>SJYV01018776.1:963710-1102597 GCA_006410875.1 Neotragus pygmaeus | reverse complement strand
ATTTTCCAGGCAAGAGTACTGGAGTGGGGTGCCATCGCCTTCTCCGAAACTTGGCTAGGCATAAGGATACAGCCATAGTGTGTGGAACGGCAATGAGGAAAAATGGGAAGGCAAGTTTCCATACCTTCCAGCTGAAGGATAGCAATAATGATCCTGGGCCCTAGAAACCAATAGGGAACACTGTGAGAATAAATTAGATCCAGTTTTCCTTTGGAGGAAAGACACTATATAATTTATGATATTGTTATTATAATCATTAGTCATCTTTGCCTAGATTTATGGAGTGACTCATTCTAAATTAAGCCTTTGGAACAATAAGAAGAGGGAAATTTATGAGACCTACAATGATTTTCTAGTCTCATAAAAGATTGTAGTACTTGATTCTTAAGATGCTGAAATATCTCTGCCTCTTAACAGCAGGCTACAGGGACCATCCTTTGATTCATTATTTGATATGTCTTTCAGGTCTCCATCCTCCTGCTCTCCAGGACTAATAATTCAGCAAGCATTTTAACAGTCACCTTGGCTGACAGTAAATTATTTTAACTTACCTTTAGAGGGTCTATTTCTCTCCTCTTCCTCTGAGAATAACAAGCGTTACTTTTTAATCCTTTAATTTTTCTATACATTCACTTGATAATTTTTGAGCACCTTTAACCTGCAAAGCAATAAGCTAGATGTAGAGAGATAAAGGGAATAAGATTCTGTTCATCCCTCAAAGAGCTTGCAGTCTGGTTGGGAGATGTAAGTAAGAGGACAGGGTCTGAAGACCATTTAAAGAAGACTGACTGGATAAACAGTGTGAAAGGGAAGGCTGAGTACAAGATTTTCCCTCCTGGCAAAGTGGAGAGAGAATGATCTCGCTAAGCAGATCGGGAGCAGATCTGGAGAAAGACCATCAGCTCTGTTTTAGGCACACTGGGCTGAGGATGAATACAAAGTCCAGGAAGAAGCTTGATTCATGGATCTGGATTAAGGGAAAGAAGCAAGACTGGAAATAGATGTGAATTTCATCCAAAAAGAAATCCTGGGAATGGGTGAGATACTCAGTGAGAGAAAAAAAAAGGAAGACAAGGGAGTCTGATGGTTACAAATGAAAGGAGGAAAAAGACAACTAATTTGGGGAAGAGATGAACAGGATCAGAAGGGCTAACCAAGAAAAAATAAAGCACAGGGAAAGAGAAACGGCAGAGAGACAAGGGAGGAAGAAGAATTTCCATGAAGAGCATAGATTGGAAGACTTGCCTTTAGAAAACAGCCTCCTTCCCTCTCTCTAAGCAGGAGGAGGTAAAGGGCAGACAAGTACAGAAGTATTTTGAAGTAGACATAGGAGTCGTTAAAAAGGGAGACAATGTTGATTGGAAAATGAAAAGTCAAAAGAGGCTGTGAAGTTCAGAGAAAATGTCAACATGTAGAGAAAGCAGGGTAGACTTGGGAATTGACCAGACATAGACTCAAATTTCAGCTCTTTCCTAGCATAGCACTTATTCCAAGGGCAAGTACCTCCTCCAAATAGAGTCTCAGGTTTGTCTTCTGAGCAAATGACAAATAACAAAGACATATTTCGTAGGGTTGTTTTGAGGATTAAGAAAGAGCATGTGTGTCAGGCCATGGGCTTTGGGGTGGGCTTCGGTGGGGATAGAAGGGGCCAGGACAGGCTGGGCCGAAGGCAGAGGAGGGCTTCTTAGAGGTGGATGAGCATCAGAAGCACCTATGTCAGAACTCCCATAACGCAGACTTCTAAGCCTCCCCCGGAATGAGCTTCTTGTTTGGTAGGTCTGGAGTGGGACTTGAAAATCTGCATTCTTAATAAGCTCCAGTGTTCTTGCCTGGAGAATCCCATGGACAGAGGAGCCTGGCAGGCTACAGTCCACGGGGTCGCANCCCCCGGAATGAGCTTCTTGTTTGGTAGGTCTGGAGTGGGACTTGAAAATCTGCATTCTTAATAAGCTCCAGTGTTCTTGCCTGGAGAATCCCATGGACAGAGGAGCCTGGCAGGCTACAGTCCACGGGGTCGCAAGAGTCAGACACGACTGAGCAACTAAACCACCACCACCAATAAGTCCCCAGGTAACGCAGACGCAGCTGGTCTGGGAGCTATACTTCAAGGACTGCTGAGACAGAGAAATCCTTGGAAAGGAAAGATCAAAAGGCAAAGGGAGTTGGATGGCACCAGAACACAGAGTCCGGAAGAAGAGGATCACACTCTTTCGAGCCTTCATTATCCATTAACACACTTCATTGTCTTATCTCCAGAACCTTGGCCGGCTCTCTCAGAAGCAGGCACTCTCTCTTATCCCAGAATTCCAAGAACAGGAGCAGGAACTCGTCCAGCTGAGTGGCTGGCCTGGTGGATGCAGAGAGAAGGGGTAACTCTGAGTCGCCTGAGGAGATGGAGAAAGGAAAGTCTAGCAGATCTCAGCATTTCCGCCAAGAGGCTTTGAGCAGGGGCCATCAGGAAGGTAGCAGTACTTTTGGAGCCAGGTTGAGGCAACATGGCTTTTTTTAAAAGTGCGAACTGTCAAAGTTTATATAGTATTTTAATTTTGCTCCATCTTTTCAATTTTGCATGGCCCAAGTGTTTAATATTTCACATGCTTCTTTTTTTTTTCATCTTAAATTACTTTTTATTTTTCTTATTCTTTTCCCCAGCCAAGTACCTTTATTGCTAAAAAGGGTAGTTTATAACCCTTTGCCATGTATCAGATTATCTTCGAACACTCTTTTCCCTTTTTGGCTCTTAATTCCTTCCCATTGTATTATTCAGTTATTCCATTCTATTGCATCCATTATTCACTACTTTTTTTTTTTCAAAAATTGATTCTGCAGAAATCGAACACCCTCATTTTTCATTTCTCTTGGAGTTACTTTGTAGAAACCCAACTAGATTATAGCTCCTAATGCATTGATGGTCCGCCGAGTGCACGTCGCCCAGCATGTTTATAAGTTCTGAGTAAGGAGCCAAGTCAAATCCTATTCCTTTTCAAGATTCTCCTTTCATATATCATTTAAGAAAACTGCTCAACCATCTAGCTTGCTTCTACTCAGTCCCTGACTCATTTCCTCACTACTGAATGCGCCACCCTCCTTCCCACAGTTATATTTTCATAAGGGAAGAGGAAAGATAACCTGTCATGCAGTTGCAGGGTCACAGAGGCTGCACTCTGCAGATGGGCTCTGGGGACAGCCGGAGCACAACAAGGAAGCTGGTCAGTATATAGGCATCAACTGCTTCCCCCTCTCTGCATCCAGAACCAACACCTCACCTGTGATCTTTCTCATCAACAAACTTTTGAAATTATTCTCAGCTCCCTTAAAGATATGGTGCTTAGTCTCTTGCTTTGTGCATAGCACATACCCCAAACCATGAACAATGAATGACAACGACAAATGAGTGTAACACAGACCCAGCACAGGCGGCTCCCGTCTCCTCGCTCAGCTACTGTTACCGCTTCCTGTTACCGCTTTCCTGAGGCTATGTTATTCAGAAACTCTCACAGTTCCCTCAATGTGCCAAGCTCACCCACATCTCCAGGCTGCAGTATGGATGTCTTCCTTTTCACCTGCTTCCTTTAACTACTGTGGCACCCCTCTTTCTCCAGAAAGTCACCCCTGAACCCCTACCTGGGTTGGGTGGCCCTCTGATGTGTACTGAAAACCTCTCCATTTCTTGGCACTAAAATAATACTTCCCTTATCAGCTTGCTTGTCCTACTCCTTTAACTAGACTAAAGGCAACTTAAAAGCAGGGACTGTGTCTCATGCATTATTGCACTCCCAACTCTTACATGAATGCCTAAATGATGCTGTTTAGGGTGAAAGAGGAAACGCTAGTGCCCAGGTGAAAGATGTGGGGCATTTTAGTGCAGACAGTTGCCATGGGCATGGAGAGGAGTAGAAAGCTGTGGTGTGCAGCAAAAAGAGAACCTTTCAGATAGGACAGCTCACTGGAGGCCAGTGGGAGGGGGAGACGTCCAAAATGGCAGCTGGGGGCTGAGAATGCCCTCCCATCTGCCAAAAATGCTTTCAGTTGCTTGTTACTTTATCAGAGGTGTAAGGATTGAATTTTCTTAAGAGAACAATAGCTGCTCCAGACCTTACAGCCTCTTCACTAGCATTTCCATCAGGGAAAAGTATTCCTTGCTGCAATAAGACAACAAAGTAGCTAACTCATCTTAAAAGATTCCAAATAATTCGAATCAGTGTACAGATAGTTAAAAAAAAAAGTCCCAGCAGCAAAAGGAAGGCTATATGATGCTGTTCACCATGAAGTCGTTTCCTCACTTGCTCTTTGATTTCCCTTACCTCCTCTTCTTCAAGGCACAGCTCAAGACAGGGACTCCTTTCCAGGCTTCTTTCCAGCTGTTAAGCAGGTGAATCACACCTGTTAAAACACTGGTGTAACATTTTCTTAAGCTTTCTAAGAACAACAGTGTCTCAGTTCTTGAAATTTCAAGATCTAATTTCCCCTTTTGGGAGAGTCATTAATCCTTCCCTCCATCTCTAGCTCATCCTCTCCAGCCTCTTCATATTTGTTCCTACTCTCTGAGTTTCTCTGCAGGGCAGGAACCGGAGTGGTGGGGTAACTCCTCCACCCCTGCAAACCTGCCGCTTCCCACTGTCTTGGTGAAGGAGGCTCCCGACTTAACAAGTCTCCTTAACTCCAACAAATCCCATGTGGGCTGGAAGAATTTAAAATCCAGGCTCTCTCATGATCCTTCTTTCTCTGCCTCTGAGCTGACCCTACCTTTCGTTTCCCATCTGACATCTTTTCCACGTCCCTCAGCTAGCAAACCCTCCTCCTAATTCTTGGAGCATCTGTTTTCTGTAACAGAAAATAAGTGCTTGTCTCCTACATTTTCCCCTGTGAGCTCCTGGGAGCCAGCCTAGGCGACCCGTCAGCAGTGTCCCGGAGCAGAGAGGACTCAGCCCATCAGTCACTGCCTGTCACATTTGATGGACTGTCTTTCAAGCAGTGACTTTGCTCCCCATTTGGAATAAACCTTTGGTGATGATGTTTCTGATACTAGTCCACAAGAAATAGAAGTTAGTCCCGCACGTGGCAGCTGCTTCCTACTCTGCAGTTTTGACTTCACCTCTGGTTCTACCAGACAGAGCCAAGTGGTCTGTTTTCTCATCTCTCTGCGTGACAGAGCCCATTACTCTTCATAGAAGAAGCCTTCAGGCCCTCCCAGGAGCCCAGGACATTCGGAACTGAGAGTACACAGACCAGCAAGGATGGGGGCCCATTCCTTGTGGGCCCATTCACCCCACATCCCTCAGGGCCCGCTCCCCAGGGAGATGCGAGCTGCCTGGCCCCGGGGCTGAGCGGAGCCAGGGGAGAAGGCGCCGCCGGGGTCAGGACCACCGACTCCGCGCTGGAGGCAGGCGCAGGTGCCGGGGAGTGGGCGTCTGCGAAGATGATTGCCCTCCTCTCCGGCGCTGCCAGACGACTTCAGCACATTCTGGGGCGTGCAAACTGCCGAGAAAGAACACTGTCAGCAGCGTCATTTCTAATGAGGGAGAAACTGTAGATGAGGCGGGGGAAAAAAAAAGAGAGAGCGAAAACCCACCCACCCCGGCTGTACCCTGATCATCCTGGCGGGAGTCATCGCCCTCTCTCTCGTCCTGACCCTCCCGCCAGGAACTCGGCCCAAGAGGCCCTGTTAGTGGCACTGTCTGACCTTGGAGGTCAGGGTTAGAAAAAGTAGAAACGAGGTTATTGCGGAGCCCTGGGAATCTAGATAGATGCTTCTGCACAACCGCATCAATTTCCGACTGCCTTCTTTTGTTTTGTCCAGACTTGTATTTGTGTGTGTGTGTGTGTGTGTGTAAACAAACGACACTCATTTACACGTTTATCCAAAGAGAGTCTTGTATCATATTCAGTTTCCTTTTCAGTTTGATTTCATTCAGCCAATCTATGGTTTAAAAAGATATCTTGGTTACAGAGATTTTCTAGCCTTTTCAGATGCTTTGAGTTGTGGAAATTTTACTTCTTTATTAAAACTGATAAACTTGTAAGGTTATAGACCATATATATATATAAAAACAAACATACTTACACATACACACACATGTTGGCAACATACATCTTAGCACACAAATATTGCAACATATATTGGCATGTGGCATGTAGCAAATGATAATGCAAAATGCATTCCATGGTGTAGCTGCTCCTTCTGGGAGCCCTTTCCCTGTTAAACACCCTTCTATGGTGACCTTGATCATGGAACAGCCTTCACCTTGCCCATCTTCATAGGAATTTGACTCTCACATGAGGCCACCCCATCCCTGCTCCCGTTTCAGATAAGTATGTTCACTCTCCTACATTACACATGCCTTAGAGTGCGTCAGGAAGTGGGCTTCAAATCCTCCTTCTTCCCCAGCTGTCCTTCACTGTCAGCAAAACAATTCCGAGTTAATGGCACTTCAAGACATATTTTCCGCTTGTGTTTCTGCTTATGTTGGTGTAGAATGGTAACCGCCCCCCCTTCACCATAGTTCTCATTGTCTAACAACTCTGAGTTATTCCAGTTCTTAGATTTATGACCTTTGTTTTTCTTCCCTAAACATATTATTCTATTCTTGATCTTATAGTACCATTGTGTTTATTCTAGTAACCAATCATGCTCCCCTTTTTAGAAAAAAAAAATTCACATTCATTGTCTATGCAAAGGCAGTTGTGTGTTTCTTGTGTGCAGCTTTCTGATTGCTATTTGAATATAGTCAAAAAGAAATTGGATTTTTTGTGCATGCCTGATTCCCTTTCATGCATGCTTTTGTCAAATTTTGACACAGTAAATACAGACCTCCTCCATGTGGACCCCAATTGATTAATTAAAGGGGAGATTCATTGCAAAATTGCCAGCAGCTGTAGGCTAGAATGGAGGCTGGGGAGTCCATACACTGAAAAGGCTAGCAGTAGAACAGAACCACTTCTAGAGATGTGTCTGAATTTGGTGGAAAGTGAGTTCCAGTTCCAAAACTGAGCCTTTTTTCAATCTAGGAACAATTTAGAATATTTAATTTGTTTTCCATTGAAAAATAGGCAACTCACATTAAATATTTTCTTCTTATTTTTTTAATTGAAGTATAGTTGATTTACAATGTTGGGTTAATTTCTGGTGTTCAGCAAAGTATGTGTATATATATATATGTCTATATTTTTTTATATTCTTTTCCATTGTGGGTCATTACATAATATTGAACATAGTCCCCTGTGCTAGATAATAGGACATTGTTTTTTTATTTTATATATAGTAGTTTGTATCTGCTAATTCCAAATTTGTGATTTATCACTTCCACAGCACTTTCCCCATTTGGCAATCATAAATTTGTTTTCTATGCTTGTCAGTCTGATTCTGTTCATAAATAAGTTCCTTTGTATCTTTTTCCTTCTCTCTCTCTCTCTTCCTTTCCCTAGACAAAGGATACAGAAATGTGTGGCAAGACACATTGTTCAATACCAGGACATTTAGTCAGCATCACAAGGCACACCCAAGAAGAACAATGCATTTGATGCAAGACCAAGATCACTGAGGGGAAGAAAGCAAAGGCAACTTCCATTTGCAAACTCTATGAGTTAGGCAATACCATATTCTGAGTTCTGCCATCAATCTGGAATACGCATGGTCATGGGGAATTTCAGATGCATCCAGAAGGGAAGATAAAAGAAGCTTCCAGCAGATATCAACAGAGAAGGATGTCAAGAGAAAGGATTGAATCCATAGGCATAATCAGTTATTGTGCAGAGGCAGAAGGGGAAGAAGTCAGCAGCGGAGGGGAGCCGCACAAGAGACGGAGTCCAGGAGCATAATGTCTCCAACAGGTCATGGCGGTGGCAATTCCTCAAGGCCCTTCCTGATCCTCCCACAAAAACGACAGTTGACATTTTCTCCATCTGTACTCTACCTCTTCAGGAGCTCATACATCTGGGCTCTGACCTAACCACGATGGAGGACTCAGCTGGGAGAACAGGTTATCTCCCGAGTTCCTGCACACAGCACCAGGGGCCACCTGTGAGTCACAGCCTGTGGGAGGTTGGGGAACATCTGGTCAAGTTCATCTCCTGCCAGCACCACTGAGCCGGCCTCTGTTCCTTCTGTCTGCTTTAAATGTACCTCTCTCTCCAACACAGCATCTTGGGAACATCAGGATGTTGCATAACGAACTGAGGGGAATCCAAGAACCAAGCCACACATGTAGAACTGTGAGAAACCACATGTGCAAGCGAAAAACAGTCTCAGCTTTAGCATTGCTTTGTTTCTCAAAGCAGTAAATATGTTGGAGGCCGTGCTGAATATTTGATACAGACTGAGAAGGGGTGTGGATATATTGTGCTTGTGAACATCTGCACCAAAGGGACTTGAGGTATGTTTTCAAAGTAACCTTCATAGCTATCATTCACTGAGTGCCTACAAAGGTCAGACACCGTATAGACATTATCCCTGATTATCCAATATGGCCACGAAGTGGTTATTATTATGCTCATTTTTTTCTAATTAGAAAACCAACCACTGAGATAATAAATGACTCATCAAGGTTTCATGACTGGTAAAGGGTAAAGACAATTTGGGGAAAGTGGTTTCTTTTGTCTCAAGGCCTACAGTCCTTCTATTCTTTAAACTTTCTCCCCCAATCCATCTAGACAGGTGCAAAGTGACAAGTGTTGACTCCTTGTGTTTGCTCAGCTCCATTAATTAGACAGAGCATAGCCAGAGGCTGTGTCAAGGATTGGATATGTAGAGAAACAGAGTGAGGAGTGTGTGTGTGCATGTGTGTGTGTACACAGAGAGAGAGAAAGAGAGTAGATATCAAGCTAAGATATGTTCAGAGAATTTCCAGCTAAAGTTGATTAGCATCTCCAAAGCTAATGATGGGGTGGCATGCTCAGTCATGTCCGACTCGTTATGACCCCATGGACTGTAGCCCACCAGGCTCCTCTGTCCATGGAACTTTTCAGGCAAAAATACATTTCCTGTTTCAGGGGATCTTCATGATTCTCTTGCATCTCCTGCATTGGCAGGTGGGTTCTTTACCATGGCACCACCTGGGAATCCCAAGCTAATGATGGGGAAAGTCAAGTTGGAAGATGCCCATTCTTCCAAAGAAAGATTGTACTATTAGCAAATGTTCAGAATTACTAAGGGCAATGGTCTAAGCAAGCCAGAGACATCAATAGGATTCCTTTTCTTTACGAAGTTCATCGATCCTCAACCACAGGGATAGTAATTCACCAAATCTTTACCAGCAGCATCTGCTGCCCCCAGATTACCTCAGTTACTCTTCTGGAGTCTACTACATCTTATAAGGAGTGGAACAGCAATAGTATTATCAACTTAAAGCCAGATCACAGCAGTACCTGACAATAGGATCTTTCCTGTTGGCCTTCCTCTTCTTCTTTTTCACCTGTTCCAACACTTACAAGCTCAGAAACCAGAGCTAGCAGGATCAGGGAGAATAAATGAGTGTGCAGTGGAAAGAAAAAAAGAGCCAGTCAAAACCCTTGCCTGCCATAAGCTTTGGCCTCCAGTTTGAAAGAGACCCAGGCTCTGGTTCCACATTTTGGGGGAAAAAGACGTTAATGCTAAATAAAGGTCAGAGCTTTTTATTACTATAAAATTAGATTNTCATTACATAATATTGAACATAGTCCCCTGTGCTAGATAATAGGACATTGTTTTTTTATTTTATATATAGTAGTTTGTATCTGCTAATTCCAAATTTGTGATTTATCACTTCCACAGCACTTTCCCCATTTGGCAATCATAAATTTGTTTTCTATGCTTGTCAGTCTGATTCTGTTCATAAATAAGTTCCTTTGTATCTTTTTCCTTCTCTCTCTCTCTCTTCCTTTCCCTAGACAAAGGATACAGAAATGTGTGGCAAGACACATTGTTCAATACCAGGACATTTAGTCAGCATCACAAGGCACACCCAAGAAGAACAATGCATTTGATGCAAGACCAAGATCACTGAGGGGAAGAAAGCAAAGGCAACTTCCATTTGCAAACTCTATGAGTTAGGCAATACCATATTCTGAGTTCTGCCATCAATCTGGAATACGCATGGTCATGGGGAATTTCAGATGCATCCAGAAGGGAAGATAAAAGAAGCTTCCAGCAGATATCAACAGAGAAGGATGTCAAGAGAAAGGATTGAATCCATAGGCATAATCAGTTATTGTGCAGAGGCAGAAGGGGAAGAAGTCAGCAGCGGAGGGGAGCCGCACAAGAGACGGAGTCCAGGAGCATAATGTCTCCAACAGGTCATGGCGGTGGCAATTCCTCAAGGCCCTTCCTGATCCTCCCACAAAAACGACAGTTGACATTTTCTCCATCTGTACTCTACCTCTTCAGGAGCTCATACATCTGGGCTCTGACCTAACCACGATGGAGGACTCAGCTGGGAGAACAGGTTATCTCCCGAGTTCCTGCACACAGCACCAGGGGCCACCTGTGAGTCACAGCCTGTGGGAGGTTGGGGAACATCTGGTCAAGTTCATCTCCTGCCACCACCACTGAGCCGGCCTCTGTTCCTTCTGTCTGCTTTAAATGTACCTCTCTCTCCAACACAGCATCTTGGGAACATCAGGATGTTGCATAACGAACTGAGGGGAATCCAAGAACCAAGCCACACATGTAGAACTGTGAGAAACCACATGTGCAAGCGAAAAACAGTCTCAGCTTTAGCATTGCTTTGTTTCTCAAAGCAGTAAATATGTTGGAGGCCGTGCTGAATATTTGATACAGACTGAGAAGGGGTGTGGATATATTGTGCTTGTGAACATCTGCACCAAAGGGACTTGAGGTATGTTTTCAAAGTAACCTTCATAGCTATCATTCACCGAGTGCCTACAAAGGTCAGACACCGTATAGACATTATCCCTGATTATCCAATATGGCCACGAAGTAGTTATTATTATGCTCATTTTTTTCTAATTAGAAAACCAACCACTGAGATAATAAATGACTCATCAAGGTTTCATGACTGGTAAAGGGTAAAGACAATTTGGGGAAAGTGGTTTCTTTTGTCTCAAGGCCTACAGTCCTTCTATTCTTTAAACTTTCTCCCCCAATCCATCTAGACAGGTGCAAAGTGACAAGTGTTGACTCCTTGTGTTTGCTCAGCTCCATTAATTAGACAGAGCATAGCCAGAGGCTGTGTCAAGGATTGGATATGTAGAGAAACAGAGTGAGGAGTGTGTGTGTGCATGTGTGTGTGTACACAGAGAGAGAGAGAGAGAGTAGATATCAAGCTAAGATATGTTCAGAGAATTTCCAGCTAAAGTTGACTAGCATCTCCAAAGCTAATGATGGGGTGGCATGCTCAGTCATGTCCGACTCGTTATGACCCCATGGACTGTAGCCCACCAGGCTCCTCTGTCCATGGAACTTTTCAGGCAAAAATACATTTCCTGTTTCAGGGGATCTTCATGATTCTCTTGCATCTCCTGCATTGGCAGGTGGGTTCTTTACCATGGCACCACCTGGGAATCCCAAGCTAATGATGGGGAAAGTCAAGTTGGAAGATGCCCATTCTTCCAAAGAAAGATTGTACTATTAGCAAATGTTCAGAATTACTAAGGGCAATGGTCTAAGCAAGCCAGAGACATCAATAGGATTCCTTTTCTTTACAAAGTTCATCGATCCTCAACCACAGGGATAGTAATTCACCAAATCTTTACCAGCAGCATCTGCTGCCCCCAGATTACCTCAGTTACTCTTCTGGAGTCTACTACATCTTATAAGGAGTGGAACAGCAATAGTATTATCAACTTAAAGCCAGATCACAGCAGTACCTGACAATAGGATCTTTCCTGTTGGCCTTCCTCTTCTTCTTTTTCACCTGTTCCAACACTTACAAGCTCAGAAACCAGAGCTAGCAGGATCAGGGAGAATAAATGAGTGTGCAGTGGAAAGAAAAAAAGAGCCAGTCAAAACCCTTGCCTGCCATAAGCTTTGGCCTCCAGTTTGAAAGAGACCCAGGCTCTGGTTCCACATTTTGGGGGAAAAAGACGTTAATGCTAAATAAAGGTCAGAGCTTTTTATTACTATAAAATTAGATTTGCTATATTATGAAACCTGAGGTCCATGGTTCCTTAAAAAAAAAAAAGCAACATTTATTTTACACATTTATGTGTGCCTTTTCTTGGATAGAGAATCCATAGCTTTTATCAGGGTCACAAAAATGTTTCAAATTTTTCCCAAATCAGAGAACTTCTGGACTCTCAGAGCAATCTTAGAGTTTGGCTTAGATCTTGTTTATTTCTCCTGAGCGGCACTGGTCATTACCTAGCTGATTCTGTTTTAAAGTGGACCTTGGGAGATGGGACACAGACCAACCTATTCTCCAAAAAGCCCTTTGGACATGGTTTCAGGACACATATAGTTTAGATCTGGAGAAGACAGAAATTAGCTTTGAAATGTAGAATGTAGTTTTCTAGGCTTAGACACATATCTTTTAATAACCCAATGAGGTTACCTCTGTTGCAACTACATTTTAAATTTGTTCAGTGAATTATAACATACATGGCTTTTGAACCTGTGTTTTGACATAAAATGCATGTAACCCAAATTGTCTGACTCCCTAATGCTCAGCTACTGGCCTTCCAAGGCCTTGGCCTTTCTCTCGGGTCCACAGGTGGACTGCCTGCTACCGGAAAGTGATGCAAGTTCAAAGAATCAGGTCTTTTTTTATTTTGAAATATAGTTGATTTACAATGTCGTGCCAACCCTTGCTGTACAGCAAAGTGACTCAGTTTTAAACATACATGCATTCTTTTTTAAAAAATATTCTTTTCCATTATGGTTTATCCCAGAAGATTAGATATAGTTCCCTGTGGTATACAGTAGGACCTTGTTGTTGATCCATTCTAAGTATAATATTTTGCATCTACAAACCCCAAATTGCCATATTTTAGATTCCACATGAAAATGATATCATATGGTATTTGTCTTTCTCTTTCTGACTGTATTTACTATGATAATCTCTGATTGCATCCATGTTGCTGTAAATGGCATTATTTTCACCTTTTTATGGCTGAGTGGTATTCCTTTGTGGCTTTCCAGGCGATATAGTGGTAAAGAATCCTCCTGCCAAAGCAGGAGACACAAGAGACGTGGGTTCGATCCCTGGGTTGGGAAGATCCCCTGGAGTAGGAAATGGCAATCCACTCTAGTACTCTGGCCTGGAAAGGACAGTTCAACTTTTGACTAGAAAGGGCTGGGTTTTGCTGTTGGTATTGCCACAATCACCAGCATCCTTAGAGACATGTAAGATAAATGTCTCAGCCTGGAAACAGAGCCTGAAGAGGCATAATTGATTTGAAAAGTGGGTCCCTAGGCGGTGAAGAGTTAATGGGAGGGGACTGTGATGCGACAGGTTTGGGAAGCCACCGGGGGTCCCTGCGCTGACCACCACCTCACCATATGCCACAAAGACACACTGCTAGCGGCTCAGCAGGTGCAGTCGCTCAGCCCCCGGGGATGTCTCCAGACAGCCTGTGCAGAAGAGCTGCTCAATGCCATCTCTTCAAGAGGAAGGAGAGCCAGTTTATCTGTTCAGCCCCTTCCCATCTTCTGCCTCTCAGCTCCACCATCCTCGGAGTTCCCTCCCCAGGTTGCAAGGCAGGTCACCCAGCTCGCCTGATGGCCGGTGGGGAAGCCCAGTCCGGCGCGTCAGTGACCAGCTGCATCCACGCCTGAACTTGGCCGGGGGCCCCAGGGAGGCAGCTGGCCAGCCTCAGGTGGCAAGAGTGCCCAGGCCCACAGGGGACCACGCAGTCCCAGTGGCAAGCAGGTGAGGCTTAGAGCATCTGGTTGGGTATGTATGATTATACTGTACAGCAAGATCTTGGATTAAAATCATATTCAAAGCCCAAAAATGTATCCTCCTTTTTGTCAACTTTTGCCAAACATCTCTTTGTGCTGAGCGCCAGGACTGTGACCCTAATTACAGAAGTATATCGGACATCCTACAGTCTCAAGGCAGGTCACTGGGTGTGACTTTTCAAGTACATTCTAATCCCTTGCCAAAGACCCTGTGCTCTACTGTGACAGCCACCAACTGAGCTCCTAAACACCGAATACAATGAGTCCCTTTCCGTGTTTAATTCTTCGATCTCTTTACGATATTCCTCCCAACTGAAAACTTTCTCAATGTGAAGCTTTTTCCTCCCTTGGATTCCAAGCCTGCTTCTTGTCAGATTCTCCTCTTCCTTTAGTCTCCTCGGGCGGGTGCTTCTCCTCTGGTGACCCTGTGACAGCTGGTCTTCCCTGGGTCTCCATCCTCAGCCTGATGCTCTCTTCAGTCTGCGGGCTTTTCCTGGGGAACCTCATTGGCATCATCGCCTAAAATAGCTCTTCTGTGGAAGGGATTCCCAAAGCCCCAGACTCGTGAGTGAGACATGATCCTGACTTTCTTTAGGAAAAAGAACAACAGATATCAATTACTAGGACAGAGTGTAAAAAGTGCTGTCCTGAAAGGTGCTAGGATAACATCTGCACCTGGAGCACACTCGTCCTGAAGAATTTGCTCCAGTGGATTTGAAACAATAAGAACAACCNATCGCTAGTCTAGGTTCAATACAGGATATAGGATGCTTGGGGCTGGTGCACTGGGATGACCCAGAGAGATGATATGGGGAGCGTGATGGGAGAGGGGTTCAGGGTTGGGAACTCATGTACACTTGTGGTGGATTCATGTCAATGTATGGCAAAACCAATACAGTATTGTGAAGTAAAAAAAAATAAAATAAAATAAACATTTGCTTTTAAGCTGCATCAAAAGATACCTGAAATAAAAACAGATACTTCAAAATACCATGTAATCAACATGACCTAGACCATCAAGTATTTAAAATATAGTTTGGAAGTTGAAAATAAACCCACTTGAAATATAAATAACAATGGAAATTTAACACATGTTGTGGAAAGGTTGTCAAAAATTGATATATAACTAATTTCAAATAAGTGAATCTGAAAACAACTGACCTAGGAGGTCAAATAGGGAAGTCTTATTGTAATCAGTGATATAAGAAAAGTTTTTGTTAATGTCAATAAAGGGCCTACTTTCTCCAGTGGTAAGTAGGAAACCCTAAGAACTCATCACACTCACACAAAAGATCCAAACATGGGTCTTTTGATGACATGAAAAATTGGCCAAGTTATGTCATAGATCATAACACTCTCTTATAGCCATCCTATAGAGAATTTACTTACAAGTCACAAGATATTCTGATCCAAACTGGTTGGTGTTTGGGACCAGGTGAAAGACATGGTAACTTAAACTTGCAGAAATGGAAAGGAGCAAAAAATGGCTTTATTTCAATACTTGGTGACAGTTATTGTTGCTACTATTTAAAATTCTTTTGATTTGGAGGATGGATGGTAAATATTTGATTTCACCTGGAGGGGTAACATTGAGTTTGATCCTTGAGTGAGGAAGATACCCTGAAGGAGGGTACATCAACCCACTCCAGTATTCTTGCCTGGAGAGGACAAGAGGAACCTGGTGGATTATGGTCCATAGGGTTGCAAAGAATCAAACACAACAGAAGCAATTTACCACACACACATAGAGGGTAAGGTTAATGGAAAAAAAGATGGAAGTGGGTAATAGGTGGGCAAAATGCCAAAAGCCAAAATGCTTTACTTATTTCTATGAACAAAGGGAATTCAAAAAAAGTTAGAAAATGAATCATGTGATGATAGTGGGTTTACAGAACGAAAACTGGAGACTTAGACAAATTACATGTATGTGGAGGATGACTCTAGGAATATTTATGTAGCTTGCATCCAGTATTTCTATAAAAATTTTTGTGATCTCCTTTAACATTGATGGTAACAATAATATAATATTTGAATCTTCAATAGGCTAAATCTTTCATGATTCTTTCTCCATGTTGATTATATGAGACCTTAGTAATATTTCCATGCCTTATATATCTTAAAATCATGATTGGTTTATAACCTTGCAATTGATTTGCACCCATTTATTTTATTTTATATGAAATCAGACATTTTGAGTTGTGTGTCTGAGACTGGATCTAAAGAGTGAAAAGAAGAGGAGCTTAGGCCACAGGAGCCTTTTTGCAGAGAGGATATAATGCAAGAGATCACTAAAGTAATAAAAGGGTCTGATGTCTCATCCTGGGTATATGAACTTCAGTTAAAAATATAACACCAGGAATTTCTTAATAAAGAAATAGAAGTATGTGACTCCTGTCCTTGAAGATCCTAGTGCCAGATAATCCTTTATAATTCAGACTTTGGAAAGAAAAGATGGGGAAAATTAAAAAAAAAAAAAAAAGAACAAATAAATCTCTAAAATTTGTCAAGTGACAGATCTTTGTGTGGTTGGTTAACTGACTATGCAAAGATTTTAGTAGATTTTTCTGTGATTCCCAATTCTTTTTATTCATAAGAATTTTATAATATTTAAATGACACAAGAGAAGGTAATACTACATTTGCTTAGTAGAACATTTCAGGATGTGCAGTCACAATGTACCGCANAAAAAGAACAAATAAATCTCTAAAATTTGTCAAGTGACAGATCTTTGTGTGGTTGGTTAACTGACTATGCAAAGATTTTAGTAGATTTTTCTGTGATTCCCAATTCTTTTTATTCATAAGAATTTTATAATATTTAAATGACACAAGAGAAGGTAATACTACATTTGCTTAGTAGAACATTTCAGGATGTGCAGTCACAATGTACCGCATAGCCCTGTTGCCAGTACTCTGCAAATACAAAGTTGTATAATCAACTCCAAATCGAGGGTGGGGGGGAATCACAGTGATTTTCATAGTTTCATAATTATTCATTACTTAAAAATTGTATATATACTTAGATCTGTGTTCAGCTAACATATCTAAGGTTCATCTAGGGCAGATCAAGCTGGCAGAGTAGAAAGATCCTGAGTTTGCCTCCTCCTATAAACATATAAAAACTACAACTGCATATAAAGTAGGTATCTCTGAAAACAACCTAAGACTAGTTAAAAAGATTTTGCATAGCTCTGGATACAAAGAGACCCTGGTTCAATTCCTGGGTCAGGAAGATCTGCTGGAGAAGCGATAGGCTACCTACTCCAATAATCTTGGGCTTCCCTTGTGGCACAGCTAGTAAAGAATCTGCGTGCAATGAGGGAGACCTGGGTTTGATCCTTGGGTTGGAAAGATCCCCTGGAGAAGGGAAAAGCTACCCACTCCAGTATTCTGGCCTAGAGAATTTCATGGACTGTATAGTCCATGGGGTCACAAAGAGTAAAACACAACTGAGTGACTTTCACTTTCACTTTCAAGGATATAAAGAAAAAGTCACATTGCTGTGGATAGGAGGGGCAGAGATGTAGTCTTACCACAACCCACAGTCCAGGTGAGGCAACCCATAAGTGGACAAATATCACGACTGTGGAGGTTCCTCCTGAGGAGAAAGTCGGTATTATCTCCACACTGGAATCTCCAGCCTGGGGAACCTGTCCTGTGAAGATGAGTACTGACAATGTCTGACTTTCAAAGTTAGTGAAGCTTGGAATTCCCTGATGATCCAGTGGTTAAGACTTGGTGCTTTCACTGTTGAGGCTCAGATTCAATCCTTGTTCAAGGAACTAAGATCCCTCAAGCTGCATGGTCTAGCAAAAAAAAAAAAAAAAAAAGTCAAGCTTATATCTGGGAAAGTCAGATAGCTGTGGGAAACCAAGACTTTGGTCTTAAGCAAACTAACACACACAGACTAGATCACTGTGAATCTTCGCATAGAAGCAGCAGCTTGAAAAGTGCCTGGATCACATAATATGGAGATTTACTGACTAGTTTTAGGGCATAGGCCAGAAGGGAAGGAACTGGTGGAAATTTCTTAAAACTATTTATTTACTTATTCGCTGTGCTGGATCTTCGCTGCTGCATGTGGACTTTCTCTAGCTGCAGTGAGGGGGGCTACTCTTGGTTGCAGTGTGAGAGTTTCTCTTTGAGGTAGTTTTCTTATTGTGGAACATGGGCTCTAGAGCACTCAGACTCAGGAATTGTGATGGAAGCTTAGTTGCTGTGGCACGTGGAATCTCTGTGGACCAGGGATTGAACCTGTGCCCCTGGCATTGACAGGCATATTCTTAACCACTGGACACCAGGGACGTTCAGGTGGAACTTTCTTTGAGGACAGAAGTACTGGCATTTTTTCCCCCCTTTTTACTCTCCTTCCATCTATCTAGACTGACTCTGTCAGGAATCATTTCTGTCAGTCTCCATCAACCCAGCTAATATCATGCACCCTACCATAGTCTTCCTCTAAGGAGCAGCACCACTCAAACTACCTACTCTATCTAGCCCTTCAGAGCAGTTCCTGCTACAGGGAGCAATCCCAGTACACAAGCAGGCCTGCAACAATCACAACCCAGTCTTGCAGTCAGTTGTGCCAGGGTCTAGCCTCAACATCAGCACTCTTGCATCAGTCAAGATCAGACCTTCAGCCAGCTGGGCTAGGGACTAGCTTTACCCACCAATGTATCCCAAGTAACTGTGCCAGAGGATAAACCTCTCCTACCAGTGTACCTGCAACAATTGCAGCCCAACCACAAAAAGAGGTTACACATGGTCCACACAAAGGATACCAAGACGTACCTGGCTTTGGTGACCAGGGTGAAATGTGCCACTGAGCCCCATAAGATACCTTCTACATAAGGCCAATATTTAAAGACCACAGGTATACCATATATACTTAATATATAAAAACAAGCAAAAAAAAAAAAAAAGGCAAAATGAGAAGACAAAGGAATACTTTCCAAACAAGACACAAAACCTCAGAAAAAGAATGGAATAAAATAGAGATAAGAAAATTATCAGATAAAGAGTAAGACACGGTCAGAAATATGCTCATTGAACTCAGGAGAAGAATGGATGAACTCAGTGAGAAATTCAATGAAGATATAGAAAATATATTTTAAAAAATAAGAATTGAAGAATATAATAACTGAAACTATATATATATAGATAGATATAGATATATATACACAAAATAACTGAAACTATACATATATACATATATATATATACACAAAATAACTGAAACTATACATATATACATATATATAATCAACAACAAATTAGAAGATGCAAATAAGAGAAAAGAAATCTGGAAGACAGTTAAGGAAAATCACCAAATATAAATAACAGAAATAAAAGGAATTTAAAAAATGAGGAGAGTTTAAGGGACCTCTGAGACAATATCCAATGCACCAACATTAGCATTATATGAAGTGCCATAAGACAGAAAGAAAAAGGGACAAAAATTTTGTTTGAAGAAATGATAACTTAAAACTTTCCTAACCTGATTAAGAAATAGACATCTGAGTCCAGGAAGCACACAGACTCTCAAACAAGATAAATCCAAGAGACCCACACCAGCACATTATAATTAAAATGTCAAAAGTTAGAGACAGAATCTTAAAAGCAGTAACATAAAATAAAAACTAGTTGTATACAAGGGAACATAAGACTATCAGAGGATTTTTGCAGAATCTTTACAGCCCAGAAAGGATTAACATGTCATATTCAAAGTACTAAAAGGAAAAATGATAGCCATAATACTCAGTAAGGTTATCATTTGATATAGGTAGAGAAATAACAACTTTCCAGATAAACATATGCTAAAGGGGTTCATCATTAAATTAGCCTTACAAGAAATCTTAGAGGGACCTCTTCAAACAGAAAAGAAAAGATCATTATAAGAAACAACAAAATTATAAAAAGAAACAAAAAAATCTCAATAGTAAAGGAAACCTTACAATAAAGGTAGTAAATCAACCACCTATAAAATCAGTATGAAGGTTAAAAGTCAAATAGTACTAAAATTACCTGTATCTAAAATAGCTAGTTAAGTAATAAACAAGATAAAAAGAACATTTGTCAAAAATATAAAGCTTGGGGGTATAAAAATGTAATGCTTTTAGAATGCACTTGAATTTAAACAACCATCAGCTAAAGGTGAATGGTTAAAACCATAGGTTGTTTTTCATAAACCTCATGGATACTTCAAACCAAAAACTTAGATACAAAAATAATTAATTATTTAAGATACAGATATAAAACATAACATTAAAGAACATCATTAAATCACAAAGGAAGAGTACAAGAGAATAAAGAAGCAATGAGGAACTATAATAACAACCAGAAAACAATTAACTAAATGGCATAATTGTATACTTATTAATAATTAGTTTAAATATAAGTGAAATTAAAAGATAAAGCATGGCTCACAGCAAGAAGTGGTAAGCAGCTTGATTCATGAGAAGTGAAGCTGCTCAGTGATGTGTGACTCTTTGCCATCCCATGGACTACAGCTTACAAGGTAGGAGTACTGGAGTGGGTTGCCATTTCCTTCTCCAGTGGATCTTACCAGACCAGGGATTGAATCTGAATCTCCTGCATTGCAGGTGGATGCGTTACCCTCTCAGCCACCAGGGAAGCCCAAAGCATGGCTGAATGGATGCAAAAATAAGACCCATATATATGCTACCTATGACAGACTACATCAGGCTTAAATATACACACAGCTTAAATGTGAAGTGATAGAAAAATACATTCCATGCAAATATAAACAGAAAGAAAACTGGGGTAGAAAAACTTAAACATCAATGAAAATAAGGGCTGGTTATTTGAAAAGAAAAAAAAAGAGATAAACCTGTAGCCAGACTCATCAAAGAAAAAGACAGGGCTCAAATCAATAAAATCAGAAAGAGCAGACATTACCATTGATATCACAAAAATACCAAGAATTATGAGATTACTATGAACATGTGTATGCCTATAAAATGGACAAGCTAGAATAAATAGACAAATTCCTAAAAATGTATAATCTCCTAAACCTGAATTAGGGAAAAACAGAGAATATGATATACCAATTTCCAGTAATGAGAATGAATCAGTGTTCAAAAAAAACTTAACAAGGAAAAGTTCAGGACCAGATGTGAAAACACTATAAAAAACAACCAAACAAACTTATGGGCCAATATTTCTGAAGCAAAACTTCTCAGTGAAATATTAGCAAACTGAATTCAACAATACATTAAAAGGATCTCATACCATGATCAAGAGGAATTTATTCCAGGGATGCAAGGATGGTTCAATATCTATAAATAAATCAAAATGTTACACCAAATTAACAAAATGAAGGTTTGATAGAAGCACAAAAGCATTTGACAAAAATTCAACATCTATTTATGATAAAAACAATTCTTGAAAAAATGAGCATAGCAAGAATAAACATCAGCATAATGAAGCCATATAGAAGCCCACAGCTAAAATCATGCTCAATGATGAAAAGCTATAATTTTTTACTCTGAGATCAGAAACATAGCATGTGTCCACTCTCACCACTTTTATGCAAGCCACTTTTGGAAATCTAGTCACAGCACCTTGGAGAAGGCAATGGCACCCCACTCCAGTACTCTTGCCTGGAAAATCCCGTGGGTGGAGGAGCCTGGTGGGCTGCAGTCCATGGGGTCACTAAGAGTCAGACATGACTGAGCGACTTCACTTTCACTTTTCACTTTCATGCATTGGAGAAGCACATGGCAACCCACTCCAGTGTTCTTACCTGGAGAATCCCAGGGATGGGGGAGCCTGGTGGGCTGCTGTCTATGGGGTCACACAGAGTTGGACACGACTGAACCGACTTAACAGTCACAGCACCTATACAAGAGAGATAAAAAGCCATATTTAATAAATGAAATAGGTATATGGGAAAGAAAAAAGTAGAACTGTCACTATTTGCAGATGCCATGGTACTATATAATAGAAAACCCTAAAGTATCTACCAAAACTAGTAGGGCTAACACATAAATTCAGTAAAGTTGCAAGGTATAAAAGTAATATATAGAAGTCTGTTGTATTTCTATGCATTGATGATGAAGTCTCAGAAAAAAATCAAGATGGTAATCCCATTTAAAACTGTATCAAAAAGAATAAAATATCTAGGAATAAACATATGTAAGGAAGTGAAAGCTTGTACTCTGAAAATTATAAGACATGGTGAAAATTATTAAAGGTGACACAAATAAATGGAAGGATATACCATGCTAATGAATTGGAAGAATTAATATTGTTAAAATGTCCACACTACCTGAAGCAATGTACAGATTCAATGCAATCCCTTTTAACATATCTATGGCATTTTCCTCAGAACTGGAAAAATCTAAAAGTTGTATGATTCAATGAAAAATCTCAAACAACCAAAGTAACCAATCCTAAGAAAGAACTAAGCTGGAAGTATTACACACTCTGATTTCAAATGATACTAAAAAGCTACAGTAAATAAAACTGTATGGTACTCTCACAAAAACAGACATTTCTATGAATGAACAAAATAGAGAGCACAGAAATATATCCATGCTTATAGGGTCAATTAATTTATGCCAAAGGAACAAAAAATAGATGCTGAGGAAAATATAGTTTCTTAAATATATAATTTTGGGAAAACTGGATGGCTTTATGCAAAATAATAAAACTAGCAGCAGCAGACCACTTTCTTATAGCATATACACAGATAAACTAAAAATGAATTAAAGAATCAAATGAATCAAATACCTGAAATAATAAAACTCTTAGAAGAAAACATAAATAGTGTACTCTTTCACAGTAGTCAGACAAATGCTTTTTAGATCTCTCTCCACAAGCAAGGGTAACAAAAGCCATAAATTAACAAGTGGGGCCACATTAAACAATAATAAAAACATATTTTGTATTGCAGTGGGAACCATCAACCAAAGAAAAAAGCACCCTACCAAATAGGGGGAGATATTTGCAAAGTATATATCTCCTAAGGGGGTTTTATACAAAATGTATAAAGGATTCACACATCTCAATATTTTTAAAAATCTGATTAAAATATGAAAAAACACTTTCCAAGGAAGGCATACAGATATCTAACAGACAAAAATGCTGAGAATTACTAATAATCAAAGAAAAACAAATCAAGATTACCTGTCAGAATGCCTGTTGCCAAAAGACAAGAAACAACAAGTGTTGACAAGGATTTACAGAAAAGTAAATCTTTATGCACTGTTGCTAAGGACATAAATACGTACAGCCACTGTGGAAAACAGGATGAGGATTCTTCAAAAAGTTAAAAATATAATTATCATTTGATTCCACTTCTGGATATTTATCAAAAACAAAACAAAACCTACTAATTCAAAAAGATACATGTATCCCTATGTTTATTGAAGTATTATTTATAATAACTTGTATATGGAAGTTCTGCCCTGTCCATCAATAGATAAATGAACAAAGAAGATATGGAATAAACATACAAAGGATTATTACTTAACCATAGAAAAGAATGAAATCTTGCCTTTGGCAACAGTATGTATGGATTTAGAAAGAATTTCCAATACTTTGGCCACCTCATGAGAAGAGTTGACTCTGGAAAAGACCCTGACTCTGGGAGAGATTGGGGGCAGGAGGAGAAGGGGACGACAGAGGATGAGATGGCTGGATGGCATCACCAACTCGATGGACATGAGTTTGAATAAACTCTGGGTGTTGGTGATGGACAGGGAGGCCTGGTGTGCTGCCATTCATGGGGTCACAGAGTTGGACATGACTGAGGGACTGAACTGAACTAATGCTAAGTTAAATAAGTCAGACAAAGATGAATACTTTATGATTTAATTTATATGTGGAATCTAAAAAGTAAAACCAATGAACAAACAAGTAAAAAGAGAAACAAACTCATAGATAGAGAAAAAAGCTGTTGGTCACCAGAGAGGTGAGAAATCAGAGGTTTGAGGAAGTAAATGAAGAGGATTAAGAGGTACAAAATTTCAGTTACAAAATAAATGTCACAAAGATGTAAGGTATAGCATTGGGAATATAATCAATAATATACAATAACTTTGCATGATGACAGATTGCTACTAGATTTATTGTGACCAATATGTAATGTATATAAATTCAAATTTGCTATACACCTGAAATAAATGCAGTACTGTATTGCATATGTGCTCAGTCACTTCAGTGGTGCCTCTTTGTGATGCGATGGACTGTAGCCAACAGGCTCCTCTGTCCATAGTATTTTCCAGAATACTGGAATGGGTTGCCATGTCTTCCTCCAGGGAATCTTCCTGATCCAGAGATTGGACTCACATCTCTTAAGTCTCCTGCATTGTCAGATAGGTTCTTTATCACTAGCAACAACTGGGAAGCTCCAGAATATTGTATTAACTATTTTAATAAATGTTTTAATAAAGTACTTCAATCATGAATTGCTGTAACCATTTAGTCCCCTTTTCATTTCTCTTTTTTCCCCCTGAAACCATACCTCTATTTCCTTTTCTTTTGTCTTTGCAACTGTTATTTTTGTCTGCTTCTTCCTTCTCTGTGTCTCTTCACCTATTCATGTCTCTCCACTCACTTTTACCCCAATAAACATTTCTCCTTTAGCCCCAAAAAATCTTCATGCTTTTCTTACTCTGAAAAAGAAAAGTGAATGCTTTTGCATATCCACTTTGCTTGGATTTAACCAATATAATATTGTAAAGTAATTAACCATCAATTAAATAAATAAATTTATATTAAAAAAAGAAAAAATATTGCATTTCCTTCAAAAATACTTTCAAAACAGTTCACGTAAAAAGCAAGTTATTCATGCCAAGCTCAAGAGGAAAGGTGAAATAAAATGCATAAATTAAAGCAGATATGAGAAAAAATACATTTATTAGTGGAGTTACTTTAAAGGACCATTAACAGTGTTGAGAGGGACAAAGGAACTGGTTTTAAGAAGCTGGTGCAATTTTCATGAATGCCTGATACTGAAAGCTTCTCCAAAAGGCAGCTGTCTCACAGCTTGAAGCACCCACTGTAGGTCTGGAGCCCAACTGGACCCCTTTCTCTGCTCTTTGGACATCTGTCCTCGCTAAGGTTTTTCTTTATTTTCCTCTCTAAGACTCTGTTTTCTCATCAACTATTGCTATCAACCCTAATTTGCTGGGCATATTTATGTAATACCTTTTTTGAAAAAGATACAAATAAAGAATTTTTTCCCTATCAGTTTGCTTATTTGAATATGTATTTATTCCAGGGGTTGGAAAATTGCAACTTTGGGGCCAAAATTCTCCCATTTGTATAATAATATTTGTTGGAATAGAGCCATGCCCATTTGTTTACTTAGTATGATGCTGGGAAAGATTGAAGGCAGGAAGAGAAGGGGATAACAGAGAATAAGTTGGTTGGATGGCATCACTGACTTGATAGACATGGATCTGAGCAAACTCCAGGAGCTGGTGATGGACAGGGAGGCCTGGCATGCTGAAGGCCATGGGGTTGCAAAGAGACATGACTGAGCGACTAAACTGAACTGATTGTCACATTACAACAGGAAAGTTAAGTAACTGCAACTGAGACTGTTTGGACTATAAAGCCTAAAACATTTATTCTCTTGTCCTTTACCAAAAAAATAAAAATAAAAATTATGTTGATTCCTACTTTATTCTGTATTCACACCAGATTGATAATTTGGCTAGGTACATTATAAAGGAGATCAGCCCTGGGTGTTCTTAGGAAGGAATGATGCTAAAGCTGAAACTCCAGTACTTTGACCACCTCATGTGAAGAGTTGACTCATTGGAAAAGACTCTGAGGCTGGGAGGAATTGGGGGCAGGAGGAAAAGGGGACAACAGAGGATGAGATGGCTAGATGCCATCACCAACTCAATGGACATGGATTTTAGCAAACTCTGGAGCTGGTGATGGACAGGGAAGCCTCATGTGCTGTGATTCAAGGGGTCGCAAAGAGTCAGACATGACTGAGCGACTGAAATGAACTGAACTGAACTGAACAGAATTTTAAGGAATTCCCTGGTGGCTCAGATGGTAAAGCATGTGCCTACAGTGAGGGAGACCCAGGTTCGATCGTTGGATTGGGAAGATCCCCTGGAGAAGGAAATGGCAACCACTCCAGTACTCTTGCCTGGAAAATCCCATGGACGGAGGACAGTAGTAGGGGTCTCATAGACTCAGACAGGACTGAGAAACGTTGCTTTCACTTTTCACAGCATTTTAAAGGCCTTATTTCCTGTCCTCTAGCTCCCAGAATGAATGTTTCATACTCATATAGCATTCAGACTCCTTATCCTTTATGTGAAAACTAGTTTTCTCCAATATATCAAAACTTCTGTAAATTGATTCTTGCTTTTTGTGTGCTTGCTCGCTTTTTCATCTACTACAATAAGCACTCAATGGATCCATTCAATATAAACCAAACATTACCTTTGATAATTTCTTCCCTTCATTTTTTTTTTCTCTTTCTGAAATTTTAATTAGTCAAGTTTAGACCTCTTAGACTGACTAATTTTCTTATTTTTTTGTTACCTTCTATTCTCCTGAAATTTAGATCTTTCTGGGAAATTTTCTCATGTTAATCTTCCAATCTTTCTATAACACTTTAAAGTTTCTGCTGTTGTATTAATTTTCAGGAGCTGTTTTTGTTTTCTTTTTTTAGCGTTATATCTTTGATTCATGGATACAATATCTTCATTATTTCCTTGAAGCGTTATACCTAAAAAAAACATAAAGGATAAGTGAAGAATTTTTGAGGCACATAATAGCTAAAAATATTTATCATGAGTAGAACTTCATACAAAATGTTAAACGACCTCCTCCAGGTAGAAGAAAAATGGTATCAGGCAGAAATATGAATTAATACTTAAGAAATACATATCTTACATAACTATGTAAGATATAAATGTAAGAATTTCTGTTTTTTAATAAAAAATTACAAATTTGTCTTTAATGAAAATAATTTCAATATAAAGTAAGAACACCCATAGCACAAAAACAGAGATATTTATAACAAAGAACAAAATGAATGACCATAGCACAAAAATCAAGAGAAAAGTAAATATACAATTATGACATTCTTAACACTGTATATGAATTAGTACAATATCACTTGAGGATTGCAAAAAGTTTAAAATTTATACTATAAATCCTAATGTAATCACTAACATAATGAAGAATAATAGATAATAAGTTGAAAAAAGAAAATCATAAAATATAACTAAAGAAAAGAAATCAGGTAGAGGAAAAAGGGACAAAGAATAGATGAGATAAATAGAAAACAAAAACCAAAATTAGAGATCAATAATAATTTATGTTATGTGGAAATGGCCTAAAGAAAAATTAGACAAAAAGAACAAGACCCAGCTATATGATACCTATAAGAAATTCATTCTAAATAAAAGTTACAAATAGGTTAAAAGTAAAAAGATGGTAAAAGATATACCTTACTAACACTAATCAAAAGAAAACTGAAATTCTAGATTAACAGCAAAGTAAATTACAGAGTAAAGTATATTATTAGGTATATAAAAAGTCACTTTATAATGATAAAGGAGACATATAAAATTCCATACACATGATCAAAACTTTCAAAACCCTTCCATTGTAATTGGTAGAACATGGAGAGAAAATCAGTAGTATATACTGTAGGAGACTTGAACAACAATCAATTCACTTGACTGATTGTCATTTATAGGATACTCTACTGAAAAACAGAAGAATGGGCATGTTTTTAAAGTGCACATAGGGAACCTAATTTATCAAGATATAAAATATTCTGGTTCATAAAATATTTAAATATACATTTAAAAGAATATAAGTAATACAAAATATGTCCTCTGATAACTGGAAATTAAATTAAATTTAAATAACAGCAAGATGTCTGGACAATTTTTTTTTTTCATATTTGATCACTAAATAACATACTTTGATGTAGCCCATGTGTCAAAGAAGAAATTAAAAGGAAATTTATCTATAAAGTACTTTGAATTGAATGATAATGAAAAGGCATTAGATTTTGTGGAATTCCTCTAAAGCAGTAGTTAGTAGGAAGCTTGTAGCATTAAACACCTATATGAGAAAAGAAGTCTCACATCAGTAACCTCGGCTTTCACAACAAAACCAGCAAAAGAAAAGCAAATTAAATGTAAATTGAATAGAAAATGAAAAAATAATAAAGATCACATTTTAAAATGAAGTTAGAAAAATAATAGTTCAATGAAAACAAAGTGATTTTTTTGAGATTGGTAAAATCATTTAACTTCTGACTGGGATGATCAGGCAAAAATGACAGAAGATAAAAAATTATCAATATAAGAAATGAGAGAAATGAGTTTGTAAGAATTGCTATGACAACAAATCCCAGCAGACATTACACAAAAAGAACACTACAAACTAATAGAAATATTGGGATTGTAGAGGTATTGGTAAATACAATTTTAGGTTATTTTGTTCTCAAGAGTCAAGTAATCCCTGATTGTTCACATTTAAGAATGGGTCACTACCAATCAAAAAATTAGCCAAACAACTAAACAGACATTTCTCCAAAGAAGACGTACAGATGGCTAACAAACACATGAAAAGATGCTCAACATCACTCATTATCAGAGAAATGCAAAACAAAACACAATGAGGTACCATTTCATGCTGATCAGAATGGCGGCCATCAAAAAGTCTACAAACAATAAATGCTGGAGAGGGTGTGGAGAAAAGGGAACCCTCTTACATTGTTGGTGGGAAGGCAAACTAGTACGGCCACTAGAGAGAACACTGTGGAGATTCCTTAAAAAACTGGAAATAGAACTGCCATCAGTTCAGTTCAGTCGCTCTGTCGTGTCCAACTCTGCAACCCCAGGAATCGCAGCACGCCAGGCCTCCCTGTCCATCAACAACTCCCAGAGTTCACTCAAACTCACGTCCATCGAGTCAGTGATGCCATCCAGCCATCTCATCCTCTGTCGTCCCCTTTCCCTCCTGCCCCCAATCCCTCCCAGCCTCAGAGTCTTTTCCAATGAGTCAACGGCCATACAACCCAGCAATCCCACTGTTGGGCATACGCACTGAGGAAACCAGAACTAAAAGAGACAAATGTACCCCCAAGCTTCATCGCAGCACTGTTTACAATAGCTAGGACATGGAAGCAACCTAGACGTCCATTGGCAGATGAATAGATAACAAAGTTGTGGTACATATACACAATGAAATATTGCTCAGCTATAAAAAAAGAACACATTTAAGTCAGTTCGAATGATGTGGAAGAAACTGGAGCCTATTTTACAGAGTGAAGTGAACTAAAAAGAGAAACACCAATATTGTATATTAGTGCATATATATGGAATTTAGAAAGAAAGTAACAACGACCCTACAGGCAAGATAGCAAAAGAGACATAGATGTAAAGAAGATTTGGGGAATACATGGGAGAAGGCAAGGGTGGGACAATATGAGAGAATAGCTTTGAAACAAGTGTATTACCCTGTGTAAAATAGATGACCAGTGAAAGTTAAGTGCATGAAGCAAGGCTTTCAAAGTTGGTGCTCTGTCTAATCAATGAATATAGTAAAGTTGCAGGATATAAAATTAACACACAGAAATCCCTTGCATTCCTAAACACTAATAATGAGAACATAGAAACAGAAATTAAGGAAACAATTCCATTCACCATTGCCTTGAAAAGAATAAAATACTTAGGGATATATCTACCTAAAGAAACTAAAGACCTAATAAAACACTGGTGAAAGAAATCAAAGAGGACACTAATAGATGGAGAAATATATTGTGTTCATGGATCAGAAGAATCAATATAGTGAAAATGAGTATAAAATGAGTATAGGTAAAGCAACCTATAGATTCAATGCAATCCCTATCAAGCTACCAACGGTATTTTTCACAGAGCTAGAACTAATAATTTCACAATTTGTATGGAAATACAAAAAATCTCAAGTAGCCAAAGCAATCTTGAGAAAGAAGAATGGAACTGGAGGAATCAACTTGCCTGACTTCAGGCTCTACTACAAAGCCACAGTCATCAAGACAGTATGGTACTGGCACAAAGACAGAAATATAGATCAATGCAACAAAAGAGAAAGCCCAGAGATAAATATACGCACCTATGGACACCTTATCTTTGACAAAGGAGGCAAGAATATACAATGGATTAAAGACAATCTCTTTAACAAGTGGTGCTGGGAAAACTGGTCAACCACTTATAAAAGAATGAAACTAGAACACTTTCTAACACCATACACAAAAATAAACTCAAAATGGATTAAAGATCTAAATATAAGACCAGAAACTATAAAACTCCTAAAGGAGAATATAGACAAAACACTCTCTGACATATATCACAGCAGGATCCTCTATGACCCACCTCCCAGAATATTGGAAATAAAAGCAAAAATAAATGGGACCTAATTTAAATTTAAAAACTTCTGCACAATAAAAGAAACTATAAGCAAGATGAAAAGACAGCCTTCAGAATGGGAGAAAATAATAGCAAATGAAGCAACTGACAAACAACTAATCTCAAAAATATACAAGCAACTTATGCAGCTCAACTCCAGAAAAATAAACGACCCAATCAAAAAATGGGCCAAAGAACTAAATAGACATTTCTCCAAAGAAGACATACGGATGGCTAACAAACACATGAAAAGATGCTCAACATCACTCATCATCAGAGAAATGCAAATCAAAACCACAATGAGGTACCATTTCACACCAGTCAGAATGGCTGCGATCCAAAAGTCTGCAAGCAATAAATGCTGGAGGGGGTGTGGAGAAAGGGGAACCCTCTTACACTGTTGGTGGGAATGTAAACTAGTACAGCCACTGTGGAAAACAGTGTGGAGATTCCTTAAAAAATTGCAAATAGAACTGCCTTATGACCCAGCAATCCCACTGCTGGGCATACACACCGAGGAAACCAGAACTGAAAAAAACCCATGTACCCCAATGTTCATCGCAGCACTGTTTATAATAGCCAGGACATGGAAGCAACCTAGATGTCCATCAGCAGATGAATGGATAAGAAAGCAATGGTACATATACACAATGGAGTATTACTCAGTCGTTAAAAAGACTACATTTGAATCAGTTCTAACGAGGTATTTAAAACTGGAGCCTATTATACAGAGTGAAGTAAGCCAGAAAGAAAAACACCAACACAGTATACTAACGCATATATATGGAATTTAGAAAGATGGTAGTGATACCTCAGTATGTGTGACAGCAAGAGAAACAGATGTATAGAACAATTTTTTAGACTCTGTGGGAGAGGGTGAGAGTGGGATGATTTGGGAGAATGGCATTGAAACGTGTATTATCATATGTGAAATGAATCACCAGTCTAATGCATGATACTCGATGCTTGGGGCTGGTGCACTGGAATGACCCAGAGGGATGGTATGGGGAGGGAGATGGAAGGGGGGTTCAGGATGGGAAACACGTGTATACCCGTGGCAGATTCATGTCAATGTATGGCAAAACCAATACAATATTGTAAAGTAATTAGTCTCCAATTAAAATAAATAAACATATTAACCAACAAACAAACAATGTTGGTGCTCTGGGAAAACCCAGAGGGATGGGGTGGGGAGGGAGGTGGGGGTCAGGATGATGGGACACATGTGCACCCATGGCTGATTTATGTCAGTGTATGGCAAAAACCACTACAATATTATAATGTAAATAGCCTCCAATTAAAATAAATAAATAAATTTAAAAATAAAAATCAATTTGAGAAAAAAAATGAGTCACTAAAATACTAATTGAAAAGCTGTTCAGTACACTTGGACAAATGAGAAATGGTGAGCTTTTCTAAATTTCTCTTCTGGGTATTTGGTCAAGGATTCTGCCAGTTTTTGATAATGAATCCCAGATTTCAATTATAGGGAATCTTCTATCTTGGGCTAATCAACAAATAGAAAGCAACACTCAAATCTTTTATCTGTAGCCTGTGGAACTAGCTATCAATTTTGTTTTATGGGGGAAATGCTTATGTATTTGATTGTTCATGACAGGGTAACATGTCTTGAAACATTCTGTACATAAGGCACTGAAATGGAGGAAGAGTATAGCTTACAAAATAATGTAAGTAAGTTGATAGTGTATAGTTGATTGTATATCCTTGGAAGAAAAGTTATGATTAACTTAGATAGCATATTCAAAAGCAGAGATATTACTTTGCCAACTAAGGTCCATCTAGTCAAGGCTATGGTTTTTCCTGTGGTCATGTATGGATATGAGAGTTGGACTGTGAAGAAGGCTGAGCACTGGAAAGAACTGATGCTTTTGAACTGTGGTGTTGGAGAAGACTCTTGAGAGTCCCTTGGACTGCAAGGAAATCCAACCAATCCATTCTGAAAGAGATCAGCCCTGGAGTTTCTTTGGAAGGAATGATGCTAAAGCTGAAACTCCATTACTTTGGCCACCTCATGTGAAGAGTTGACTTACTGGAAAAGACGCTGATGCTGGGAGGGATTAGGGGTAGGAGAAGAAGGGGACGACAGAGGATGCGATGGCTGGATGGCATCACCGACTCGATGGACATGAGTTTGAGTGAACTCCGGGAGTTGGTGATGGACAGGGAGGCCTGGCGTGCTGCGATTCATGGGGTCGCAAAGAGTCGGACACGACTGAGCGACTGAAATGAACTGAACATCCTATATCAGAAATGAGCTACTAAAATTTAAAAATTACATGATCATCTACATAATTAAAACCTATCATATCAAATCTTTCAAATTAATCACTTTAGCAACATAGACTCTTAATCCAATGGTAAGATATTACTAAAAAATTTCCTTAAACTTCTTTTTTTTTTTTCATTTAGCCCTGTAGGTATACTTTATATGAATATTTTCAATACCCTAAGAATAAACTGATTTGGAATATAAACAAGATGTAAATTAGACTAATGGAAGATGAAAAAGGTGAGGATACAATTCTGACCTCAAAAGATGTCTTTGAAAATAGTGAGACTTGAATACTAGGTCTGAACACAATTTCAGAAAAGAAATTTCAAATGCATTTAGAATGCTGACAGCCTCGTTAGAATAAATGTATCTACTCCCAAAATGACTACTTTGAAAGACAGCTCTCACTTGGATGTATAAATTTAGGTGTGTCAGCAGGGGTGGGAGTAATTAGGAGATCCAATTTATTTCTTTACACACACACACACTGCGGGTAAGTATTCCAAGTGAGGTCAAGGAAGTCGCCCCACTACTCACCTGTGAAAGCCTGTTAAAGTCGCACTGCCTCCTGGGAATGTGTGGCTAATGACAGCAGAAGGCAAGAAGGCTACTGCTTTGATAAATACCCTGAGGGTCTGCAAAATGGCAGTGCTGGGAGGCATGTGCCAAATCATGTTTGGCTTTGGCCCCGTAACTTGTGATTCTGTCAAGGACTCATCACGTCAATTGGTGGAAAATGGATTACTGTCATTCTTCAAGGCACAGCACATCATTCCCCATTGATTGGCATGCCAAATCCTTCACAAAGTAATGAGTCAGGGACGATTCAAATCATCATCCAACTGTCAGCTTGATTGCATAGCCCTCTATCAATGGGATTAAACTAGTCTGGCATCCAAAATATAATGAAAGGCATTACTTTCCTTGAAAAGTTGACAGGAAGACAGGGGTGCTGGACCCTGGAGGACTAGTCATATAGAGAAAAAATAACAAATAATAAAAATGGTGAGAATGAATTGAGAGATGACGTAACTATATTCTTCAGTCTCTTAAGAGATGTTATAACTAAAGGGAATTACGTTTCTCTTCAAAGAGAATTAGATCTGAAAGGGACACTAAAAAAATTATATAGGTCATGTCTGTTCTCTGACAAAAAAAAAAAAGAAACTGAGGTAAAGGAAGGGAAATAGTCACTAATTTTGATTACTGAGAGAATGAAAGAATTGAAGGTATGTTCTTCAGAGGGAAAGAAACTTGATTTTCATTCTTGGTTCTTCTAGTTGTGTCGTATCATATTAGGCAAGCCCCACAGACTCTGTTTCCTCGCCTAAATGGAGATAATTCCATATATATAATGCTTAAGAGAGTAAACCACTCAGATGATTAGGCTTCCATCTCAATATATGCCAAGAAAAATATGTTGCTGTATAGCTCACATTTCATGAAATACTCATATTAGAAAACCTGTTGTTGAGGCTCAAATTGAATCTGTTATTTTCCTTTTGCCTTGATGATTATCAGCATTTTTCCTTAGAAAAAAGCCATCCTTGAGCATATATGCCTCATATATATTATCTTATTTAATATGGTCTAGAGAAATCATAAATCTTCATACTCAATAATAGGTTAAGGCTTTAGTGATATGGTTCTAAATCCTCCTTTTAGACATGAGCTCTGATGTTTCTCTTGGTGATGGTTTTGGTCCACCAGTAGCAGAAAATAGTCTCTGGTTTGCTTTTTTCTTTCTTTTTTAGAAGCAGCACCAGGGTCCCTCTGTCTCATGTACCTTGATCCAGTGGGTTGTGCCCTAAGAGACTTGAACTGCAATGTGATTAGCTACCTACGTGATAAGAGGAACTTGTTAACAAATTGCCACAACACCATTTACTTAGATACACCTAGGTGATTAAAAATATATTATTTTAGATTTCAGCAAACATTTTGTTTTGGGGAATGGAAAGATTTGCCCTTTATTAAATACCTTTTAGCTAAAGGAATTATTTGACAACTGACTAAAAGCCTAAACAATTGAGGTATTAATTTGGGTGTTGGAGCCTGAAAGGAGAGGTATGATTTTATGAACAAAAACTGCCTCTGGAGTCAGACATGAGGACCAGTGTTTGGAATGTGAATCACTGTGAACCATTTAGGTTTCTAATTCAATGTTGAGAGTCCCACCATATTATCTACCAGATTCTTTAGATGTGGATTTTGTGCAAAGTCTTGGAAATCTCATATTTAAAATGGTGTTGATAATTCAAAGAGTATCCAAAAAAGAAAGAGACATTTGTTCAGACAAGTTGGGAAAACCATGTACACTCTGCCTCTTTTAAAGAATCTCAAATGCTTACTAATGTAAAAATTCTAAGAAATTCTGAGGTAATGAAGCCTATTTAACTTGGTTCACTGCAGTATTCCTATAGCTTCTTTGTCAAGTGGAGTTCTCTTTTGCATGATTTCTACTATAGCACTTAGAACAGGGCCAGGAATATATGAAGGGCTTCAAAAATACTTAAAAGAATGTTGAGAAGTCAAGTTCCCAGTGGATTCTTGTCTCACGGTTGTAGCACAAAAGAGGCTGTTTTGATGGATATATTGTACTGTGCAGACACTGGGGAAAGAGTATAAAAGGATAAATGTGACATGCATTGGCCTCAGAGGAGTTTAGAGTTTACTGGATAAGGCTGAAATGTTCATAAATGACAAAAGGGAGCCAGTATCACATAAATATTGATAGCTCAGGCTTCAGTCTTATACAGACCTGGGTTCAAGTTTTGACATTATCACTCACCAGCTGGGTGGTCCAAGGCAAGTTAGTTAATAATTCTGAGGCACCAGTCTTCTAAAACGGAAGATGGAGATAACAGAGTTGTACAGCTCACTTGCCCATTATTTGGTGTAATGTAAGCAAAACGAAATGACTGCATCTTGTCTCTGCACCAAGTAAGTAATGTCATACATCACTCAAATATTTGCTGAATGGATTAATTGTTTTTGAATGGATTAATAATGTTAATTATATATTTTTAAATTTCTGCCTAGTACAGTACCTTACATAAGGTAGATATCTAAGAAAATTTTGCTGGATGAATAAAAGACTGAATCAGAGAAGCATTTTCTAAGCACAGCCCATACAACAACCTCATCTCTGGGTACATGGTTTTTCTCTTGCACTGTGCACTTAGTCCTTCAGTCAGTCTGACTCTTTCGACCCAATAGACTGTAGCCTGCCAGGCTCCTCTGTCCACGGGATTCTCCAGGCAAGAATACTGGAGTGGGTTGTCATTTCCTTCTCCAGGGGATCTTCCCAAATCAGGGATCGAACCCAGGTCTCCTATATTGCAGTCAGACTCTTTACTGACTGAATTTTGCAGGAAGCACTCTTACCACTGCATTCAGTTCCATTCAGTCGCTCAGTCATGTCTGACTCCTTGCGACCCTATGAATCACAGCATGCCAGGCCTCCCTGTCCATCACCAACTCCCGGAGTTCACTCAAACTCATGTCCATCAAGTCGATGATGCCATCCAGCCATCCCATCCTCTGTTGTCCCCTTATTCTCCTACCCCCAATCCCTCCCAGCATCAGGGTCTTTTCCAATGAGTCAACTCTTTGCATGAGGTGGCCAATGTATTGGAGTTTCAGATTCAGCATCAGTCCTTCCAATAAACACCCAGGACTGATCTCCTTTAGGATGGAGTGATTGGATCTCCTTGCAGTCCAACAGAATCTCAAGAGTCTACTCCAATGTCACAGTTCAAAAGCATCAATTATTCAGTGCTCAGCTTTCTTTACAGTCCAATCATCATGTCCATACATGACCAGTGGAAAAACCANTTAGGATGGAGTGATTGGATCTCCTTGCAGTCCAACAGAATCTCAAGAGTCTACTCCAATGTCACAGTTCAAAAGCATCAATTATTCAGTGCTCAGCTTTCTTTACAGTCCAATCATCATGTCCATACATGACCACTGGAAAAACCATAGCCTTGACTAGATGGACCTTTGTCAGCAAAGAAATATCTCTGCTTTTCAATATGCTTTCTAGGTTGGCCATAACTTTCCTTCCAAGGAGTAAACATCTTTTAATTTCATGGCTACAAACACTATCTGCAGTGATTTTGGAGCCCCCTAAAATAAAGTCTGACACTGTTTCCCTTTCTATTTCCCAAGAAGTGATGTGACCAGATGCCATGATCTTCGTTTTCTGAATGTTGAGCTTTAAGCCAACTTTTTCACTCTTCTCTTTCATTTTCAACAAGAGGCTTTTTAGTTCCTCTTGACTTTCTGCCATAAGGGTGGTGTCATCTGCATATCTGCTAATCTCTACTATTTACAATAATTACTGAAATATTATTTGGAATTATTGTTGTTTTTCTTTCAAATCACTATTTAATGAGCACTTATTTTATGGCATACACCTTGCTGAGAACACATTTTATTTTCTCATTCATTCCCTGTAGAATAGACTTTATTCCCCTTATTATATTTGTGAGAAAATAATTTAGAGTCCTAGTTAGTTAGATAACTATCCCAGAATTTTAGCCAGAGTGCATAAACATTTCTGCTTAACATATAGAACACATAGAAAATTGTTCAAGGTGGTTTTAAAGTTGAAAATATGATTAATTATCTGCATCACTTGTATAATAGTTGTGCTACATGAAGTTGTTTATAATATACTTTATGAAACTGTGCAATGAGGTGATACTAAATGAAAAAAGCATTACATATACAGTCAATGCACTCTAGACAATTGAAATTGCCAAATCACTTGACTCACATTAGAGATTCTTTTAGACTTAGGGATGTTAGTGTGACTGACAAAATGCTTTAAAGAGCTATACCTAAGCAATCAATTGTCCATCAATCCAAAACTTTCAGTTGATATTTAATATTATTATGTCAGATGGTACCAACTCTTTGCAACCCTGTGGACTGTAGTTCACCAGGCTCCTCTGTCTATGGAATTCTCCACACAGGAATAGTGGAGTGGATAGCCATTTTCTTTTCTAGGGGATTTTTCCGATCCAGGGATCAAACCCAGGTCTCCTGCATTGCAGCCAGATTTTTTACCATTTGAGCCATCAAAGCAGCTAGTTTACTTCAAGCAATATTACAATGATTGGACAAAACTGAAAATAAGATGTTTAATATGGTAAATAGTAAATGTGGATTAAATCACATCACATCATGTCTTTAAGGTGATAATAGGTTAAGATTTTAAGTTTGGGTTTTGAAAATCAACATATGATATTGATATATGATTGCTATTGGCCAAAATGTTTCAGAAAATTATTTAGAATCAGAATGTGAGGAAGTCTTAGAGTTTGATTGAAATAATGAATAAATTATTTATATAGAAAAATATACGCTATTTTCTATGTGAATATGAATATATGTGGTATAAATGTATTTAATGTATTCTCCAAAAAATCTACAAGTTTTCTGATTAACTATAACTTAGATTTGAGGTAATATAGTACATATATTTGAGCTTCTATTAATTTTAAATCTTTTAAATTTAAGCCAAGACCCCAGATAGGTAAAAAAGCTAAAGAAAATGAACAATGTGAATGATTACATGTAGGTCAACATGATAAAAAATTTGCTTCATTTTTGAACATGAAGTTAAAGATTTCAAAAAATTTACGTTAACTAAAGCATTGGAAAGTACATTCTGTAAAAAGTGAATATGAAAGTAGAACAATAGTTGATATTGAGAGAGAGAAAAAGACAGGAGTCAAAAGGAGTAAAGTAAAATCATTAATTTTTAAAGGTATTTGAATTGGAAAATTTTATTTCCATAATAAAATGAAATTGCAACTGAAATAACTAGTACATAAAATATTGAGAAGTAAATGTAGCAATCAGAGCAATGAGTCTGTAGCCTATGAAAATAATTAAGGGTTGCAAATTGCAAGCCTAGAGAGAAAAAGCAACCAAACAGAAGATCATTATGCTAAAAGAAAGAGAGAGAGAGGGGGAGAGTAAGGAAAGAAAGGTAAGAGGAAAAGAGAAGGGAAGAAATAAAGGGAATAAAAGAAAAACATTGACTCTATGTTAAAGAAAAAAAAATCATCTAGTACATTTGTTAGAGTTCATGATTTGATGGGGAGAATGGGTTTCCTAGGTGGTCCTAGTGGTAAAGAACCTGCTTGCAATGCAGGAGACTGGAGTTTGATCCCTGAGCTGGGGAGATCCCTTGGAGGAGGGAATGGCAATCCACTCTAATAGCCTACAGGGCTACAGTCCATAGGATCACAAAGAGATATGACTGAAGTGATTTGCATAGCACATAGCACAGCATGTATAAGAACATGGAAAAAACTATGATTTAGGAAAACAAATCTAAAACAGGATTAGAGAAATTTATGCTAAATTAAAAACAGTATACTTCATGGAGAATTCTAATAAGTAAATTTTGTGAAATAATGCTTCTAACTCTTTAGCTATTAGACTTTAAGACAAGTATGTGCATGCCCTAAATTGCCCAATGCTTGTTACATTATGGTAATGTAAATATTGAGGTAGCTAACAGGAAACCATATAGTGAATGGCAAACACCACACCTAATCTGTTGTTGAATTCTTAGAACCATGAGACATGTTTGGGAGTGTGCTACCTGCATTACAACAAGTTGAATACTTTCTTAACATCTCTTTGGTATGACAATATACCCTGCATTGTACTTGCAGGGCTAATTTTGATTTGTCTATGAATGTAATCTCTTTCCAATCCAAGACAGGAAATCTTTGGGACTGAGAGCTTGGAGGCCTGGGAAGAGCTCCATCTGAAAGCAGATTTTTGCTCATGGGGATCTGCGCTCCAATCCAAAGATAAATTTGAAAAAGTGCCAGACGTGAGGAAAATAAAATATCCTTTCCCCATTTTTTCTCTTCCACCCATTTTGCTTTATATTCCTACTTCATCTAAACTCTTAAAGGTCTGTTCCACAATGATTTTTACAAAGTTTCTTATATTAGAAAAATATACTTCCATATTTTATTATAAATTATCATGGTAAGTTCTCCAGCGGACTTTAATTTTTTTCTTCTAATTATAAAATGAAACTTTCTTATTGAAAAGACTTCATGCATCTTCAGCAGAAAGCTGAAGTTTTACAGGAGAAAATGTAGGCTTTATATTGTTCATGAAATCTTCATATTTGAGCTCCCGTGAACACCTATCAGAACTTCCAGTCACCCCCTGCTCGCTACACACAGCCCTCCAATGGAAATGGCTCCACGGATGGAAGGCCGATGCAACCGTGATACAAGAGCAGTGTGCAATGAACATTATTGCCCCAGGTAGAATGCTGCTAGTTTGCTGTGCTCGGCATCCTTTTTAATTTAGTCAAATAGTACTGCTAGGATCAGTCAAAAAAGTGAAGTTAACCAAAGGCCTTCATATCAACCACATCCTTCTTCAAGCTGATCTCCTTGAGCTTTCAGAGCCTTCACATTGCAGAGCAGCATGGTCCAGACATCCTGGAATTCTGGGTGCTTTTTTTTTTAAAACTTCTCTCCTTAATCTATCCTTTAACATATCTCCTCAAATAGTGGTGGTTTTAGTTGTTAAGTCATGTCCGACTCTTGTGACGCCATGGACTGTAGCCCTCCAGGCTTTTCTATCCATGGGATTTTCCAGGCATGAACACTGGAGTGGGTTGCCATTTCCTTCTCCAGGGGATCTTCCCAAACCAGGGATCGAATCCCAAACCAGGGATCGAATCTCTCCTTCATGGCAGGCAGATTCGATTCTGGGTAATAATAGTTTAACAAACCCCATATTGAAGATAATTTCAGGACTAAAAAAATGAAATAGTACATTATTTATATCTAACATGAGAATTTATTTTAGAACAGAGGTGGATGAAATTCATACCATATAATCTGATATTTACGTCATTTGTGTTTAAAGCTGAACTAGGTTTCAAATGCACAAATAATCAAAGTGTAGAGTTCAAAGTCACTTTGTATGTTCATAGCTTTCAAGAAAAATCCCCCTTTTCTTTGCCTGATGGATAAGAAACTGCCTGCTACATTTTTCTTAACTAAGGGTCTCAAACATTGGCAATTTTGTCAACCTAGATGTAAACCCCACTGCCATGTCCGAATCATAATAAATTTTGTTTACTGTAGTTAGACATTGGGTTTGCTTACATTTTAGTTAAAACACTCGAAGATTTATTCTTCTGTCAGAACCACTGGAAAATGGAGAGTCTTGTGCAAGTTGTAAACTTTCTGCTTAATCTTCTGGAAACTTTTCCAATTTTCTTTTAATAACACCAGGAGGCCAGTGGTGTGCCACTTATGGATGGAGGGGGAGGAGCTCTCCATTCCAGTCTCCCTCCTTTATTCTGCTGACAGCCTCCACAGAAATAAAGTGCAGTAATATACATTAGCACTAACTTCTATGCCAAGCTGTCACCATCAGATAAAATTGATCACAAATTACTGATTACTGAATCAAGAAAGTCATCAGTTATATTGTACTTGATTACTTTCTCATAAGAGGAATATATTACTGACTGTGGTGAGATTACTCATGCATAAGAATTTGGAAGTGACACACCAGCAACATACCCTCAGGAGGAAAGGAGAATTGTGCTGAGGATGTAGACTCAAAGTTCCCTATATAAATTGTTTCAAGCCAGCTATTCAATTACGGTAGATTGTGACGTGGACTTGAGTAATTTTCAGCCATTTTTTCAGCTTGAAAACTTTTATATCACAGTCGTCCCTCTACCAAGTGTCATGGTCACTGACATCAACTATACTTCCTGGTGGAAAGAACTCTGATACTGATCACAGTTACAAAATTAGGCCAATATAGGTAATGGAATTCTTGCTAGGACAAGTTAAGAAATATATTTTTTTCTTTCTGATTCATTTTCTTCTAGAAAACCCCTTTTTGATTTGCCTTAACTCTACTTGCTCTATGTCATAGTTGTCTCAAGAAAAATTAGAAATTTACTCTCATTTAAAACAGCATCTTCTGCCAATGGGAGACATATAGGCCAAGATGGGGATCATGAGACAGATCTTAAGGAAAAAAGTGAAAGATATGTTAACATTCACACACTGCCTAGTAACTTAGCAGGAATACAGTGATAAAAAGTGTGCAGTTGACCACATATAGAGTTTTATCCTTGGCAACAGATGGAAACCAATTGAAACTTGGGACTTGAGAGCCAATTGAAACTTGAACTTGAGACTCTTGGAAAAGAGACTACCTTACATCTAACTGAAGTCCAGCTCTGATTTTTCCAAAGTGGGTATACAGGTTCTCAGGGACAGGCAGTGGTGTTGCAGGAAGTGAGAAGTCAAAGGATAAACAGAAAACACCTTCTTGGATTGTCTATTTTATCAATACACTAAGATCTGGTATCTTCACAGTCTTAAAATATTTAGGCCAATCTCTTGTTTTTGTTCAAGTTCAAAGAACGACATGTTTTTATGTTCAGGAAGTGATTTGAAATAGTTTACTTTTGTGTTTTATATCCTTCTCTTCACCAGATTATCCGTACAATTGGCACTATATAATTAGTTTCCTCTGCTGAGAGAGTAGATTATACTAACCACATTACTCTTGCTGCTGGTGGTAGTTTGCAAGTGATATTTAGTTCTTGGTGTTCAGCTGTTGTCACCAAGACCTGGAAGTGCCCAGAAGAGACAGCATTTAGGAAGCCCATATTCACTGACTGACATGAGCCTGGATCAGCTCCTCCCACCAAATGTGAACTTATGCTTTGCACTCCTAATTTCTGGCTAAGGTTTTGTTAACAAATGAATGGACACCTCAATCCACAAAACTTCCTCACTGAATAGATTCACTGCCTATAGATTGCTGATCAAATTTCAACCCCAACTTTGAATATTTTTGAATGAAGACACCAGCTAGAAATAAGCCTTAGTCTTCTTAGTTCTAGAATATGGATGTTGGCTAACAGCTTGTCCCTGTGGGCCCCAATTCATGCACCACATGCTCACAAATAATCATGGCACATTCCAATCTTACTTAGGAACAAATGTCCAATTCAACTTTGTATTCTACACCTTTGATAGGTGTGAGATCTACAGAATACATCTTCTGAAACAGAAGGAAGATAGCCTCTTTTTTCAGATCATGTGCCTCTTTTCAGATCATTATTTTTTTTAATGAAATAATTATAAAATAGATGTTCATATTTTTTATGTTAAAATTTGAGAAGAGATTCATTATAGTTTAGAATGTTGATCTGTTGCCTTGTAATTCATTATACGTGTGTCTGGATAGNCAATATAAAAATGTAAATGATCATCTAAACATGAAATAGTACTTATAAAATTTTAATTTTGTTATTAAAGATGCAGCGAATGTTTTGCTCTCTCTGAAACTGTTAATATTATTTTAGTGAGATCAGTATGATTGAACTGGATTCATTAACTTAGAAAGTCTTGATTTAAGTTTTATGAGCGAAGAAATACAAAGGTCTGGTATTCTTTTCAGCTAATGCAGACATTAGTCTTTAGTGACTGTCATAGCTCAAAAACATATCTCACAAAGAAAATATTAGTTCAAATGGAAGAAGTGAGTGTCTCATTAATGAAAGGGATGAAGTCATGATACTTGTGTCCTTTTAAGCTTTTATTATGAAAAGCTCAATATCTAGATACAATTAGAATAAAGTCATGGACCTCCCTGTACATGTAACCTGACTTCAACAGTTACCAGCTCATGACCCATTTTGTTTCACTCATATCTCCTCCATTTCCCCAACTAGGTTATATTGAAGTAATTCTTAAGCTCATATAATTATATTGTACATAATTCATCATGTATTCTTATTTTTTTAATATATGTATTTATTTATTTGGCTGTGCCAGGTCTTGGCATGCAGGATCTTCCATGGAGGCATGTGAACTCCTAGATCCCAGCATGTGGGATCTAGTTCCCTGTCCAAGGATAGAACCTGGGCCCCCTGCATTGGGAGTGCAGAGTCTTAGCCACTCACTACCAGGGAAGTCCATCATCATTTATTTTTAAAAAATGAACACTCATAAGGAAACCCATATACCAATTTTTTTTTGTTTTGTATTTCTTAATACTGTTTGTAATCCAATGAACACACAAAACTTTACTGAGGAAAAAATGCTAGGCAGTTAGGGGACCCCAAGGTGATGAAAAGAAGAAGAGTGAGTAAAAAGTCTTGTGCAAATGTGTGTCCCAGCTCCACAGGCCAGGGAGAGCCAAGTGCAAGTAATGAAGTGAGTAATGAAAAAGTGACAGCGCAGTATTTGAAGTTGCAAGTGGGGTTTTTTGTAGAGAGTACATTTATGGAACAGACTGTCCAAAAACTGTGTGTCCAGGATATTGTTTTCAAGTCAGTTATAATGTCTCCAAAGTTCTGTATATTCCACCAAGAAAGAAAACCAACACTTGTTTTTCCTCTGCCCCTTTTCACCTGTAAAGTGTACATCTCAAGCACTTCAAAGCTGGTGACTGGAGAAGAGCTGAGAAAGAGGGCGTGCCCACACAGATGAGCAAGAGGAGGACAGGGATGGGAGCCAAAAACTTAATGAAGTGTTCCTTGACCCCAAGATTTCAGCAGAAATTTCCAAGTCTGTGATATGTATTTGTGTGATCAAGTCACCCAGAAACCATAGATGTCTTCAACTGAGTATTAACAAAAAACCACGGCATTATGTTACTACAAAAGCTTCGCTACTGTTATTGTTTATGCTTTCCCATCCCCCAAGGGCAGATCTGTCATTTCTCTGTCTTCCGGCTATGTGATCGCGTGGCCTTGTCCCATGGAGGTTGGCGGGACTCAGTGTGCTCACTTGGCAGTGGAGTCGCAGGTCCCTTCAGAAGCTTCCTTCCCTGACTGATTAGATTTTCCGAGTTTCCTTTGTCCTTCAGGGACTCAGAAAGATACACAGAGGGGTCAGCATTCAGTGACTTCCCCTGATATGACAGTGACTCCAAGGGGTCAAGACATGTTGGGAACCTGCTAGGGAGGGTGGGAGCTGGGGGGACAGGTGGCCCTCGGTAACTCACCTTGAGCACAGTGGACTGATGGCTGAACACGTCGGGACCCCCTTGACCAGTGGGGAGGCAACACAGGTAGAGGACTTGAGTGATTGTGCCTGGCTGGCTACACCTTCCTGGCCGTCACCACGGTGACCTCCGCCAGTCTTGAGACCTTCTGTGGTGACCTTTGGATGTCTCCCTGCCACACTATGGGGCCGTCTTCAGAATCTGAGCCAATAACCTGGGTCTATGAGGTCAAGTGCAGAGTAGCTGCTCATTTGGGGCTGGGCATCAGGATGGGGGTGGTGGGGTGTAGAGGAGCCTGCCCAGGGGGAGGATGGGGCTGCTTCTGGGCTCTTCGGGGTAAGGGGTAGCCCCACAGGCCTGTCCTCAGGGAGACAAAGAATGTGTATAANCATCTAGATGTGTATAAGAGACAGGTGTAGAGGAGCCTGCCCAGGGGGAGGATGGGGCTGCTTCTGGGCTCTTCGGGGTAAGGGGTAGCCCCACAGGCCTGTCCTCAGGGAGACAACCATGGGTAGGGGTAGGCCTGCCGGTTCGCCCCGGGCCTTCTGAACTAAAACACCAGGCTCAAGAGGCTTTTGTGCTATGACTCCTTAAGGGTCTGTCTCCTGGGGTGCCTGAGATGTTTGGTGAGTCTTGGCTGGCAGACCCGCTGGGTGGACTTGGCGGGGGGTGCTTGCCTTCAGTAGAGGGGCTGGGGTGGGAACCCTGTCCAGAGCTAGAGGGGCAAGTGAGCCAAGACAGCAGGCGACTGAGGGTGTGAGTGCTGAGCCACGTGGGAAAGCTTGGAGGCTGCCGTGTATTTCCAATCTTTGGGATGACGGTCGGGATGACAGCCAAGCTGGCAGATGCTTAGCAGTGCCTCTGGCTGGTGGTGTCCATGGGGGCCATTGGCTGCCCTGGGCAGCTTACACGCGGCTCCATGTGGACATGCTGTGATTCCATGGCTGGGGCCTGGAGTAGGTGAAGATGGGGGTGCAGGGAGCTTGGCTGACCTGCTGGCCACCCTGCCCAGGTCCCACTGTGACACAGCAGTGCCCCACCTTCATCCAGCCCGCTGGGTCCGTTCGCCATGCACAAAAGGCCAGTGCGCTGACCCCAGGCTGCAGCGACGGGCAGGCAGTCTTGTCACAGGGCCAGGCGTGGGCACTGGTGTGAAGCCACGTCCCGCTGGACTGTGGGACTCCCCAGCTTTCTGTTTGCTTGAAATAAAGCAGCACACGTGCTCCTGTGTTGTCTGAGCTGTGGGTACTCTCCTTTGTTACAGCAGGTCCAGTATCGTAGCCTGGCATTCCCAGCTGTGGCCAAGACAGCCTTACAGAGCCACCGAATCCCACATCTGTCCCTCGCTGGGGCATTCAGGCAATGAGACGTGGTCAGGCCTGTATGTCTGGCCGATGCTGTGTCAGGAGAGCTGGTTCGTGACCACTCTGAGCCAAGGCACTTGAGAGCCAGGAAATCATACCTTCTTGCTAAAAAGAATAAAAATAAATCACTTTAAAAATGTTTCTTTAAATACCTCAAATACTTTTGGATAAAGGATCTGATATGAACATATTTTAAAATATAGAGACTTTTACTCTTATCTGTCATATTTTTTAGTTAGGATATAAAACTAGAGTTTTGATAGGTTTTCTAGGTTTTCTGGTAGCTCTCCTAATAATATCTAATAACTATTTCTTGGTTGAGAAATAAAGATGCCAGCATTGTTTTTAGTGTTGATTTAAAAATGTTGAATTTAAAATGGAATCAGATGAGAAAATGGAATCGAAGTTAGGGAAAGGGAAATTATAATACTAAATAAAGACCAGATACAAACTGTAAGTATATTATTTAGGGTGTACATGTATTTTGTTATATATATGCTTTTCCATATTTTAGTTCAAATGATCTCAGTGTGTACTGTAATCTTTTTGTAAGAAATATTTTGTTTCTCACTCAAACCTAGAATATTGAGAAGCATAATAACTTATTTAAGCAGAAATATAGTGTTTACAGATTTCATTAAGTATCTTTTTTATGAAGTAAAAAGAGCAGCTTTGAGGTAGCCCATGGGACATTTTTTACTAATCTAAGAATTAAGTATATTTTTCCCTAGTGCAAACATTAAAATCTTAATGGCTCCAGAGAAGCAGATACTGAAATTATGATTTTTTTTTAAAAAAGGTGACAGCAAGGATGAGTTTCATGGCATAATAAGTGAAAATGTGATCTGACAGTAGCCATATCTGACTGTCTATGCTCAGGTAGCCGCGCTCATCTAGAATCAGGGCCACCAGGACGGACAGACAGGAGGCGCTGCAGACACTTCTTTCATTCCCTGGATGGTCGTGATGTCCCCTGGGGCGGGCACTGAAAAGTTATCGATGCTCTGGGTCCCTGTTAACCGCTAAGTCCTTAAAGAGTTGCCTGCAGCTTCAGAAAGATACACCATGTTTGAAAGCATGGCTTTTTGAATTGCCAGAAAACAAGTATATATGGCCATGCAGTATGTATGTGTGTGTGTGGTTGTGTATGTGCATGCACGAGTGTGAATAAACATGTTTGAATTTGTTTGTGTAAAGTATCTTTTTGTATATGGTAATATAACATGACTAGAGGGTGTCGAATTCAGGAATAAAGGATTACTTATCTGTATATAACACAGAATATAAAGCAGTAAACTGGATAGTATAGATCTGAGGCATTCTTAGGGGAAAAAAAAGAAGGTACCCTTTGTTAAAATTTCACAGTGCTTCTTTCTTTGGGAAGCCTTATCAGAGTTCTAAATCCTTTTCCTAGCATGTGTGAGATTCTTCAAAAATACTTTCCTCAGAGATCAGAATTCTACATTTCAGATTGGGTTAAATACATTTTATAATTCGTCCTGCAGCTGTCGGAGCTATAATGGAGTAAAGTGAGAATTGCTTTTTAGGGCGTATTTCTCAACAGAGCAGTTTTGAAAATGAAACCGAATCTTCACGCTGCACTTGACATTGGAATTTGAAGTTATTTTTATGGGCTCCACTGCAGTCTCTAAGTGAAACATTAAAAATGTATGAGAAAATAGTAAGTTAATAGTTAAAACAATTTTCTTCCAGCATCTTGTTCAGTAAATAAAAAACAGTAGTACAAATGATATCTTACTGTTTTTGTATTTATGCTTTAACCAAATAACATATTTTCTTGGGTAGAATGTTTCCCCCCGTTTAATGATAGCCAGATTCACAGCCTCTGCAGGTAGAGCTTTCCTTAACTTGAAAGAATGTTTGTTTTAAGTGGGGATATGTGACAATCCTTCAAGGAAAACCACATTTTCTCTGAAATGCAGTGGGGTGTCTAAGTACAGCTCCAAGTCCCCAAAACATTGAGGGTTTGGAACATTTTCAGGTGTCCCTACTGGGGACAGATCTGCTTTCAATTTTACAAAGCAGCGACTGTACGAAATCACTGAAGCTGGACCCTCCTGTCCCCCCGCCCCCCACAAAAANTCATATTTCTGAGATGTGTATAAGAGACAGATCTAATGTTATAGGACAGAAGACAAATGTCATGCAATGCATTTTTTCCCTTTGCCTGAGCTTTAGTCTTCAGCAAGATCTGACAAATATTGGCATTATATGTCACTAAGAAGTAAAAGATCACGCTCTGACCTTCAAGAATCCCCATAATATGTACATTATGTTGATGTGCCCTTTGTTTTGTCTATCTTGGTTTGCTTTGGTGGCCTCTGCAATTTTAGAATGAGCAAGGTTGTTCTACCAAGGTTCCAATGGCATCATTTTAGCCAAGGAATTAACTAAAGATGAAGACTACTTCCTGCACTGTTTATTTATTTCACTCAGACATGGCTGGAAAACAAGAATGAGGTATAGGCCATAAATGCTTGAGATGCTCATTTAAATAGGATCATTAAAAAACCAACATCTTTTCTTTAAAGCAAGTGTAAATTTTTCAAAAGAAAAAAAAAATTGGTTTTAAATGAAAGTCTTTTGAGGAAGGATTCAACAGAGAAGGTTAAAATTCTTCTTTCTTCTTTTTGCAATAACTCTCCACCTGAATGTAAAAAATGTGCACTGACTCTAAGATTCCAGTCACATTCCTTTTAATCCAGAGATGTGCTCCCAACCCCATTACTTTATTCATTCACCTCTTCTTTCAGTAAACTTGTAAAGCTTTTTCGATCCATGTTGTAGAATTCATTATTTAATTGAATTTTTGCTGATTTTTGCCTTAGCTTGGGAGATGATAACCATATTTCTTTCTTCCTAAAGCATGGCATGGTACATGGCATACTCTTAATAAAATAATTGTATAGGGTTTATTGCTTCATTGCAGGTTGGTTTTAGAAGCTCAAAGATAAAAATAAAATATAAATACTATAAATTTTATTAGATCCCTGTTTTCTCTCACGAAGTTAGACATATGACCCTCTAATAATAACTATTTACTTTTTTCCCTTTTTTACATTTTTGTTTTTCAAAGTAATTTTATGTCTGAGATCTGATTATGATCCTCACAATCACCCTCATAGATAAATAGACCTTGCATATGGGGATAAATGAGCCTGTGTTTATATATGTGAATGGCAGAGTCTAGAATTCAAGTCTCATATTTCTGGCTGACATGCTTCATTCTAAATCATATTGGCATAATTTGTTGTTCATTTAGGAAAAATAAGCTTTAGGTTCTGCTAGCTAAAAACATCATTAAGAGAATTTTACTGAAATGCAATTGAAAAGAAGAGATTCAACCAAGTTTGGTAGAAAAAAAAAAATTCCCTTTACATTCATTAAGTAGCAAAATAATGTTTTACAGAAGAATCAATGGGCTTCTTTAGGTGGCTCAGTGGTAAAGAATTTGCCTGCCAATACAGGAGATGCAGGAGACAGGAGTTTGATCCCTGAGTCAGGAAGATCCCCTGGAGGAAGACATGACAACCCACTCCAGTATTCTTGTATGGAGAATCCCATGAGCAGAAGAGCCTGGTGGGGTTACAATCCATGGGGCTGCAAAAGAGTAGGATGCAACAGAGTGACTGAGCTTGAGCAATAAAATGAAAGTGAAAGTGAAATCACTCAGTCGTATCCAACTCTTTGTGACCCCATGGACTGTAGCCTACCAAGTTCCTCTGTCTATGAGATTTTCCAGGCAAGGGTACTGGAGTGAGTTGCCATTTCCTTCTCCAGAACATGCAAGTAGACTACTTAAAAACAAAACAAAAAAGAAAAAAAACCTCAGTTGTTGGAAGTAAGAAAATTAGCCTCAGTTTTGCATATCTTCACTCATGAAAATGAAAGAGATGATTTTTAGAATACTCCTTCCAAGCTAACACTTATGATTCAGCCCTCTCTAGCACTGATAACTAGCAGCAACTTCTTTACTGGATTATCTGTATCTACCCTATTATTTGAGCCTTGGAATAATGTTATTATTTGGACAGATACTTGAGACAGTACTTATTGTCAGTTCTGGTTTCATTAATCCAGTTTGTAGTTTACTTCATCTATTTATACATAATTAAAGAGCTAATTGGTGATCATACCAATTGTTAAGAAATTTAAATATGTTTCCTGGAGACATGTAGCAAGTTTAATCTAGTTCTCTTGAGGAAACAAAAAAATCTTCATTTCTCTTTAAAGTTTTAGTGTTGTAATCAGTTGATATTTATCAAGCACATAGTCAGTGCTCTATAACACTATATAAAGTATGGTGAGAAATACAAGAAGTGTAAGGAAAGAATACTACTTTAAAATGCCCAACAGTCTTGCCAGGGAGTAAAACATGTAGAGATGAACAATTAACTGACAATCCAAGGCAATGCATAATAAACAGAAAATTCTTGGTGTATTTATAACTTGGCAAATGTTTAACAACTGAATTTTCAAAGGGAAAAATAACCAGATTTATAGTACTTGCCAGTTTCCACAGAGCAAATATTCCCACATTGGCCAACTTCAAACTACCAACATGCGGTCATTGATTCCTGGGGTAGGGAAAGATGCACAAAATAGGTTCTGAGGTATAGGCCAGTTCAATTGACACCAGCACACCAATCTTCCTGTAGGAGTTTAGATCAAGCAAAGATCTGAATAAAGTGGCTCAGTATATCAGTGGAGAAATATCTTTCATATCTCTGAATAATAGTAACATATGAATGGAAAATAATTGATGTGAAAGAAGAGATGATGCAACAAACAGTCCAGGGTACCAATGACCAAGATAAGGGCAGGGGGTGGATGGGAAGAAATACCTTTAGTTGGCATGGATTGTTTTTTTAGAAGGATCTTTTTTTAGAAGGATCTGCTTAGACTGTATTTTGTACATTTGTCTTTCCAAATATGTGAATAATATCTGTGTCTATAAAGAAAAATGAAAAAAAATGACAAAGACAAAATTCAATTTTTTAAAAAAATCAGTTTGCTGTTCCAACAGTGTTACTAAGAATCTTTTGGACTTACCAATTCCCAAGAGTCTTGGGAATTACTAAGAATTTTCTTAGAATGTTCTCCGAGTTACTGGAAACCCCAGAAATACAAAATTACTCTCTAGGAAAAGAAAGCTTAAATATCTCTTTAGTCAAATCAGATTCAATTCTTACATAGTTCTATTCAGTATCACATTGGAGCCTGGAAGATGTTTGTTTGTTTTTTATTTCCCTCCAAATAAATCCATGTTCTGCCCTAGGAAACTTTAACTTCCATCCTTCTCCATAGCATAATCCATTGTTATAGCACTATTCCAAAATATTTTCATTCTTGTCAAAATTCTGGAATATAAAGCTTTGTTTTGATAATCCACATGGCTGGATATCAAACAGCTGCTGGGGTACCTACCAACATCTGCTATTTAGTTTTTATCAGTTTGTCCCATCTGGCCTGCATTCAACAGTACTCAAATCAAGACTGAACAAAATCACAGGACATTCAGAAGCAATTTCACATTATTTTTTGAAGCATCGAGCCTTCTTTCTCAGTCTTAAGAATCAGGAGCTATATCATTCATCATCCTGCAGATAACCCTGAAACTCTTCAGATTAAACTTTTCAGTACTCTCTCCTCTACCAAATGTTAACATTTCTGAAATATGTGTTTAATGTTCATCTGTACTGGCTTATGTTTGACTCAGCGACATTAAATATGATAAGGAATAGGAAATTGTTAGTACGTGTGATCACTAAAATGCATTTTAATTCCTAATTTAATCCATACACATAAATCTGAGAAAATTTCTCATCTTGGGCATTTCCATTTCTTTCCAGGATTCCTGGCATTTATCCTTCATTTCTCTCAGTTTCATGTAACATATTTCTCCTAATATCCTCTCATGTCTCACAATATAACTTGTTACTAAAGTGCTTCTGTGTTTGCATACACCTGTCAAGAAAAGGGACCAGTATAGTAAACATGGCACATATCCAGTATTGTAAAAATTCATTGTGTCTATAACCGCATCATCTTTCAACTTCTCTGAAGTTAATTTCTCTCCTGTGAGACTTTCCAACACTTATTCAGTCTCAGTGTCTCTCCTATAGTTAATACCTACCTAATATTCTATCCACTTAAATAAAAATAAGATGTATAGTCTCATTTTATTTTTTTAGCAAATAATTTATTTTATGCATGTATTTATAAACATTCTCATACTTAAAAAATATGTGAGGCAGATTATGGAGATTATATAACAAGGTATAAAATTTCTGGGAGTATAGTCTCATTTTAAAATAAAAAGGCAGATGCAGGTGACCCTCCAAAAGCCATGTAGCTAATCAATGCAGAATGAAGATGAAATCAGGAAGTTTTGACAAAACAAGCTATTCTAAGAATTTCCCTCAGTACTACCAGCGGCACAGTACTTGTTAGCTAAGCAGAGTGGGAACATGTTTTTCTCTTCAGAGAAAAGTATGGCTAGAAAAACCAGAAGATCTGGGCATTGATGAATTATTTTATCCACATTCTTTTTTGACAATGACAAAGTGAAAAGAAATAAATGTAGAATTTGAAAAGAATAACATTGCAGTTGTATCATCTCTTTCCTTATAAAAGATCTAACCAGAGGAAAGTCATTTCTACTTTCCTTATACTCAAGATTGAGAACTAAGGTGAATTTCTATCACAAAGGCCTTAGGACAAATCCTTTTTTCCAGTAAGTATTTGCAAAGTACTGTTTTCTCTTCACTAATACACAAGTAAATTTCTAATTCTTTCTTCCACTTAGTTTGTACCAATGATTTGGTGAAACCAACAGTTCTGCTTGAGTTCTCCTCTTTAAGTGATTCAAGATGACAAGCCAGGGACCATTAGAGGCAGGCAATCTCGTTTCTAAATTTTTCCTTAGTAAATTCCCTTCTAACATCACCCACAGATAAGCAGAAGCCAGGAATTCTTTTTTTTGCTCTATTAACATAAATCCATTTCCAAGGTCTAAAAATGCCTCTTCCTCGATATTTTTTTCCAGGGACACCCAGAGTCTTAGTGTGCACCTTGTGTCCCTCTTGGGCCCAGAAGATCCAGTGCTGAGGGTGCAGTTTGGATATGCAGGATGAGGTGTGCAAACGTGTCTGCACCAGCAGTGTGAAGCAGAGCTGGAGATGGGAATAGGACCTAAGAGGAGGGTCAATAGCCAGGTGCCAGGGCTGGGTCTCCACTTGTGATATCTGTGTGGACCCAAGAAGTCTGAGAATGTTACATTCAAACCTGATGCTCCTGGTCTTTAATGTATTTACCACTTTAAGTGACTTACAGTTTTTTAATACCAAGATATGTGGTATAAATTAATCTTTCTCTACCCTTTCACTAGCCCTCCTAACATTAGATTAGGGCCTGTGCCCTTCTTGTACCTCACAAAGGAAATGAATGTACACCACAAAGAAATGTCAGGTGATTTGATCAATGTCATCAAGAATGGACTAGAATTATTTTTCAAAATAGTAATTATTTAATGACTTTTTACTACATATTTAAGTAAAACAATTTATGATGACAGAGTGTTTTAAGTCCCGTTTTTGTTTCTAATTTTTCTGTTATCCCTGACCCACTTGTTTAGATGATGTCAAATTTCTATCTCATCCATTACATAGACACTCCAAAACAGAGTAATTCTTTAGTTTCTTTTTACTATGTCCATTTCAAAAATGCAGCAAATTTAGTCTAGCTCTCCACTTCTTTCTATAGAGCAATGATATTTTTGTTGAAATGAGAAATTTACATGCCCATTTCGAAGTGTTAATTCTTGCTCAGAATAGTTTTGGCATAGTGTTATGCAAGATTTCTTCCCAAAAAGCAATGGTTGCATCTACAGATATAGCATAGGAAATTTAGAGGTTGTGCCCAGTAACTTTACTGTGTCTGCCAGGGAAGTCTCTCTCACCATTCAAGAGTAATGTTATCTTTGGTTTCAGCAGAGCTTTTGTAGCTTAATGTGTGATAATTTCTCCTTGTCAGACATATCATGTTCTGCATGCCTCCCATCTGGCCTGTATCAAATAAAGAGGAGGGAATGTAATTTCCACCCACCTGTAGAAAACAGCTATGTTATATTTTCTGTGTGATTCCTAGTACTCTGTCCCATGAAAGGAATTCATTATCCTTANCACCAGGCTCCTCTGTCCATGGGATTTTCCAGGCAAGAGTACTGGAGTGGCGTGCCATTGCCTTCTCCAAACTAAAATAATTGTAAATACAAAGACCGTGACATGGGAGCAAGCTTGACAGATTCAAGGAATAGTTAGGAAGCCACTATCACCAAAGTAGGAATGAGGATGAGGGAAAGAATGTAGAGATGAGGTCAAAGAAGTCCCAGAGGCCAGACCATGTAGGGCTTAGAGGGACCTGGAAGCAGAAATGGATAAAAGGATAAATGATTGAGATTCCTACTTACATTCATAGATGAGGCCTGTGAATTCGGTTAGGCCTATGAATTCATAGGTTAGGCCCCTCCTATGTGGTGTTGATGAAGTCAGTGAAAAGTTTACAAAGAACTTCGCTGCCAAGCCCCTAAAAAATTCCTTCCTGATAATTCTATTGTGGTCTAGTCGCTAAGCTGTGTCTAACTCTTTGCGACTCCATGGACTGTAGCCCACCAGGCTCCTCTGTCCATGGGGTTTCCCAGGCAAGAGTACTGGAGTGGGTTTTCTGTCTCCTTCTCCAGGGGATCTTCCTGACCCAGAGATTGAACCTGGGTCTCCTACATTGCAGGCCATCTCCCGCATTGCAGGCGGATTCTTTACCAATTGAGCCAGCAGGGAAGCCCTAAGAATTCTGTAAATAGTCCTGTTCGCTTCACAGGCAACTCAACTCTACTTTTGGAGTAGAGTTCTGGCATAGTTTTCACAAGAAGGAGATGCAGCCTCTGAGAAAGGTTTGCCTGTACTTCTCAAGCCTTACTCTGTATGAATGGATTATTTATTCATATAAATGAATACATGTGTATACATATACACATGTGTATATACATGTGAATCTAATTGCCGTTTCAGTTACTACATAACTTCCCATCTTACCAATTCCTGAAAACTGCATCTTCTTTTTCACTTTTGTGTGTGATGTAGTTACTGATTTTAAATTTTAATATAGGCTGTTTCCCTGTTATAATGTGCTAGCCTTAGAGCATGAACAGCAGTAGTATTTAAAGCACGTGTTCAGAATTAATTATGTGGCATTCGGTTGCTTCTTTTCAGGGAAACTTTTAAAAGCAGAGTATATCCTGAGCAGTCTAATAAGCAACAATGGAGCAACAGGTAAGGTGCTGTCGTATCGTCACCATAATCTTCACACACTGTCCCTACCAGCATTCCAGTTCAGAAACAACTCAGTGACCTCATAGTTACTATGCACTGGATATTCCCGAACTCCCTGGAACTGGCTCTGCCCCGATGAAAGAAGTGGCTTTGGTCGAGCAGTTTAATTCTCTATGTTTCCATTTTCTCTTATCAAAAATGAAAACAAAACAACCAAGTCTTCTAATATTGTATTGCCCTGCTTTATTGTGGAGGGTGTTACCTAATCAGCATTCGTTGTGAAAGAAGGTAACTCCCTGGGCTTCAGAAAAGGCTCAGCTGAAGCTTTGTAAAGAATTGTGAATGAAAATTGAGCCTGTAAGTTCAGGAGAATACACTTACAGCTTAATGTATTTAAGTGATCTGAAAAATAAACTGTATTTGGCTACAGAGAAAATGTAATAAAAACGTATTTTGAAATGGATTTCTTAGAATATTTAATCATACATGGAAGGAAGGAAGTCCTAATAGTTGAGTAACAAGTAATTTAAGCCTCAGATATCTTGTCTGAATTTCTAGGCATTCAACAAGTGTCCCAACAAGTTGAACACAATTCCCAGCCAACTTTTTTTATCCCTATTTTTTGGCTGTGCCACGCACAGCATGTGGGATCTTAGTTCCTAGACCAGGGATTGAACCTATACCCCCTGCGGTGGAAGTTCAGTGTCTTAGCCGCTGAAGCTAGGGAGGCCCCCTAGTTGACTTTTAAGCTCAATATACTTGGATATAAGGTCCCAAACTCCTTGAAACTTGTAGACATTTCCAGTGGGAAGCCAATTGGAAATAAAAATATTGACCATATACCTCTCATATGTGGCCACCATCACTAACCTACAATGTGCATCATTTCCCATCTTCTGCACTCCCCGACACACACGCATGTAGATTAAAAGCCAGGGAGAAAGGAAGGGGGTCAGTGTGGTAGAGAAGAGTGAGAGACTATGATAAAGAGCCTGACTATTTTTGATGTTTGGCCACTGGCAGTTATCAGGCCCCAGCTTCTTCCCCTAGTGCCCCACATCTGGACAGCCTGAGTTTTTTTAAAGCTCATTTATCAGTAAACCTTGGCCTAGCTTGTGGGAACCTTTACCCCAGCCCCACACCCTAATCAAAATAAAAAGAGAAGCCACTCAGCACTCCCTTCACTTAAGTCAAACGGACCAGCTTAGGTGCCTTCCCTGCCCTCCTCAGAAAGGCTCATTATGTGAGCACTGAATCTTTTCATATCCCCTCGGTGCATGTGTGGAACCATCAGTTTCAACATCCAAACCCATTTTAGGTGAATGGGATGGATCCCGCCCTCCTCTCAGGAACCACAAGACAGTGTGGGTGACACTGTAGTTAATTAATCTGGGAAGCCTTGGAGGCAAGACCATTGAGGAGGAGCCCTGGAGTAGGAGTTGGAGGGAGCAGAATCCCAGGCAGTGGGAATGACAAGCGCAGATGCCATGAAGCAAGCCTGTGTGTGTGTGCATGCACGCATGCAGGTGTTCAGTCATGTCTGACTGTTTATGACCCTGTGGACTGTAGCTCACCAGGCTCCTCTGTCCGTGAATCTTTCTAGGCAAGGATACTGGAGCAGGTAGCCATTTCCTACTCCAGGGGACCTTCCCAGTCCAGGGATCAAACCGGCATCTCTTGCATCTCCTGCATTGACAGGCAGATTCTCTACCACTAGCAAGAGTTGGCTGCTATTATAAGGGACACAAGCAGAGCCCAGTTGGTTATGGGGAAAGGTGGGGACCAGGCAGGAGTCAACTCCTGTGAAGCCTTGTAGGTTCTAGGTTAGACCTTATTCTACATACAGAGAAAAGATTGTCTACCGAATCTAAGTCACATGTGTTCATGAAGGCTTCCATGACCATAGTTTTATTTCACCGGGCTATTTCTTTAATAATTCAAGGCCAAAAATGTTTTTCTTTTCCCCCCTCTTTTATTGTAGGTACCTGGCTGTACAGAAATGAAAGCGACAAGGTCCTGGTGCAGTCAGTCTGCATACAGATAAGAGGGCAAATTCTGCAGAAGTTGGGTACAGTCATCCTCTCAAGTCTCATTTACCAAGTCTGCCTAAGAGATTTCACTGTGGGCTTCTCTCATTGGATCTGGTTGTTATTGTTCCACTTCCCTTAGTTTCCTCATCAAAAAGAGACTGATACTTATGATGCCAGGAATATTACGAGCATTAACAAGACAAAATAGTTTTCTGTTGAGTTTTGTTAAAGAAACTTGTGTTTCTGTATTGTGACTCTTCTTGGTAATATTTCTGGCATCTGGCTGTCGGTTCAGCAGGACTCCATGTGATAAGTGACACTCTTATTCTAAAACTATGCTGATAACTGGGCTTCCCAGATGGCGCTAGTGGTTAAGAATCCACCTGCCAATGCGGGAGATGCAAAGGACACGAGTTCAGTCTCTGGGTCAGGAAGATCCCTGGAGTAGGGAACGTCAACCCACTCCAGTATTCTTCCCTGGAAAATTCTGTGGACAGAAGAACCTGACAGGCCACGTACAGTCCATGGGGCTGCAAAGAGTCAGATGACTGAGTGTACACACACACCCTGATAACTTACTGATTTGTTCCTCGGAAGGTATTTCTGAGTTTTACTAGCAAAGCTTGCTGCTAAGTCACTTCAGTCGTGTCCGACTTTGTGCAATGCCATAGATGGCAGCCCACCAGGCTCCCCCGTCCCCGGGGTTCTCCAGGCAAGAACACTGGAGTGGGTTGCCATTTCCTTCTCCAATGAATGAAATGAAAAGTGAAAGTGAAGTCGCTCAGTCGTATCTGACTCTTAGCGACCCCATGGACTGCAGTCTACCAGGCTCCTCCATCCATGGGATTTTCCAGGCAAGAGTACTGGAGTGGGGTGCCACTGAGGACCTTAATTGTATTTTAAAATGCAAACTAGTGTATTTGAAATTTTTAAACAGAAGATGGTAATTGTTGTCTTGAAAATAATGGAGATAATCATTTATATATTAATATATTTCATAAGTACACATGTGATATGTAATATTTCTTACTGTTNACTGAGGACCTTAATTGTATTTTAAAATGCAAACTAGTGTATTTGAAATTTTTAAACAGAAGATGGTAATTGTTGTCTTGAAAATAATGGAGATAATCATTTATATATTAATATATTTCATAAGTACACATGTGATATGTAATATTTCTTACTGTTATCCCTGTGAAAGGGAAAAATTATCTGTATTAAACCAACCAGAAAAGCAGATCATTGTTTTTCTAGCAGGTTGCTCTCTGCTCATTGCTGTCAATCTAGTCTAGTGGTAAATTTTCTTACAAAATGCAAAATAATCTTTCTGTATTAGTTTTTAAAAGTATTTTCTGAGACAAGAGCACAGATACTAGCAATTTGTCCTGTCTCTGTTTTTGCAGGGATGTGGTATGAAGCAGCAGAGTTAATATGGGCCTCAATCATGGGATACCTGACACTTCCTCAGCCAGATAAAAAGGTTGTTTGTCTCATACTTATTTTTTCATTTCCTATATTTGCCTTTGGAAAGTTATTACCTTATGGCACAATTGAAGTTTATCATTTATCAATTTTATTGGTTATATTTTTGTTGATTTGACTGGTTTATTGACTGCCAAAGCCTTCGACTGTGTAGATTTTCCACAGCAAACTGTGGAAAATCTGAGAGATGGGAATACCAGACCCCCTGACCTGCCTCCTCCCAGCTGCCGCCCCTGGCCTCGGGCTCCTGGTGGCTCCTCAGGGTCACCGCGCGAGGTGGCTTCTTCCGGCCACCCCTGACCTCGGACGAGGGGTGTCTTCTCCCGGCCGCCACTGACCTCAGACGCAAGGTAGCTCCTCCCAGCTGCCAATGACCTCGGACGCGGGGTAGCTCCTCTCGGCCGTCCCTGTGCCGCCGCAGCCTGGCACTCTAGGCCGCTGCCCCTGTCCTTGGACGTTGGGTAGCTCCTCTCGCAGCCGCCTGNTGCTGGAAATCACTAGATGCTGGAGAAGATGCATGAAACCATTTTTACTCACAGCTCTCAAAGGGAACCAAATCTGCTGACACTTTGCTCATGGGCTTCTAGCTTCCAGAATTATGCAAAAATATATTTCTGTTCTTTAAGACACTCAGTCTGTGGTACCCTGCTGTGGCAGCACTAGCAGACTCCATACCACCTGCTCCTCTTCAAATGCTATCCTGTTAACCTGAGTGATCTACCAAAGTGAGGTATCATCATGAGGGACTTTTACTCACTCACTCATTCATGGGTTTGTGCTAAGTCATTTCAGTTGTGTCCATTTCAGTCTTTGCGACCCCATGGACTATAGCCTGCCAAATCTTTATCTGTCCATGGGATTTCCCAGGCAAGAATGCTGACGTAGGTTTTCATTTCCTTCTCCAGGGGATCTTCCTGATCCATGAATTGAACCTGCAGTCTCCTGCACTGGCAAGCTATTCTTTACCGCTGAGCCATCTGTGAAGCACTAAGTAGTATATAAAACCATCTTATCCTCTAAAACAAGATTTCAGGCTGGTTTGAGTGCTAAAATGTCCTATGGCTACCATTTTGGCTTCAATGATCTGTGATTTAGAACTTTTCCCATGTCTTTTATTAACATTCATATACTTTTGTAATATTATATGGCGCTCACCCCGAATGGTTATGAATAATTTTATGACTTTATTAACCCAGGTCCTGCCCTCGAGGCACTTACATGATCTATAGTGTACTGAGCTTCTCTATAAATATTCAGCACATACAAAAACCACTGGCAAAATGTAAAGTAACAACGGCATAAAAAGAAAAATCACCAAACACATTTAGAAACTGAAGACTTAAAGAAGAACAAAAAGGGGGGAAAACAATTTATTTTTCAACAATTTCAGTCTTCAACTCCATAAAGTCCTTTCTTTTTATGTGTTACTGTAAGTGTTATGAATAGTCACGTGTGGGTTCAGATCACCCTATGGCAAAACCACAAGGTTAGCAAAGTTTGTATCCGTGCCTCAGGCCTTGGCAGTAATAACTTCTCCACTTCAATGAAACTGCTTTATGCAATGTGTAGCTCTTATTCCCAACCCATATTTCTCTCAGTATCTTTTGTTTTTTCATTATTAAAATCCAACATGAAGACAAAGATATCCATGGCTTAAAACACATTATAATGACAGAGAATTTGCCTTTTGAACCTTTCCTTCAATCATAACTTGATGAATCTTGTCCCCATTTTAATGATCTAAAGTACTGACTCATCAAGTAGAGATTACACTTTGTTGCTAAGAAAATGTTCTTCTTCTCTCTGACATCATTCATGGACAATCTATACCAACCAGTAATAATACTGCACCAATCAATAATAATAATTCCTCACAGACCAGTCACTAAGCCACCACCTAGCAAATGACTCAGCAGTCTCCCCCTCAACTCCCCCCATAAAAAGTAATAATTCATAACATAATATTATTGAATGCTTACTGTGTGCTAGGCACTCTTGGGGGTATTTCCCATGAATTAACCCATTCAATGCTATCAACTGTCCTGTGAGACAAATCACACTATTCTCTTCTTTTTAGAGGTCAGTTAAGTAAATAGCCTAAGGACATGCAATTAGTATGATGTAAATCTAGACAATCCAGATCTAGACAACCTGGATACAGAGCCTACCCACTTCTACTTTATTTTGCCTCTTCACTATTTTAAGAGTAGCTCAGTAGAAGAGCTGGATGGAAGTCTTGAATTGTCCATGAACCTCACCAAGGTTCATCGGAAGGGCGAAGCTGGAGAGATATGTGTTTGTGCATATGCGTGTGTGTGAGAGAGAGAAAGAGAGAAGTCACTCAGTGTCTGATTCTTTGTGACCCTACGGACTATAGTCCTGGAGGCTCCTCTGTACATGGAATTCTCTAGGCAAAAATACTGGAGTGGTTTTCATGTCCTCCTCCAGGGGATCTACTACACCCAGGATCGAACCCAAGTCTCCTGAGACTCCTGCATTTCAGGCAGTTTCTTTACCACTGAGCTACCGGGGAAGTCCAAAAGGGGAGAGATAGATGACCTTAATGGATTCTCTGTTTCCCTTCTTTTTTCCCTTGTTCTGCTATAGATTGACTGTATTCCCTCCAAATTTATATGTTGAAATCTAATCCCCAGTGTGATAGTAATTGAAAGTGGGGCCTTTGTGAGGTAATTAAGTCATGAGAGTGGAAACCTCATGAATAGAATTAGTGTCGTTATAAAAGAGGCCAGAGGATTTCCTCACCCCATCTCCCATGTGAGGATAGCTATCTGTGAACCAGGAAGCAGACTCTCACCGTACACTGAATCTGCTGACATTCTGACGTTGAATTTCTTAACCAGCAAAATAAATTTCTGAGACATTTATTTATTGTATTTTGTTATAGGAGCCTAAACAGACTAAAGCACCTTCAGTAAACATAAACTTTCAAACTAGAATGTTTAGGTCAGCTTATGCTCTGCCATCACCTAGGCTCTTTTGATGTATGTATATATATATCCAGTATCTTGTGCCCCACTGGATGCATAATATATTCAGTCCCCATCTTTACATTCACTGTCTAGTTTCCTCGTTAATCTTCATCTACCTGTCACTCTTCTTGGAAGCTTGTTTTCCTGTTTCTTCATTCTGTGTGTGTGTGTATGTGTGTGTGTGTGTGTGCGCGCGCGCACTAAGTCACTTCAGTCGTGTCTGACTCTTGAACTCTATGAACTCTAGCCCTTCAGGTTCCTCTGTCCATGGGATTCTCCAGGCAAGAATACTAGAGTGGATTGTCATTTCCTCCTGCAGGGGATTTTCCTAACCCAGGGATTGAACCTGTGTCTCTTGTGTTTTCTGAATTGGCAGCCAGGTTCTTTACCACTAGTGCCTATTCCAGAGATGAATCAGAGTATTACAATTCAAGAATATGCTTTACATCTGGAGTTGGGTTACCCACGGGCTTCCCTGTGACTCAAAAGTAAAGAATCTGCTTTCCAATGAGGGAGACACAGGTTCAGTCCCCGGGTCAGGAAGAATGGCAACCCACTCCAGTACTGTTGTCTGTGAAATCCCATGGGAAGAGGAGTCTGGCAGGCTATAGTCCATGGGGTCACAAAAGAGTCAGATACAATTTAATGACTAAACAACAACAATTGGGTTACCCATGTCAGAATTTTCTTTGTCTTGTTCAGAGCTATATTCACAAAATCCTCAAGAGATAGAGTCTTGGGGTGAGTGGAGTGACATTAGAATCTTTTTTTTTTTTNCAGAGACATTACTTTGCCAACAAAGGTCCATCTAGTCAAGGCTATAATTTTTCCAGAAGTCATGTATGGATGTGAGAGTTGGATTGTGAAGAAGGCTGAGCACCGAAGAATTGATGCTTTTGAACTGTGGTGTTGGAGAAGACTCTTGAGAGTCCCTTGGACTGAAAGGAGATCTAACCAGTCCATTCTGAAGGAGATCAGCCCTGGGATTTCTTTGGAAGGAATGATGCTAAAGCAGAAACTCCAATACTTTGGCCACCTCATGCGAAGAGTTGACTCACTGGAAAAAACCCTGATGCTGGGAGGGATTGGGGGCAGTAGGAGAAGGGAACGACCGAGGATGAGATGGCTGGATGGCATCACTGACTCGCTGGACATGAGTCTGAGTGAAACTCTGGGAGTTGATGACGGACAGGGAGGCCTGGCATGCTACAATTCATGGCGTTGCAAAGAGTTGGACACAACTGAGCGACTGAGCTGAACTGAGTGAGAAGTTCTACATTAATGGCTCAAAGCGGGTATTATCAGCTCATGGACAATATTCTGGTTGATTGATGGTAAGGTAACTGGGAGTCAGAATCATCAGTCTTCTGGTTTCAACCTGTCTGGTGTCTATACACTTGTGGGCAGCAGAGTAATTAACTTCTTGTGCCTGGTGGGGCTTTCAGTATCTGCAAATAGCTCAAAAATATTGTTATATATAAATGGCAACCCACTCCAGTATTCTTGCCTGGAGAATCGCAGGGACGGGGGAGCCTGGTGGGCTGCCGTCTATGGGGTTGCACAGAGTCAGACATGACTGAAAGGACTTAGCAGCAGCAGCATATAGCTTTCGGTGGGAGGAGGACCAAGACTGTGCCCCCAAGACTGCATTATTGTTCCTTTTGACTATTCCTCATTTGTCTCCACATGCCCTCCTTTTTGTAACTAGCAGCTGTTTCAACCTGCCTGTTGGAAACTCAGAGAAAGTCATGGAGGCTGAATGAAGCCTATTTCCTATGATTAAGAAGTGGGGGAACAGAAAAACATTTGTGCCCAGAAACCTCACAGGCTTATGCTTGGTATAGGTATAGGCACAGGAGATATGAAGGGAAGGAAATCACCGTGTGTCCCTCCAAGAGCATCTGAGTTTGTCTGACCCCAAAGCCCATGTTCTTTGGCTCAGCCTCTCCTCCTTCAGTGCTTCCCCTCATTCTGCAATTTAAGATTTATAATCAATATCCTTTTAGCCCCTACCTTCCAACTATCCACCCTCTCAGCCCAACTACCNGACCCCAAAGCCCATGTTCTTTGGCTCAGCCTCTCCTCCTTCAGTGCTTCCCCTCATTCTGCAATTTAAGATTTATAATCAATATCCTTTTAGCCCCTACCTTCCAACTATCCACCTTCTCAGCCCAACTACCCACACAGGCCTGACCTTTGCAGTTCACTGAGCTTCTGGCCATTGTCAGACCTTTCCTGCACACTACTACATCATTGCTTCAGACACTGACACTTGGAATGCCCTTTGGCCACACTTTCACCTAATGAAAATTCTGCCTTAAAGAACATCTCTTTATTGAAGCTGTACCTAGTGCCTGATCATATCAAATTCACCTCCTTGAGAGGCCCACAGCACTATGCCCTAGTGAAAAATTTGCTGTATATGGTATTTTCATCGCATTCAAAGAGACTTTAGAAGATTGTTAATAAAGCTACTTGGGGACATATCTGCCTTTCTCATCAGGTTGTGAATTCCTCAAGGAAAAGATTGTAATTTATGTATCTGAAATCTCGGCAGGATCTGGTTAAGTGCTTTGCAGCAAGTAGGAGCTGAAACTAAATGTGCATTGCCTTGAATAGCTTGGCCTTAGCTTACCTAGTTTACATTCTGTAGTCTCTGAAACAGACAGAAAAAAATTAGTATGTTAAATGAAATGAAAGTCATTAGGGTGAAATAAATTAACATTCAGGAAAAATGAAATCTCTCATTGTCTCCAAGCTAGTTACCAATATTGGAGAAACACTATTTAACAATTACCAGTTAACTTGATCAAAACTGCCTGGAAGTTACTACATTAGCATGGTCAAATCAGCATTTATTATGGATTTGGAGGCATATAATGATGTTTTCCATGTTAAATAAAGGAAAAAGAAAATAAAACAGAGTGGAGAGAAATAATCACAGTCAATAAATGATGTCTCCAGAGGAACATCAATATAATGTAATTAAAAGTCAAGAAGAAAATCTTTTCATTCTGAATGTAGTTAAATTGTTTATCTTTTTACTGTTTGAAACGTTTCATCAAACTTACTCAGAAACAATTCCCTGTGAGCCTTTGCAGGCACAAGATAAATGTGAGGTCTGAAAGTTCTGTTCTTTGGAGATATTTTGATGTATTTTACTTTGAGTTATTTTGTGTGTCTGTGTATAAGCATATGCACATGCACACCTGCATGCTCGCACACAGCACACACACACAAACTGCAAGCACAGAATGATAAGTCAAAATGCCAACATCTGGCTCTACATCTTAACCCATGGTACTAGCGGAGCACATCACTTTCCTGGGCTCCCTTCTCTTTACTACTAGGGTGCTGAAATGGACAGTAACTGAATTTCTTTCTGCTTTTTATGCCCTTGGAGTCCATGCAAATAAGTATCATTTAAATACCCAATACTGACCTTTTAAGTTTTTTGTTTTTTTTTAATAAAAAGTAATACCTAGCAATCTCTCTGGTAGGACTCCTATGTTCCCTGGATCATCCTCACCTATGAAATCTCAAAAAGGAGACAATGCTTTAGCTGAATCAGTGTTCTGATTTAATCTTAAATCAGGTGTTGCCAAACAATCTTATTTTGTCTTCTCTCAGTTTGGTTTCACACATGAAAAAAGAGGGAAAAAAAATGCCCTTGCAAAATGTGTGCAAATTGTTAAATGTCAGCTGAATGTCATTTTCCAAGTTTGGCACTCAAATAAGGCTCTCTGAAAATTGGTTGTCATCTGCTGGGAGTTAAAGGAAAAGATCTTTGAAAAGGTCCTTAGAGGCTTCATTTCTGGAGATTTTTAAGGTCTCACAGGAGCTGACTGTTTCCCCACACATGTCATTTCCCCTGGTGTCCTGCAATGCTGTGGTCTTTCAAGCTTCCATATCTTTGATTGTGTCATTTGCTGGCCAAAAACTGCCCCATCATTGATTCAAAGATGACCATTCTTCACAGACGACATGGAGGTAACTCTTCTATGAGGTTGTCTTGTCTCTTCAGCCACACAGTCCTTCCCCTACCTGCAACCCAACAGTGTTTGAACCCTGTGCCAGTTAGTCCCGTTTGTCAGACTACATATTTCTTATCTTGAAACTTGCTTGTAAATTTCAAGATAGAACTCAAGTTTACCTTAGCATTCACATTGCTTAGCACAAAGTTAGTCATACAAGAGGCCTTCCAATACACACTTGTCACACACTCATCCTTATTGTCCTAAACAAGCAGAACATCCTCAATTCTTTAAGGATAGACCACATACTGTTATTTCTTTTAAATGATAAGTAATGAAGGCAAAGAAACAAAGAATTAACAGTGATGTTTCCTTTCTTGATTATATAAAATTATATATCAAAGTAACATTTGGGTCTGAATTGCCTGGACCACTGTCTTCTCCACCTAATTAACCTTGTATCCTCTAAAGACATTTGCCCATCCTCTAGGGCTGCTTTTCATAACCTAGATACAATTGCCAGTCCACTAGAGAACTTAAATATCACAAATGCCCATACTGAGTACCACTAGGGAGAGAGGTATAAACTTCCCAAGGATGGACATGAGTACCTGATGGAACTATATCCCCTTGAAATCCTGTGCATTTGTCTTACTGCCAGATTGACCTTCTCCTGAGAAATGTGGTTATTTTTCTCTCATTGAAGTGTCATAATCAGTGTGTTGGCTCTTGTTTTCCTTCCAGGTAAATGGGACAGAAACAGGTGAAGGAAAATGCAGAGAGTTTTGATGAATCTACATAGTGTTTTATTGCTGATGTAGACAAGTTCCATAAATTTCTAGAAGTGTAACACTTTAAAAGGAAAGAGAATTGGAGTCAAAAAGGAGGGGGGTAAGGGTAATGGAAAAGGTAATGGTAAGCTGATGCACCTTGTCAGTAGTTGGGCAGAAACATTCTGCAGATGGACCTTATCACATAGGAAAAATCAGATGTCATTGAATAGAGCTTAATGTTTTCATCATAGTGAGAAGAGACTTTTACTTGCCTAAGAAAAATGTCTTAACTAAATAATAGATTTTTCAGAGACCACAGACAACAGCAAGGTAAAATATATCTGATTTATGGCAGGTTTAAAAGGTCTTCCCACATGTGAGTCTAGAGCCACAGTGAGTACCACGATAAAATGATAAATGAAGAAATAACTCAATGGGAAAGCAACAGGCTCTGGGGTGGTAACCGCCACACCACTCAACCTCAGATTGGAATCTAAATGCTGAAGATGAGCAAACTACATTACAGGTTTGAAGAGGCAGATAAAGAAGAGAGAATGACATTGGGAGTCAAAAAAGTGGAATTTTTGTTCCAGATTTACTAATCATCTGCATCACTTTCAGGAAATCATTTCACTTTTCTTTACCTGTATTTTTGTATCTCTGAATGAGAATAACAATAGCCTGTTCTGCCCACTCACTGGGATGCTGTATGAAATAAAGCACAGCATGATAATAGATGAACGAGCTCTTTGAAGAACTCAAAGTACCATATAAATGTGAGGTCTTAATGATGTTCTAAAGGTATCATTTCAGTGAGAGGGATAAAAAAGAAGGAACATATTATTAAATTACATATCTGAAGAGATAAGTGGCATATTAGGAGGGCTGCTTTCAATAGATATTATAAAATCTGGCATTCTGTCTTTTAGACAGCAGCCGATCCTCATGCAAAAAATCATAGATCTGAGATGAGAGAAAGACAGCTGATGGTATACAGAGGGTTAATGGTGTACCTGAATGAATTGCAGGAATGCACTGACAAAACAAAATTGGTGACTTACGTAATGAACACCACAAATTAGCAAGGATACAAAAGGCAATATATAAAGAAGTAAGAGAAGATGGAGGTTCAGGGCAAATTGAAAGCTGCCTGATGAGCTTGAAAGGATAATTATGAATAAACACTCCTTCCTACCCAAAGACATGGGAGCTTCACAACTACAGATAATGATCCAAACCTTCACTGAGGTCCATCCTGCCAGTGGTGTGAACAATACCTTCGAAGACAGCTAACTTCAGGTTCAAGAAAAAATAATTATTTAGTATATATTTAACGTGCACCTAGTATTTTCTCAGATTTGTCTTTTAGGTTGGGGAGAGGGGATTAAGAAAAACAAACACTGGAAAACTCTGCCCTTATAGGCAAGCTATAGAAAGGATGAAAATGTAGGAAACTGCTTAAACGCTAAACACAGGTCACTGGCTATGACTATTACACTTGTTTAGTTGGTTCTTATATTACTTTTATATTGGTTAGTTGGTTATTATATTTTAGCTAGTATTATAGTGGCTAGAAAGATAATGAGAGGGCTTGCTCCATGATATCTGAAAATGTTTCTGGTCCTTAAATTCTAAAAATTCTATGAGTGTTTTCTTTGCTAGAAACAATATTCAGAGACTGCTCTCTCCCATCTCCCAATAGAAGACTAGAGTGTATCTTGGGAGAGGTGAAAGCTGTCTGCCCCACATTTAGGAATACATGGATGGAGGAGCCTGGTAGGCTGCAGTCCGTGGGATCGCAAAGAGTTAGACACAACTGAGCGACTTCTCTTTCACTTTTCACTTTCATGCACTGGAGAAGGAAATGGCAACCCACTNAGAAATAACTCAATGGGAAAGCAACAGGCTCTGGGGTGGTAACCGCCACACCACTCAACCTCAGATTGGAATCTAAATGCTGAAGATGAGCAAACTACATTACAGGTTTGAAGAGGCAGATAAAGAAGAGAGAATGACATTGGGAGTCAAAAAAGTAGAATTTTTGTTCCAGATTTACTAATCATCTGCATCACTTTCAGGAAATCATTTCACTTTTCTTTACCTGTATTTTTGTATCTCTGAATGAGAATAACAATAGCCTGTTCTGCCCACTCACTGGGATGCTGTATGAAATAAAGCACAGCATGATAATAGATGAACGAGCTCTTTGAAGAACTCAAAGTACCATATAAATGTGAGGTCTTAATGATGTTCTAAAGGTATCATTTCAGTGAGAGGGATAAAAAAGAAGGAACATATTATTAAATTACATATCTGAAGAGATAAGTGGCATATTAGGAGGGCTGCTTTCAATAGATATTATAAAATCTGGCATTCTGTCTTTTAGACAGCAGCCGATCCTCATGCAAAAAATCATAGATCTGAGATGAGAGAAAGACAGCTGATGGTATACAGAGGGTTAATGGTGTACCTGAATGAATTGCAGGAATGCACTGACAAAACAAAATTGGTGACTTACGTAATGAACACCACAAATTAGCAAGGATACAAAAGGCAATATATAAAGAAGTAAGAGAAGATGGAGGTTCAGGGCAAATTGAAAGCTGCCTGATGAGCTTGAAAGGATAATTATGAATAAACACTCCTTCCTACCCAAAGACATGGGAGCTTCACAACTACAGATAATGATCCAAACCTTCACTGAGGTCCATCCTGCCAGTGGTGTGAACAATACCTTCGAAGACAGCTAACTTCAGGTTCAAGAAAAAATAATTATTTAGTATATATTTAACGTGCACCTAGTATTTTCTCAGATTTGTCTTTTAGGTTGGGGAGAGGGGATTAAGAAAAACAAACACTGGAAAACTCTGCCCTTATAGGCAAGCTATAGAAAGGATGAAAATGTAGGAAACTGCTTAAACGCTAAACACAGGTCACTGGCTATGACTATTACACTTGTTTAGTTGGTTCTTATATTACTTTTATATTGGTTAGTTGGTTATTATATTTTAGCTAGTATTATAGTGGCTAGAAAGATAATGAGAGGGCTTGCTCCATGATATCTGAAAATGTTTCTGGTCCTTAAATTCTAAAAATTCTATGAGTGTTTTCTTTGCTAGAAACAATATTCAGAGACTGCTCTCTCCCATCTCCCAATAGAAGACTAGAGTGTATCTTGGGAGAGGTGAAAGCTGTCTGCCCCACATTTAGGAATACATGGATGGAGGAGCCTGGTAGGCTGCAGTCCGTGGGATCGCAAAGAGTTAGACACAACTGAGCGACTTCTCTTTCACTTTTCACTTTCATGCACTGGAGAAGGAAATGGCAACCCACTCCCGTGTTCTTGCCTGGAGAATCCCAGGGACGGGGTAGCCTAGTGGGCTGCCGTCTCTGGTGTCTCACAGAGTCGGACATGCCTGAAGTGACTTACCAGCAGCAGCAGCAGCAGCATACCCAGTTAAGAGTATGTGTTCATGCTAAAAAGAAAGTCTTAAAAATAAAAGTAGGTGAAAGTCTATATAGTAGACACTAAAGTCCATTTCTAGCTCCCAGAACACTGGCAACTAGGTTTCTACCCACTTCTACCCGCTCTAAACCATTTCATTCACTTCTTCCAGGGGAAGAGGTTTGGAAGACACTCTTCAGGAAAAATGTACAAATTCAATAAGAAATCTATAAAGATTCTGGGGCTCAAAGCCTTCCCTGGTCCTTACAATGGAACTCAGGATTAGTAGGTCCCATTCCACACAGAGGCTCAATAGCTCAGCTCTGAAAATAGAGCCTGGGGTCTCCAAGTACCACTGTGTGCTGTACCATGTTCAGTTGCTTTTGACTCTTTGTGACCCTATGAAGAGCAGGCGACAAGGCTCCTCTGTCTCTGAAATTATCCAGACAAGATTACTGGAGTGGGTTGCCATTTCCTCCTTCAGGAGATCTTCCTGACCCAGGAATGGAACTCGGGTCCCCTGCATCTCTGCATCACAGGAAGATTCTATACCACTGAACCACCAGGGAAGCTCTTCCAGGTAGTATGGGTAGCCTCCAAAACAAACTCTCAAACAGAAATAATAAAGGGAAATAGAAGAAAAGAAAAAGCATGCCAAGAGAAGAAAACTTAAAACATTGTAACCGATATTTTCAGAGGTTTAAAAAAAATTGTCTAATCCCTTTTTAAAGAAAAATAATATTTATAAAAATTGAAGACATTTATTAAAGTAGGAAGAATAGTTTAATGAATTATGTGTACCTATGTATGTGTGTGTTAGTTCCTCAGTCACATCCGACTCTTTGAGACCCCATGGACTATAGCCCACAGGCTCTTCTGTCCAGGGGTTCTCCAGGCAAGAATACTGGAATGGGTTGCCATTCACTTCTCCAGGGGATCTTGCAGAACCAGGGATTGAACCCAGGTCTCTCTCATTGCACTCAGAGATTCTTTAATGACTGGGCTACCAGGAAGCTGAGCCTGTGTACCATGAGCCAGTTTAAAATGTCAACTTATAGTCATTTATTTTACTTCTAAAATATCACCCACTTCATACCCCAGATTATTTTGAAGATCTTGGAACAATAACATATATCAGGACATACCTCTGAAAGAAATGTACTTTAAAAAAGATTAACTGCAATAGCATTATCATACTAAGAAATTAATAATTATTCTTTAAATAATCAAAAAATCAGATTTCAAATCTATCTGGTTGCTTATTTTGGTTTTTTTAATATTTTATCTTACTTATTGTTTGTTCAAATCAGGATCCAAATTGTGGCACTGTGATTGTCAACTAGATTTCTTAATCAACTAGGCTTCTCTTCCTTTCTCTCTCTTCTCTTTTTGTTTACCTTGCAATTTATTTTTTATTAAATTGTTTCATTTTAATAGCATATTTCACACTATAGATTTTGAAATTACATCCAATTGGTATCATTAGACATGTTTCTCTATCCTGATAATTTCTATTTATTAGTAATTAAATTTAGAGAATTAGCAAAACTCAAGTTCAATATTTGGGCAAGAATTCTTTATAAGTAATGATATATACTTCTGTCAGGAGGGATGTAGTGTTTGAGTGTCTACCTTTTTGTGACATTTTGACCTTTGAAAAATCACTGAACTNGCAAAACTCAAGTTCAATATTTGGGCAAGAATTCTTTATAAGTAATGATATATACTTCTGTCAGGAGGGATGTAGTGTTTGAGTGTCTACCTTTTTGTGACATTTTGACCTTTGAAAAATCACTGAACTTGAGCACCGAAGAACTGATGCTTTTGAACTGTGGTGTTGGAAAAGACTCTTGAGAGTCCCTTGGACTGCAAGGAGATCCAATCAGTCCATCCTAAAGGAGATCAGTCCTGGGTGGATCAGTCATTGGAAGGACTGCTGTTGAAGCTGAAACTCCAATACTTTGGCCACCTAATGCAAAGAGCTGACTCATTTGAAAAGACCCTGATGCTGGGAAAGATTGAGGGCAGGAGGAGAAGGGGGAAACAGAGGATGAGTTGGTTGGATGGCATCATCAACTCAATGGACATGGGTATGGATAGACTTTGGGAATTGGTGATGGACAAGGAGCCCTGGCATGCTGCAGTTCATGGGGTCACAAAGAGTTGGACATGACTGAACAATTGAACTGAACTGAACTGAATTGCATTATTTCATTAAAGTTTGCAAAATAGCCTATTCTACATGTTTTCTTCATTTTATTATCTGCACTGTTTCTATTAAAATAAAACTTTCTACCATATTTGATTTTCTTGAGATACATTTGTATGAAGAAAGTCATGACAAGTGCTTAATTTTTACCTTTATAAACTAATTTTCACAATAAAAAGTTGGTTCTCTATCCTTCTCCAAATATAATCAATGAAGTTTTATTTTTTCTTAAGTACCGTTAAAAACTGATACACTTATATGTCATCAACCTGCTACAATCTATCATGAATACTGTTCTTTTTGATGCTCAAAACCTCATCAGGTCGGTTCCTGAGTCCTCTGACATGACCTGGGATTCTTTGGCAGTCTCTTTCTTTTAGATTTAACAAGATGTTCCTGGATTATCTTGTATGTTTCCAGCTTTAGATATGGATTCTTTCAGTTCTCCAAAATCTTCTGTTTGTTTCTAGAGGAAAATGACATCTATACATCAGAACCTTTTGCCCTAAAGCCAGTTCCTTTCTGCTTTTTAAGGAGATTTAAAACTATATTCATCTAGAATTCTTGGTTGTTTGTACTGGTGTTAATCACTCAGTCATGTCTGACTCTTTGTGATCCTATAGACTAGCCCATCAGGCTCTTCTGTCCATGGAAATCTCTAGGCAAGAAAACTAGATTGGGTATCCATTCCCTTCTCCAGGAGATCTTCTTGAAACCCAGGTTTCCTGCATTGCACACAGATTCTTTACCATCTGAGCCACCAAGGAAGTCCTTGTAATGGTAGGGTTGATTTAAATAACGTAGTCTATCATTCAAACAAACTCATCTCAGGAACTTTGACAAATCTGTTTCTTGGCATTTTCTTCCCCCAGTTATTTGACTGGCTCATTCAAGGATTTGCTTAAAATTCAGCTTTTCCATGAATAGTTCCCTGATTGGATAGTAGAGAAGTTAGTGAGGACTGACTAAAACTCAGCATTCAAAAAAACAAATATCATGGCATCTGGTCCCATCACTTCATGGCAAATAGATGGGGAAACAATGGAAACAGTGACAGACTTTATTTTCTTGGGCTCCAAAATCACTGCAGATGGTGACCTCAGCCATGAAATTAAAAAACACTTGCTCGTTGCAAGAAAAACTATGACCAGCCTAGACAGCATATTAAAAAGCAGAGACATTACTTTGCTGACAAAGGTCCATCTAGTCAAGCTATGGTTCTCTCAGTAGTCATGTATGGTTCTAAGAGTTGGATCATAAAGAAAATAGAGTGCCAAAGAATGGCTGCTTTTGAACTGGCATTGGGGAAGACTCTTGAGAGCCCCTTGGACAGCAAGGAGATCAAACCAGTCCATCCTAAAGGAAATCAGTCCTGAATATTCATTGGAAGGACTGATGCTGAAACTGAAACTCCTATACTTTGGCCACCTGATGGGAAGAGCTGACTTATTTGGAAAGACCCTGATACTGGGAAAGATTGAAGGCAGAAGGAGAAGGAGATGACAAAGGATGAGATGGTTGGATGGCATCACCAACTTGATGGACATGAGTTTGAGCAAGCCCCAAGAGTTAGTAATGGACAGGAAAGCCTGACATGCTGCAGTCTGTGGGGCTGCAGAGAGTCAGACACAACTGAGCAACTGAATCAAATTGACTGAATCAATGAATAAATGAACAGTTCATATTTAAAACACAAAGACAGGCTTATTTCAAAAGGAAAATAGAATGGCCAAAAAAGAACTTTAGTTTTAAAATATCATAGCAAAATAAAAAATTCAAAATCCAGAAGCACGAATGTCTAAAACAGTCGAAAATGAAAAATACTCTCAAAGGTTAAAAGATCACATTAAAAAAAAAANGAGATGACAAAGGATGAGATGGTTGGATGGCATCACCAACTTGATGGACATGAGTTTGAGCAAGCCCCAAGAGTTAGTAATGGACAGGAAAGCCTGACATGCTGCAGTCTGTGGGGCTGCAGAGAGTCAGACACAACTGAGCAACTGAATCAAATTGACTGAATCAATGAATAAATGAACAGTTCATATTTAAAACACAAAGACAGGCTTATTTCAAAAGGAAAATAGAATGGCCAAAAAAGAACTTTAGTTTTAAAATATCATAGCAAAATAAAAAATTCAAAATCCAGAAGCACGAATGTCTAAAACAGTCGAAAATGAAAAATACTCTCAAAGGTTAAAAGATCACATTAAAAAAAAAAAACTTTAAATGTCACAGAAATAAAGAATACAAATTTCTAGAAAGAATTAAAAGAAATTATTGAATGCCAATCATGATAGATGTAAAAGACACATATCAATGCATACTATCACAAAATTTCACAACATTGTAGACCAAATGACAATCCTCAAAATTTCTACCAAAAGCAGCACAGTAATTACATATGAAATTTATAATGTTACTAAATTCTGAAAAGAATGATTCTCAATCTAGAATAAATTATCAATCAAGTATAAAAGGGAGAATTAGGACACTTTCAAACATGAGTTCTCACTAAGGGAAAGGCCAGAATTTATATCAATCATGGAGAATTGAGTCCAGATTCCAGCAAAGGAGAAAGAGACAGAGGGAGGAAGGAAAATAAAAAGAATGGAAGGATGCACAAAAGACTATCTGATTCATTTGAACCAACAGAGAGGTTATCTCTGCAAATTTCGGATTATGTAAGGACGTTTTATTTATTGATACACAAAGATTCTAGCAAGTAAATATATGTAGCGATTAAATTTAAAAGAGACAGTGTTGAAAAAAAGAAACAAGGTTAGAATACCATATGGATCATCTATGAATAATGTTTACATAGTCATAATGGGATCCTAAAGAACATATAGATGCAAAGAACCTAATTTTATCCACAATTCAAGCCCTTCACCTTATATTCTCAGCCTTTGCCTTAAATTCTTCCCAAACTCCACCCCAGGTCTTAACTCTCTTAGGGTAACAAATAATTAATATTACATAATCTCTTTCCCTTTATTCTTTTTCTAACATTCATAAATATCCAAGAAGTTTGTTACCTGGGATTTGTTCTTCTAATTCTATATTTTTAATATGTACTACTGTGCCTGTGTGTATGTCCTAAGTCGCTTTAGTTGTATCTGACTCTGCAACCCTATGGACTGTAGCTTGCCAGGCTCCTCTGTCCACAGATTCTCCTGGCAAGAATGCTTGAGTGAATTGCCATGCCCTCCTCCAGAAGATTCTCCTGACCCATGGATCAAACATGTATCTCTTTGGTCTCCTGCACTGGCAAGTGGGTTCTTTGACACTAGTGTCCCATGAAAGCCCTCTATTTCTGCCTATAAAACATAACATGAAATTTTTCTCCAAATATTCTTGGGAATATATAGAAACTTTTCAAATGTACCCTTAGCATATGGATTCTTTAATTTATGCTTTTCTTTGTTTCAGTACAATAAAATACCCCCAAATGAGTTCAATTTCATCATTTTGCTGTTATCTTTATAACATTCTGGTCCGTCTATAAAATGGGCTCATTTCTATCCACATCCTTCTCACCTGCTCAAAACTGTCCTTCAAAATACTCTAAAAAATATAGATAAAAATTGTTACCTGCTGAAAGTTTATCAATAATAAAGGCATATATACCATATACAACTATGGTATATAAACTATACATATACACTACATAGAGTGAAGAGACCTCAACAGCATGGAGAGCTAGTTTAGAAGATTCCTGCAACCCAACAAAGTCTATGTGTCCCACATATCTAAAGTTCCTCAAAAAGAATATAATTCTTTGAACTTAGGTTGGAGAGTTTCCTGTAAACTGCATATTTTCATTTATATCAAAGAGAAAGAAAGATCCCAGACATTTTCCTAAACCAAATTTGACTGGTGGAAGGGAAATAAATATAAAGATTCTAGGTGTCTAGGGAGGTCTAGATTTTAAGAGTAGGGATGAACCTGCAGGAGAAGATTGATGACCCTGATCATCATCTGCTTTACAGCCTGTCTCAGCATCGGTCACAGGTAAAACCAACAGGACTTCTGCTGAAGGTAGGATAGGAGCGTATGCAGAAGTCAAGCCCATAGCATACATCCCGATATATGGGGACCAGTGTTCAGTGCTCAGTCCTGTGACTTTCTTGTTTCTGGCCCAGGAACAACATTTGTTCTGATGTCCTTTCTCTATCCTCCTTTTTGCACATGGTCACACTCAGGCTCAACAACATAGAAGGCTAAAGGAATTGAAAACATCTAACCATTATCCACATTTATCAAATGTAGATAATGGACTGTATACTGAGACGCTTATAATTTATCAGTGTGACCGGTACAGTTAACTCCCATTTTTTGAATTACTACCATAGTGTAAGCATAATATATCCAATGAATTGTTTCAATAAATTATAAGACATTTCCAGATCCGTCATTTTTTCCCCATTTTATAGAAAGGGTAACTGAGGCAGAAGGCCAACCAGGTAGTGAATGACACAGATGGGTTTCACAGACATTTCTGCTTAGTTCATAATTCATGCTATCTCCAATGTGTTGGGCTGTTTCTCTGAACAAAGCATACTTTTTGATCTCAGTAACAAACTAATGGGGACTATCACTTGGAAAAAGAAACCCATTGTCAGTGGCACTTAAATCATACCAAACTGGCAATTACATAAACCACTTTATGTGGAAGGCTATCCAGGTAAAGAGTGCATACATATAAGTGCATGTATATGTATAAAAATGTTACAAATCCTTGAGTGCATTATATAAGGAAACTTTGTAATTCATATAATGCAAAGTAATGTTGAACTGTTTTGTAACATATTTAAACCCACCCTCTCCCATGACCTTCTTAACATTCTACTATGCACTATGAAAATCTTCTGTGTGCATACACTTTCGGCTACTTAGGTTGGTTATCTTTCCATGTAAATACTTCAGACTTTGTATCTGGTATAGGATTAGCTCTAGGAAGATCAGTTCAGTTGCTCAGTCGCATCAGACTCATTGTGACCCCATGGACTATAGCACACCAAATTTTCCTGTCCATCATCAACTCTCATACCTTACTCAAACTCATTTCCATCGACTCAGTGATGTCATCCAACCATCTCATCTTCTGTCGTCCCCTTCTCCTGCCTTCTATCTTTCCCAGCATCAATTCTTCAGTGCTCAGCTTTCTTTATAGTCCAACTCTCACATCCATACATGACTACTGGAAAAACCATAGCTTTGACTTGAAGAGATCTCTACTCTTTCCCATATTATTGTTTTCCTCTATTTCTTTGTATTGATCACTGAAGAAGGCTTTCTTATCTCTCCTTGCTATTCTTTGAATTTTGGAAATCCTAGAATCAAAACAGAGAGAAGGAGGTCATAAACAATGGAAACTCAAAGAAGAACATAAATATGCCTAAACTAGAAAGCAGAAATACCTGCTGTTACCCTAACTCTATCCCATATTGGAAGCTTTATTCTCCTTTAAAGTATTAATCAATAGAGAAGTTTCTGGAGTTCAGAATCAACAAGATTCAGTTTTTCCTTATTTCAAGTTGAAGAACAATCTCCTTTCCACCTCACACTCTTTCCATCCTGTAACTAGTTGGATATTAATAAGAAACTCAATATGGTCAACTCACAGATTTTCAAACAAACTTGGCAAAATTTAAAAGACAGCTTCAAATGGGCAAGGAGAATACTAGACCTTTTGGGGTACTATCCACCTAGTCAGAACATTTTACCATTCATCCATCAGTACTTATTTCCTCATTCTAAAATGGCCCCATGCCATGACAGGGTGCCACCTGCTGCCCTGCAATCATTTCTGTACATTGCACCTTTGGCAAGAGACTGACATTCTTGTCTAAGGCACTTATTGGTCTCACATTTATGATAATTTATCAAATGTCTTGCTGAAATTCTAAATATTTTTTATGGAGGGCATGTAAGAGACTCATAGCATCTTAGCTCTATTTGGCAAAAATTGAAAGCTTTGGAATTTCTTGGAATCTCTTAAAAAGAAGCTTAAGGCAAATCCATTCCTTATATCTCCTAAAGGGATTGCTATCACCCTCAGGCTGTAGGCATTTCTGATGCCAAGGTTGGCATGCTGAATTGTTATTTTCTGTAATCTATTACATGAAACCATCTAAAATCCTGATGGTTGCATTTGGAATTAGGTCCTAGTCTATCAGTCATCAGGGCACTCCTTCTCCTCAGTGAATCACTCGATAGCAGACACCCCATCATCAGTATCATGTAGCCAGTACATGCTTGCTGACAACTATCTTATGCCAAATGGGTCTAAATGCATGAAATTAGAGAAGAAAGGATAGCTCTAGACCAGGTGTGATGAGAGTAATGGAACCCTTCAATAAAATTGTGATTACCCCTATTGCAGATGGATTAACAGAGACTTAGAGAAATAAAGTAAATTGAGCATTGACAACAAAGTTCAAAGGTGCCATGCTTGATAACAGGACTCCATGTCTTCAAAGATCATGTTATATCCACTTCTTAGTGATACCATAGGGAAAGAATACATACTTTGAATAAATGTCTCATTGAGTAATCTACGTTTCTGCCTGACTACTTGGCATCCAATTGAAAACATTCTAAAAGACACCTCTATCCACTGCTGAAATTATGCTAAAAGAATGCATACACACACACCCACACACACACAGACACACACAATGCCTTGTTACAGACAGGGAGTGGCAGAATCACACGGCTACCTTATTGAACCAAAACAATAGAATCTAGCACTAATTACATACTCCAGGGGAATAAAGTCTCCTGTATTTCAGGAAGTATATCCAGATTACCAGAAAATTGGCCATCAATCTATTTCCAGAACATGGGAAGATTTCTGTTAACTGCAACGATATAGCTGTGCTACTAAAAATGAAAATAGCGAAACAGCTATAGAAAAATACACAATAAAAATACAATGCAATATACCAATGTGAATAACATGAAGGTTTAAAATTTGTAGTAATAATATTCAAATGGTAAAAAAAAAAACAAGTAAAGAAACGAAAGTATGCAATCCCAAAGAAAGGCAATGTCAAACAATATTCAATCTAGCACCCAACTGCATTCATCTCATACACTAGCAAAGTAATGCTCACAATTCTCCAAGCCAGGATTCAAGAGTATGTGAATTGAGAACTTCCAGATATATAAGCTGGATTTAGAAAAGGCAGAGGAACCAGAGATCAAATTGTCAACATCTGTTGGATCATAGAGAATTCCAGAAAAAAAAAAAAATCTACTTTTGCTTCATTGGTTACACTAAAACCTTTGACTGTGTGGATCAAAACACACACAGAATTGTGGAAAATTCTTAAAGACGTGGGAATACCAGACCACCGTACCTGCCTCCTGAGAATTTCGTATGCAGGTCAAGAAGCAGGAGTTAGCACTGGACATGAATAATGGACTAGTTCAAAATTGGGAAAGGAGTACGTCAAGACTGTATATTGTCACCCTGTGTATTTAACTAATATGCACAGTATATCATGCAAAATGCCTGGCTGGATGAAGCACAAGCTCAAATCAAGATTACCAGGGGAAATATCAATAACCTCAGATATGCAGATGACACCACCTTTATGGCAAAAAGTGAAGAACTAAGGAGCCTCTTAATGAAAGTGAAAGAGAAGAGAGAAAAGCNTGATAGAACATTCTTCCTAAGAAGTGTGTGAAACCAAAAAGATACAATAAATCTGATAGTTTTCAAAATAGTGAAACCATATTAAATGTGAGAAACTAGATTGAGTATAACTACTCAACATATATAAACATACATCTGTCTCTTATACACATCTCAAAAAAATTCCCATCCCATCACTTAATGGCAAATAGATGGGGAAACAATAGTAATAATGACAGACTTTATTTTCTTGGGCTCCAAAATCACTACAGACAGTGATTGCAGCTATGAAATTAAAAGACACTTGTTCATTGGAAGAAAAGCTATGACCAACCTAGTAGCATATTAAAAAGCAGAGACATTATTTTGCTAACAAAGGTCCGTCTGGTCAAAGCTATAGTTTTTCCAGTGGTCATGTATGGATGTGAGAGTTGGACTATAAAGAAAGCTGAGCTCAGAAGAATTGATGCTTTTGAATTGTGGTGTTGGAGAAGACTCTTGAGAGTCCCTTGGCCTGCAAGGAGATCCAACCAGACCATCCTAAAGGAAATCAGTCCTGAATATTCATTGGAAGGACTGATGCTGAAGCTGAAACTCCAATACTTTGGCCAGCTTATGTGAAGAACTGACTCACTAGAAAAGACCCTGAAGCTGGGAAAGATCGAAGGCAGGAGGAGAAGGGGACAACAGAGGATGAGATGGTTGGATGGCATCACCAACTTGATGAACATAAGTTTGAGCAAGCTCTGGGAGTTGGTGATGGACAGGGATGCCTGGCATGCTGCATTTGTTGGGGTCTCAAAGAGCCAGATATGACTCAGTTGCTGAACTGAACTGAATGCTAGTTTTTAAAGTGAAATTTTATTGACTTAATTGACATGGTTGAGGTTGCTATAACAAAATGTCAGAGTGGATAGCTTATAGACAGCATAAACTTATTTCTCATAGTTCTAAAGGCTGGGAAGTCCAAGATCAAGCTGCTGGAACATTCAGTTCCTAGTGGGGGCTCATTTTCTATTTCACCAATGGACATCTTTTCCGTGTTCTCACATGGCAAATGAGATAAGGGAGGTTTCTTGGGGGTCTCTTAAATGAGAACTAATCTTATTCATGAAAGCTCCACTTAATGACTTAATGACCATACAAAAGCCCAACTTCTAAATGCTGTCACATTAAGTGTCACATTTCAACACATGAATTTTTGGCAAAATGCAAACATATTTGGTCTCTAGTAATTAATGTATTCAAAATATTATTATTTCAAGATATAATATATATTACAAACTATTCATGAGATATTTTACATTTTTATAAATCCATTGTGTATTATTAACTTGAAACTCACCTTAATCAGACTAAACTAAGCTAAATAGCTACACAGAGTTAAAGGCTACCACACTGGTTAATGTGGCTTTATAGTATGACCAATGAAAAGAGCTAGAGTGTGTGTGCATCAGTACATTAGAATTTTTCTTCTTACTGGTGCCCTTGGCTCATAAATAAAGATCCTGAGTAACCAGTAAACTGAGGAGTCAAGGGGAATTGAAAAGGCTAGAGAAAGATTTCAAGGATAAGTACAGGTAGCTGCAATCAACATCCCTAAGGGAAAGAGCTATCTACTTGCAGATATATCACTGAAATGGATGAGTGAGCTAGGGAAAGAGAAGTCTTAGACACAAGACTTCCTGTAATGTGTAGATTTATAAATACCTTGGAGTATGAACCAGAAAGTGGGGAAAGTCAGAAACTCTGAAGGACAATCTGCCCTGAAGAGGAATGGAACAGGAGCTGGGAAATGCACCAGAAGCCCAGTGAGGATTCCAAAAGATTCAGCCCCTGCCCACTGCTTGAGAGGAACCAATAGCCATACCTTTGGTTGACAAATATTTAGGTTGAGAAAGATTTCTCCCAGAAGGGAAAAAAAAAAAAAGCTGGGCAGAAACAATAATAGCAATGTAACTGAAAACAGCATTGCAAATCAATGGCAAAGAGATGGATTATTCTATTTCATAACTGTCATTGAGAATGTGAATTAGGAAAACACTAGGTATATCAAAGTGTTAAACCTTTCTCTTTAATAAAACAGTAGAGAGCTAGAAGAAAATATCAGAGAAGATCAATATTTTCCCAAGATGAAAAAGATTTTTCTAGGCATAAAATTTATGGAAGAAAGCCATTTGGGAATGTGAGAAACAATCAATGTGTTTGTATCAAAAATAGAAGAGTTCTTAAATTCCACAAATATCATAAGCTGAATTAAAAAACAAATGATAAATAAGAAAATGTTCACATAAATTTTTTGACAAATTGAAATAAAAAGTAATAAATGAAAGACATGTATAGACATTTCAAAAAAAAAAAAAAAAGAAAAGAAAACAATAGAGAAGTAGATGAATGGCATGAACAGACAATAGCCTGACAGAATTCAAATAAACTGAAAGCTGAATTACAATATTTAGCCTTATTAGTAATACTAAAATAAAACAACTCAAAAGACACCATGTATGTGAAATTCATCTACGGGATTTTTTATCCTAGCATTATATGTACCAGCAAAAGATAAAGATTGGGGATACTATGTGCTAATAAAGGGAAAATTGGTTAAATTAAATTACATATAAAATTATAATAATGTTTAATGATGTTTTTAATGTGCAATAAATAGGAGGAAAATTTAGTGTACAAATATTTATGTGGAATAATTCTGATTTAAAAATAAGATATAAATTCATTTTCACATATAAATGTATTTTTGCTAAATTATATGTGCTTATATTTTAATAACTAGATATATTATTAGTTTATATTTTATTAAGAACATATATGTATATAAGGTTCTATGTATTTAGATTGGGGGCAGGAGGAGAAGGGGACGACAGAGGATGAGATGGCTGGATGGCATCACTGACTCGATGGACGTGAGTCTGAGTGAACTCCGGAAATTGGTGATGGACAGGGAGGCCTGGCGTGCTGCGATTTATGGGGTCGCGAAGAGTCGGACACGACTGAGCGACTGAACTGAACTGAGCTGAACTGAGACACATGGACTTACCAGGTGGCGCTAGTGGTAAAGAACCCACCTGCCAATGCAGGAGACAAGAGAGATGCAGGTTCAATCCCTGGACGGGAAGATCCCCTGGAGGAGGGCATGGGAACCCACTCCAGTATTCTTGCCTGGAGAATCCCATGGACAGAGGATCCTGGTGTGCTATGGTCCATAGAGTCACAAAGAATCAGACATGACTGAAGTGACTTAGCACGCTCACATGAAAACATACATAGAAAACAGAAACAGACAAATACATTTATAGGAAAAAGTTTAGAATAATTGTATTACATTTTAACAGTTATATCTGGAAAGTAGTTATGAATTGTTATCTTTCTGTATTTTTTGCAGAAAGAGACTTTTGTATTGTTTGTACTTTTTAATATTTTTCTATTTTTCAAGATGTAAAACAATCATGTTTTATTTTTATCGTTATTACTGATAAAAATATTCTAAGTATGAGGAGATAATACATTTAATATGGGGCAAGAGAGGGAGATGGCTACCAAAACTAATAGCATCTCTCTACTGGAGCCAAAGTACTAAAGGTTAATTTCTGGTTCACTTGAAAAAAAAAGTTGCTGCATTACAATATGCATGGGGACAGATTACACATAGACTATGAGGAACTTACAGAGAGAGAAATAAATATGAGTGGGAATTCCTGTGATGTGACTTGGCTGGAAATAAAACCAAATCCTTGAAGAGTTTTTGAAAGATAGATGGTAAAGGCTTTGGGTTGAAGAACATTATTTGATAAAGACAAAACTCCCAGACAGTCCCTGTGCAGACAGCTTCTTTTATATATGGTGTGCAGGATATTTCTCTTCCTTACAAGTTCTCTTCCTTCCAGAAAGCAATCCAAGCCATCTAGTTTCCAGTCTGGATGTTCTTGGATCTAGGAAAGGTGGTAGAATTGTATCAGCTTCCTAGACACATAGTTCAGAGATATTGAGAGCTCTCACTAAAATATCCCCTCCTCTAGAGTAAGAATGCTAAGGATACAATAGATGATAATTTCAGTTTAGTTAATGCATTAATAACTAATTCTTTTCTCGTATCTTGGCCAAAGTCATAGGCTACTCATTTGGCCATTGTGTTTAGGCCAAGCATTCTTTATAATTGGATTATTGCTCGACAGAAGTCTAAGTTCAAGATATATCGTGGTTGTGTGTTTGTGTGAATGAGTGTGTGCTCAGTCATGCCCAACTCTTTATGACCCCAGGGACTGTAGCCCTCCAGGCTCTTCTGTCCATGGAATTTTCCAGGGAAGAATTCTGGAGTAGGTGCCATTTTCTACTCCAGGGGGATCTTCCTGACCCATGGATCAAATCCATGTCTCTTGGATCTCCTGCACTGGTAGGCAGATTCTTTACCACTGCAAGATCTGGGAAGCCCCTTCAAGATACACTATTAGCATGTAATTCTCAACTTCTGAGAATATATGCTATTGACATAGACATTTCAATTAACTGCACACAATTTGATTGTAATGATCTCAGTCTTTAATCTCATATGGTGTTTCTTAGTTTCTATCTCCTGCATTTCACTTTTAGTACATCTTCATCCTATTTTTTCTTTTTTGGAAACTGTCTCCTCTGCAACTAGTTCTTCTTTCTGCTGAAGGGAATTTCACCTAGCTAGTGTTTCTTTTCTATATGTAGCCCACAGTGCAACACAGAGAGTTCCCCAGCCTACAGGAGGGTAAAAAATGATTCAGAGAAAAAGTCTTCTTTAGTGAAACACACCTATGCACACCCAGTCGATTTATCTCCTCTTGGGCCACTGAAAATTGCCAAATTACAATATTACTTTTCTTTCCAGAAAATTCCAACCCAAATCATATTTGGCCATTCCCAGACACCAGTTCCCTTTATACTGGGCTGTTACAAAATCTTTTCACATGAAACAATTCTCTTTAAATTAATTGCAAAGTGGCTTTTAAAGGGTAAGCCCAACCAACAACAGGGACACGGCCCAGGATCCCAACGCTTGGAATTTGCGGATTCCTCAGGTGAACTTGAATCCTCTTCCTGAAGGTGAAATCTGTCTTCAGAGTCCATGAGCCTTTTAGTCCCTTGAAAATTCTTACAGTGTCTATAAAAATTTCTGCTGTTAACCTTTCTTGTGTTATAAAAAGCACAACAACGTTCCTCGTAACTGTTTGATGTCTTATATAAAACCCTTTATAAAATAAAATTAAAAAAAATCTCCCCAGATAGCCTCAAAAGATAAGTTGCCAGTGTGGTCTTTAAAAGGCATGCTTATTTAATATCAACGTGAAGATGGAGTCAGAACTCTGAATTCTGGCCTGCTTGTCCTGGTATTGAGGAGCCCTGCTAAAACCTGCCAGTTGCTAAAATATCCCCTCTACTCCATGGGGAGATAGTGTCAAGAGTAAAAGCCAGAAAGGGAAATTTTGGCTGGCATCCAAAAACAGTTGTAGAAAAGAAGGTTCTCTCTCCGACAGCACTCTGACATGCTTTCTTCAGTTATGCCATGAAGTTGAAATCTTTCCTCAGGAGAGATGAGTGTATATATAAAGACAGCACGAGTGTGGTGGGCTCAAGAATTTCAAACATGGCCCAGTCTGACATGAACGAAGGAAAGGGAGAGGGGGTGGGAAAGAAGCCGCTGAACTTCCAGAAAAGGCTGTCAAAAGTACATCATTTCAACAGGTTTGCCTTTGAAATGTTTCTACTGCCAAACTCTTCCCGATGATTCTAGCATAGATTGGACCCAAACCTTGTATTATTTGATGTAAGGCTGCTTCTTTGCTTGATTTCTGATTTAGATCTATTGTACATATAATGATATATGTGATCTATAGGGTTAAAAATTTTGCACTTAAAGGATAATTAGCACACAGCATATTAATATACAAAGTGCAGCTAAGAAATGCAATCAAAAATTTAAACAGCCTCTCTCGAAGAAAGGTGGGGTGATAGGGAAGATACATAAAATGAAGAAACCCCACCAGTTTCAACAGGCAGTAACTGTGTCGCAGGTAACAGAGTGGCAGGCCTCAGCCATCGTGTGGTCTTACAAACTCTGCACTGGTGGTTGTTGAGGGCCCAGTCTGTGTGTGGACACCAACGTACAGAGACACAAGCCAGGAGCACCCCTCAAGCAAAATAAAACCTCAAAACAGACACATATACATCTGTTTCCTACACACAAAACTATCTCTTTACACAGAAAATAGGAAAACCTTGGCAGTTGTCTAAAGAATGCCTTCAGTTACTTTAACAACATATAACATGTATGTTAAACCTTGACCAACAGTGTGGGTGTAATAAAGCAATTATTATTTCACAATTTCTTATATTTTCAACTATAAGAAAGGGCTGAGTTTCTAAACTTGGGGTCCCTCTCAATAGCTGTTAATAAGTAAGCAGAGAAATAAACTAGGTATTATTGTTTGTTTGCTGTCATTTAGTTGCTCAGTCATGGTCGACTCTTTCTGACCTCATGGAGTGTAGCCCACCAGCCTCCTCTGTCCATGGATTTCCCAGGCAAGAATACTGGAGTGTGTTGCCATTTCCTGCTCGAGGGGAGCTTCCCAACATAGGGATCGATCCCACATCTCCTGCAGGTCTCCTGCACTGCAGGCAGATTCTTTACCACTGAGCCACGGGGGAAGTCCCCCACCCCGCTTTTTTTTTTGTTTGGTAACTAGGTGGAAAGATGATTGCCATTGAAGCCTTATAGAGTCATCAAAATCCAATATAGAAACATAAAGTACAATTTTCTTCATTTGTCCATGCAGTGAAATTCTGGTTTTGTTCTTGCTTCTTCCACTAGTTGCTTATCTTCTTTACAACAACAATTCCTCTCAACATCCGTTTTCTCACTTATAAAACAAATAATAATTACACCTATTTCTCAGTGTTATATAATTCTAAAAGGTACAAAAGATGTATCTCTAGCAGACTATAAAATGCTGCACACATGTTGATCATCGTGAACGGTAGTAATATCTCAGATTCATTTCAGTCACAAGATTGAAGAAAGGATATTTTATAGCTTCTGAGATTTTTTAATCAGTTTCTAATGCACTAATTTCATGGTCATAAAATATTAGAGCTGAAAGAGATCTTAGAAATCATCTCATTCAAATATCCTCATTTTTAAGGCCCAGAGAGTTTGGGACATGCTCAAAGTCAAACAGCAAACTTAAAAAGTCACAGGCACACATAGAATACAGACATATTTCTGATGCATATATCTGCAATATAGGCTATTATAAGCTTGCTAAATGGTTTCTTTGAAAAGATTCTCTGACTTTTTGCAAAAGATTAGGTTAACAAATCTGGCTTTAAAAAAAATTTCTATAAACTAAATTTTCTATTTACCCATTAGTTCTTATAATGCAATTTAGAAAAAAAAAATGATCCCATGGACACAGCTGACAGAGACATCTTTTAAAGCTATAATCCTGCCATCTCATCCCCTTCATTAAACCTTTCTATCAGCCCTCTCTTGTCCTATTATAAAAACTCCTTGCCATCTCCTACAAAGTCTGTATGCTAGGTTTCTGGCTGTTTTAGACAAACTTATTTCTAACAAAATACCTCATTCATCAATTATATTAATACTTTGGATACACACGCTATTTTTCTTTCTTTTTTTTTTTTTTTTTCCTGAGATTTAGGTGATAATTTTCTTTCAGATCAATGCATGGTGCATCTTTTGTAATTCATTTCTCAACTAAATGTCGTCTCCTTGATGAGGGTCATCTGGGCCCTCCTTAGTCTCTTATCTGTTTCCTTATCTTACTCATGGTCTTATCCCATCTGGAATAGTCTTATTCATAAATATTTTGCATGTGTAGTATCAGCCTCTGCCATTAGAACATAAACTCCACTAAAGAAGCGTTGGTTTTCTTTCTCACAATGCACTGACTCCCCAGACCAACTAGTTAACACTAGCCCAGCACATGGTAGTAGGCACTATACTGTTTATGAGTAAAACATAATTTATTGATGAATGAAAGAAGGAAGGAAGGAAGAGAAAAATGAGTAGATCACTCATAATTTTTTATAAGAAAGATATTAAATGGTGCTTGTATTGTTTCCATACTAGCTTGCAGCTCCAAGCAGATGGCAGCACCTTGACAATCAGGACTGCATTAGAAGAATTATGTGAAGAAATATGGTCACTTGGCAGCAAGATTAAAGAACACCAAAGACAAACATTTTGATATTAGAATTTCAAATGAAACCAGGCCTCAGTATCAGGTAGAATCTTTATGTGTAGGCATTAACATGTAACTATTCTATATTCAAGATACATAGTATTCAGGCACCCAGGAGAGTGAGGAGAAACAGAGAAGATACAAACGTAAGATACAAACTCTGACATAAAGTTCACATAATCTGCTTTGGGATCATGAGGTATAAATACAAGTAGTATAACAGTGCAAAAGTTGAAGAACTACTCAAAAATTGAAATAGCAGCTCTTAGAAAGTGAATGTGTGTTTCTCCTTTAAATTCATATGCTGAAATCTACTTTCCAATGTGATGCTGTTTGGAAGTAGGGCCTTTGGGAGGTGATTAGGTCAAGACAGTGCAGCCTCAAGGATGGAATTAGCATCCTTATAAAAGGCCAGAAACCATGTGCATATACAAAAAAGGAAGCACCCTACAACTCCAAAAGGATACTCACCAGGACTGGACCATTCTGACTCCTTGATCTCTAATTTCCAGCCTCTGGAAATTTGAGAAATAAATTTCTGTTGTTTTTAAGCCTCTCAGTTTACCATAATTTGTTATAACAGCCAGCACTAAGAGAGCCCTGAAGAAAAATATGAATCATAGAGTCCCTGATTCCATATCAGGTAGATTAAGAGTCAAGAAGCACTATGAGTTCAAGAGAGAAAACGGTGCTGCAAACTGATGCACACTGGTAAGATATATGTAGAAGGAATGCTATTGTCATACACATTCATTATTTCAGGCAGTGAGGGCTGTCCCAAATACATAAAGATTTCATTCTCTTTATTCCTCCATGCTCACATGCCTCTGTGATGATCCTAAATAGCACAGGAAACTTTGTAGATACAGCACAGAGTCTGTCTATGAAAAAGTGAGCACAGGCAGTGTGTGCTTTTTATGCCTTTTATATTACCTTTTGGGGTTTTCTATCTCTAGTTCCAGCTGAAACTGATAGCAGGACTAGGGTAGTCAGATCTGCTAAACAGCAGGGTACCAATGAATCAGGCTGAAGGTGAGCAGGAAGGTTTTCTAGCCAAGGTATGAGTAAACTAAGTTCCCTCAGTTTTCCTTCTTTCATCCCACTGCAGTTTCTTTTTACTCTTCATTTTTTTTTTTTTTTGGTAAGGAAATGGCAATCATCAGTAGAGTATATGTTTTGCATCTTTCCTTCAATAATATCTTGGTATCTCTATCCCAGATGGGGTTAGGTTGAATTAACCTAGAGAGGTCAAAATTTCTGGTCCTAAAGACACTACACTCAGAGAAGTTCGAGCAGTCACTACTCTAAGGTAAGAGCCCAGTTCTGCTGGCTTGGGATGTTCATGCTGACCCTTTTCCCTTTGCAATTCTTAGTCCTAAATGCTTGGCTCAGAGAAAGGGTGGATTCTTCTTTACTTCGGCTCAATTCTTTAAGCTAGTCCTGATCATGATACATTGATGGTTCAGTCGCTCAGTCTTGTCCGACTCTTTGCGACCCCGTGAATCACCGCATGCCAGGCCTCCCTGTTTATCACCAACTCCCGGAGTTCACTCAAGTCCATTGAGTCGGTGATGCCATCCAGCCACGGTGCTGGTCAAATCCTTTAATTACAATTAAGTGAATGGAGAGATGTTTTGATTCATTTACAACAGATACATAGAGTCTGTGTCAGATAATTCCTTTGTCTTAAGTTATAAGTCCTGTTCTCTGTGGAAAATTGGGGAAAGGCAGCTGAAACATAAATACCAAGGCTTGGGTTCAAACCCCAGCTCATCACTTTATCTTTGTAACTCTGAGCGAGGTCATTAAATCCACTAACTTCAGTTTCTATGTCCTTATAAAGTGCTTTTAAAATGTATCATACTTCCCAAGTTAAAGACCAATGATTGAGAGGGATCTTGAATTATGGACGTAATGTGTTTACTTTTTATACTCAACTGTTTGATAAAATTATTCCATATATGGATCCGAAAACTTTACTTTCATATGTTGATTATTTGGCTTTGTCTTTGTTTCCACAGGCCTAGATTGTATTTGAATGCCTGATGCTTTTATCTATACCTGATATTTGCTGTGTTTCTTCATTTATTTTTAACTCTGATCTCTGCTGGGGGCAAGAAGCCTTGCAAAACACTGTAGTTGGGGAACCGTCTTATCCTACATCCCTATATATATAGCAACATATTGATTTTGTATAATGAATCATGAATAAATTTTGAAATGAGATCTAAGTTATTTTATATTATCTACATTGTGACACTTTGTAGAAGTGTTCCCACTCAACACTGCTTATTGTTCTTTCAGATAAAACTGCAAAATTGTGAAGGTGGTTAAGCTATTTATTTATTTTAAAACTAGGGCTCTTTCATCTCTTGTATCTTTCTCCAAGTTCCATCATTTGGTGACCCAGGCTCTCCTTATCAGTTTCACACTGCACACAGACTTGGGGGGCATGAAAGAGCTCATCACTTCCTGGACAAGAGCATCCGTATCTCACAGGAGCAGAAATGGGGGATGTACAAGTTCATTATAACATTCAGAAACGCTGTTGAGTTTGCTCTGTGCAAATCAAAGGTTTATAGAAATGATCACATTTCCATAGTTCTATAGCTTTCCTTCTCTCCACAGCACGTTCTGTTCATTAATTCGTTAATCTTTGTACCACTCCTGCCGTGGAGGTAACTATTATTAGCTTCGGTTTATAGATGGAAAAATAGGACTAAAGTAGAGTGAAGTTCAGAAACGCACCCAGAATCACAGTGAGAGATATTGTTGGGAATGGGATCTGAGCCCAGAAGTCTTGTCTCCCAAATGCCTGCTGTAACAGAGACACCCCCACCCCACCCCGCCATTAGCATAATGGTTAAGGGAAGCTGTCATTTGATTTCCTGGATCTGCATTCACCTAAGCTACTGAACTCTTCTGAACACACATACAGCTGAATTGTTCTAACATTTACACTGCCAAATGTCTGCATAATTTCTCTCTTTTCCTTACCCAGCTGTCAGCAGCTGCCCTGCCTGACAGAATGTACCCACTTGGTCAGGAAAATACATTTTGGGAAAAAAAAAAATGTTACTCTTCAGCCCAGTGCTGCAAAAGAACCATGATATTTCCACCTAGTGAAACAACACATTTCTTTCTGAAAGGAAAGTTGTGTCATATTATTCCCATTCACTGACCTCTGTGCCTCCCACTCCAAAGTGCAAATGACATTTTGGTTTTTCACTGTGATGATAATAATGAAAATGATCTGGGAGTGGAGATGTTTGGCCAGTTCAGCTTGTAACTCCTGATCGTATTTATTTTCAGGAGATATGGAAATGGAGATGAAGGAGGAGATAATGTGGGCTCGCTGTGTTGCACTCACTGACTGTCACTAAACTACAAGGTGGGTACTGATGTTCCCATTGCAGAGCTGAGGAAATAAAAAATGTAGACTCAGGGAGGTGAACTTGACCCAGAATGCTCAGCTAAGAACCAGAACTATGATTTGAACTCAGTTATATCTGACTCTAAATCATATCAAATCTATACATTACAATAAGAATATATCAATGACATTGACTCATGTTTCAGCTGAACTCACCTTATAGAACCTGTACTTTTGAAAAGAGAAACCTTGCCTTAGAGGCAATTTGCCAAGCATGAGCTCAGGGCTGTGCTGGGGTCTCAGGATTCCATTCTATGAGTACGCAGTTAACTGTCAGATCACACTGTGGTAACTCAAATGCTTTCGGTAGAAACAAAATATTCTATGAGTTATGCATTCCTACCTAGGCTTCAGAGTAAAAGAATCTGGAGTCTGGATATGCTGGAGGAGTTCAGTGTTATAGTCTATTACAGTCAAGGTAGACAATTAGACAAATGTGTACACATGAATCATGGTGGACTAAGCAATGCTATACAGATCATATTTCCATTTGCAGATGTTGAAATGAAGTTCAGAATGCATATCATTTCAGTTCAGTTCAGTTGCTCAGTCATGTCCAACTTTTTGTGACTTCATGGACTGCAGCATGCCAGGCTTCCCTGTCCATCACCAACTCCTGGAGTTTACTCAAACTCATGTTCATTGAGTGAGTGATGCCATCCAACCGTCTTATCCTCTGTTGTCCCCTTCTCCTGCCTTCAATCTTTCCCAGCAACAGGGTCTTTTCAAATGAGTCAGTTCTTTTCATCAGGTGGCCTAAGTATTGGAGTTTCAGTTTCAGCACCAGTCCTTCCAATGAATATTTAGGACTGTTTTCCTTTAGGATGGATTGGTTGGATCTCCTTGCAAGCCAAAGGACTCTCAAAAGTCTTCTCCAACACCACAGTTCAAAAGCATCAATTCTTCAGCTCTCAACTTTCTTTAGAGTTGAATTCTCACATCCACACATTACTACTGGAAAAGCCATAGCTTTGACTTGATGGACTTTGTTGGTAAAGAAATGTCTCTGCTTTTTGATATTCTGTCTAAGTTGGTCATAACATTTTTTCCAAGGAGCAAGCGTCTTTTAATTTCATGGCTGCAGTCACCATCTGCAGTGATTTGGGAGCCCCCAAACATAAACTTTCCATTGTTTTTCAATCTATTTGCCATGAAGTGATGGGGCCAGATGCCACGATCTTAGTTTTATCAATGCTGAGTTTTAAGTCAACTTTTTCACTCTTCTCTTCCACTTTCATCAAGAGCCCCTTTGGTTCTTCTTCGCTTTCTGCCATAAGGGTGGTGTCACCTGCATATCTGAGGTTATTGATATTTCTCCCGGCAATCTTGTTTCCAGCTTGTGCTTCATCCAGTCCAGCGTTTCTCATGATGTACTCCAGCATTTCTCATGATGTACTCTGAATATAAGTTAAATAAGCAGGGTAACAATATACAGCCTTGACATACTCCTTTTCCGATTTGGAATCTGTTGTTCCATATCCAGTCGTTCCAGTCCATTGTCCCATGTCCAGTTCTAACTGTTGCTTCTTGACCTGCATACAAATTTCTCAGGAGGCAGGTCAGGTGCTCTGGTATTCCAATTTCTTGAAGAATTTTCCACAGTTTGTTGTGATCCAAATGATCAAAGGCTTTAGCATAGTCAATGAAGCAGAAGTAGATGTTTTTCTGGAATTCTCGTGCTATTTCTATGATCCAGCGGATGTTGACAATTTGATCTCTGGTTCCTCTGCCTTTTCAAAATCCAGCTTGAACATCTGGAAGTTTACGTACTATTGAAGAAGACTGGCTTGGAGAATTTTAAGCATTACTCTGCTAACCTGTGAGATGAGTGCAATTGTGTGGTAGTTTAAGCATTCTTTGACATTGCCTTTCTTTGGGATTGGAATGAAAATTGACCTTTTCCAGTTTGTGGCCACTGCTGAGTTTTCCAAATTTGCTGGCATATTGAGTGCAGCACTTTCACAGCATCATCTTTCAGGATTTGAAATATCTCAACTGGAATTCCATCACCTCCACTAGCCTTGCTCATAACGATGCTTTCCAAGGCCCACTTGACTTCACATTCCAGGATGTCTGGCTCTAGGTGAATGATCACACCTTCATGATTATCTGGGCCATGATCTTTTTTGTACAGTTTTCCTATATGTTGTTGCCACCTCTTCTTAATATCTTCTGTTTCTGTTTGGCCCATACCATTTCTGTCCTTTACTGTCCCCATCTTTGCATGAAATGTTCTCTTGGCATCTCTAATTTTCTTGAATGCATATAGGATTTCTTGAAGATGCAAGACCAGCCAGTAACCCACGTAAGGCTGAGTAAAAATTTCCCTGCCTTCCCAGCTCTCTCTCCTGTAGCACATCTAATTCTCTGCTTGCCGGCCATGCAGTAAGAGCATTTCTTCCTTTCTCTGCACTTCCTCTTTGCTTCTCTAGTAAGCGCATTGAGAAATAAAGGAAAATTTATCTCTCCTGGGAAACTTTTAACTTTATATTTAGACTTTGATGAAAAACTTAATAAATGTGGTGCTGAACAACAGTTCTTTCAAAAACTTTATTTGAAAAATGCATTCAGATATGTTTATACACTTATCTATACTATTTAGCAAGCTCAGATGGTAAAGAATCTGCTTGCCATGTAGGAGACCTGCATTCTTTCCCTGGGTTGGGAAAATCCCTTGGAGAAGGGAACGGCAACTCACTCCAGTATTCTTGCATGGAGAGAATTCCATGGATAGAGGATCTTGGTGGACTATAGTCCATGGTTCACAAAGAGCTGGACATGACTGAGTGATTATCACTGTACTTTACCCCTCATCCAAGGTAAGGAGCAGCAGCTGTGCTTTGCTGGAGCAGTCATGAAGAGATATCCCACGCCCAAGGTAAGAGAAACCCAAGTAAGATAGTAGGTGTTGCAAGAGGGCATCAGAGGGCAGACACACTGAAACCATACTCACAAAAAAGTAGTCAATCTAATCACACTAGGACCACAGCCTTCTCTAACTCAGTGAAACCAAGCCATGCCTGTGGGGCAACCCAAGACAGGCGGATCATGGTGGAGAGGTCTGACAGAACGTGGTCCACTGGAGAAGGGAATGGCAAGCCACTTCAGTATTCTTGCCTTGAGAACCCCATAAACAGTATGAAAAGACAAAATGACAGGATACCAAAAAAGAAACTCCCCAGGTCACTAGGTGCCCAATATGCTACTGGAGATCAGTGGAGAAATAACTCCAAAAAGAATGAAGGGATGGAGACAAAGCAAAAACAATACCCAGTTGTGGATGTGACTGGTGACAGAAGCAAGATCTGATGCTATAAATAACAATATTGCATAGGAACCTGGAATGTTAGGTCCATGAATCAAGGCAAATTGCAAGTGGTCAAACAAGAGATGACAAGGGTGAATGTAGACATTCTAGGAATCAGCGAACTAAAATGGACTAGAATGGGTGAATTTAACTCAGATTACCATTATATCTACTACTGCGGGCAGGAATCCCTCAGAAGAAATGGAGTAGCCATCATGGTCAACAAAAGAGTCCGAAATGCAGTACTTGGATGCAATCTCAAAAATGACAGAATGATCTCTGTTCGTTTCCAAGGCAAACCATTCAATATCACAGTTATCCAAGTCTATGCCCCAACCAGTAATGCTGAAGAAGCTGAACACTTTTATGAAGACCTACAAGACCTTTTAGAACTAACACCCAAAAAAGATGTCCTTTTCATTATAGGGGACTGGAATGATAAAGAAGGAAGTCAAGAAACACCTGGAGTAACAGGCAAATTTGACCTTGGAATGCGAAATGAAGCAGGGCAAAGACTAATAGAGTTTTGCCAAGAAAATGAACACCAGAATAAACCTAAAATCACTCTCCAGAAGGGAGGCTGTGGTTAAATCTGCAAGTTTCCCTCACCTGCTTCTCCTAATAACAATTGACTATGCGGTGGGGGTCATTATGGCAATGGAGCAAGAGGTGAAAGGGTGACATATGTAGAAAGCATGTTCTTCACAAACCTAATCAAAATCTCCTCTCTAGAGCTGAATCTGAGAAGTGGATTGCCTCCTTCCTTGGTGCCATTAGTATTAAGAGATCAGCATGTGTGAACTGTACCCCACCAGGCTCTTCTGCCCACAGAATTTTCCACGCAAGAATACTGGAATGGGGTGCCATTTCTTTGCCCAGGGATCAAACCCATGTCTCTTAATGTCTCCTGCACTGGCAGATGGATTACTTAGCACTAGCACCAGCTGGAAAGCCGCAGAGGTCTGTAGAGAATCTTCATATCACATTAGAGAGCCTTTTCTTGGTCTTCTCTAGACTGCCTTCTCACCTTAAGGGGTCACAGGAGGGAAGGGAGGGAAGAAGGAGAAGGGTCAATGGCCTATTTCAGGAAGGGTAGAAGACAAGGCAGAGGGCACAGGGTGATTAGGTGTGTTTTAGTGTAAAAATATAACTAGGGTTCAAAGAAGAGGGATTAAACGTGACAAACAGTGCATTGTTGTTGCTTTGTCACTCTGCCATATTCGCCTCTTCACGACCCCATGGACTGTAGTAGCCACCACGCTTCTCTGTCCATGGAATTTTTCAGGCAAGAAATACCAGAGTGGCTTGCCATTTCCTTCTCCAAGGGATCTTTCTAACCCTGGGACTGAACTCCCATCTCCTGCATTACAGGCAGATTCTTTACTGCTGAGCCACCAGGGAAGCTCATCAATGCATTAGGTTTTCCCATTTTTGCCCCTATTTGGCACCTAACATGTCAACAAGTATGTCATTTATTATGAAAGTTTTTATATTTTTTAAAAAATTGATGATTATTAAAAGAGAGAAAGTGATTATTTCACAATAATCTATGAATTGCTTACTTCACAAAGGGATACTTAAATGGCTATTGAAAATCCTACTGATTTATCTTAGAGCTTTTGTACAATAAATTTATATTTAACTTAAGTATAGCTGTTACAATTGTTAAAAGTCCCACAGCCAAGTGTCCATGGAACTAAATTACCTGCAAATAGCAGTGAAGGTGCTCCCTTCTGAGTGTTTTTCATATAATATCACAAACAAATTCCCACAGCAACCCTACAATTGAGGTTTAAAGACATCTAGTCATTTGTCCTAGACCATATGGCTAATTAAGTGGCCAAGTCAGCATTTAAACCCATGTGCACTCTGAAACTCCTGCAATGGAATTAGCTGGGGGACTTGTTAAATATAGAGTACTGAACTTCACTACGGACACACAGAAGGATCTGTGGAGATGAAATCTTGGAGTGTGAATTTCCTATAAGCACTCCAGGTTATGTGGAGATCCTTCAAAGTCTGGAACCTCCAATTTAGGTGATGAGTTATGAAACATTGCTATGCTTGGAGGATGCTGGAAGCGGATATAACCATTATTGGACCTGAGAAAGTCAAGGGATGTTAAGGCAAAATGTTAATGTGTCTTCAGCACAGAACCTGAATAGCAAAGGATTCTGAGTCATTTGAGTTTTATAATTAGAAGACAGTATACAAATAACCAACTCTAGTAGAATGGTGCTGCTTCCTCAACTGTGAAATAAAAGAATTGCTGTAGATGATCTCTAAGTTTCTTCCTACCAGCAATCCATGATTTCATGGTTCTTGGCTTCTTGTTGTGATTTCCAACTCCAAGTTTTCTAACTACCCAGGGGAAAGGTGGACCCCACATCAATGAGCTTTTCATATGATATTCCAGTCTTCTCCACAGACTCCCCTAAATGGTTCCCTAGGATCAGAAGGCCCTCTCTTGCCTTCCTTCAGTATTTACCAAATAGAGAAAGAAAAATAAAATGAGAAAACAAAGATTAAAGGAAAAAACTGCTTAGCAAACAGATTTTACCATCTGCTATATTTCACTTTTGTGCATTTATATTTTTACCTCAGAGCTCAGAAGTCTTTGGGGAATGTGTATATTTTGGACAAATTTTATAATAAAGACTGTAAATAAATCCTAAATGCTGCTAGACCTGGAAGTAGATCATTAAACTTTTATGGAATTGACATAAGCTTGGGATCTGACAAATCTCACTTTAAATGCTGAATATAGCAGCTTTCAGGCAAAGCACAAAGCCGATAGTGTGCGTTTAATCTCTATTAAGGCCTCACAAACAATACATGTTTTAGTAATATTGAAATTCATTGTCACTTTTTTTTTTTTTTCAAACAACTCATAAGTAAAATCTGGGCTGTAAGATTTCAAGTTTTGATATGATATATAAATACAATGAATATACAAATAAACTAGGAGGAGTCTCTAAATAAGGTTGATGTAATAACTAACCTGAATTCTCAAGAGACATCTAGTGCTTTATCCATGCAAACAGCAAGCTGACTCCATGGCCAGATTGGCACACCTCACACCCCTGCATTCTCTCCCCTGGGCAAAGAATGTTCATTCTCTTCCTGAGAGATCATCTCTTCCAATGAGTGTGCTGTTCTTTCTACACGCCCTGCCCGCAGTGACATCTCATCCTGTGAAAAATGACTTACAGGTTTTTCATCTTTTGAAATGATTATCACTGACCAGCATCTCCTGCAGAGAGAAGATGGATTGGATTAGGAATCCCAAGCCCTCTGGGAAACCTATTACAAAGGGAGCACACCTCACACTCCTCTTTCTTCTCCCTGCCCACCGTTAAGTCCTCTGGGCAGTCAGACAAAAGTTTTGTCACTCAGGTAGCAGACCACAATCAACTTTGTGTGCAAGACCAAGCCACACATACAAGTTCTGCACTGACCAGTCTCCTTGGGAACATTCCAGACACACTTCTGGCTCTTTACTTGGGGGCTGTGTCTACCGAGATCAAGATCTGTTGGGTTGATCTGGGTGGTCTTGTCCACAAACACGAGGGTCCAGAGTCAGAACTGAAGCAGTTAAAGCAGCCAAGGCATGTTTACTAAGCCATTTGAAGTTGATAGCCCGCACGGCCTGGCTTTTTTCTCTATCTTCGTAAACCGCAGTGAATTGATGGAATGACCTGGACTTGATCTTCAGGGCAATATGTCTGATGGCACCGCTGGATTGATAAATTGATTCAAAACTATTACCATGGTGAAAAAGCAATAAGGTCATAAAAATTGCATCAGCTGGCTAAGTAAATCCTGGCATTTCATGACAAGTAATGCAGAAGAATCACAAGAGGATCTGGGCATGAGGCTGAATGAGTGAGGGAGAAATGACTTTGAAGAGCTCATCATCTCCGATCTATTCTTCCTGCCAGCGATTCATGCCTTCGCATAGTGCCACTTCATTATGGGGAAATAACTGTACACTTCTAGCATATTCCTGGCCTCCCTGGCGGCCCCTGGAGGACCCTTAGCTGGTTAATACCTCATCACAGGCTTCATTGAACACTTTAATCTGCACTTGTGTGATCAATAGAATCCTGGTGTAAATTAAAAGGACAATTTCATGTAATCAAGCCTGTTAATGCTCATTTTGAAAACCATTATTTGTGGAAGGCATTTAGGAGAAAATTACAAAGTGACAGCCTGATGCACTCTGAGATGATTTGAAAGCAGGCCTTTTTTGTGTGACTGTATACCTGCTTTGGGAGCAGAATGGGAGTGAGCCTTAGTGAATGCATGGGGGAGGGGTGGGGAACCGGAGCCAGTGAAGGCGCAGCAGCAAGGAGCCACCCAGCAGGACTGTGTGTCTCTGCCCTGTCTGCTTGCTTGCCTTCATGCAGGGAAGAAGAAAATGAAATTTTCCAGTGTTCTATTTCTGTGGCAAATTCAATTACTGCAGGGACTTGTTCAAAGCGGTGTAACTTCCAAGAGGCAGAAATTGAAAACCTGGCAGCTAATGAAATGGCAAATGACTAGGAAGTTCAGACAGGGGCCGTCAGTCAGATCAAACACCTGGAGAAAAATAGAAGCTACCCTGATGCTTTCCTGAAACCACTCTCTCAACTGCCCCTCTTTCAGAGAGAGAGGAGACCTCCTTCCCTCAACATTTTACTCAAGCTGGAATAATGTAAACAGCTGCAAGTTTCCACAGGCCTCTCTGCCAGCAACAGGGTGATGAAGCATGAAGTGTGGAATGCAAAATGCCACTCGTGTTATTTTTTTCCAAATTCTGGGATGCGTGCTGCACATGACTTTGCACTATTTACTTGGACCGTCTGCCCACAAACAAGTCTTAAAAGCCTTTGGTAACTGATATATGTGCATTCACAGACATTGTATGGGCTTCCCTAGTGGCTCAGACGGTAAAGAAAATCTGCCTGCAATGAGGGAGATCAAGGTTCGATCCCTGGATTGGGAAGATCCCCTGGAGAAGGGAAAGGCTACCCATTCCTATATTCTTGCCTGGAGAATTCTAAGGACAGAGGAGCCTGGGCAGGCTAAAGTCCATGGGGTCGCAAAGAGTCAGACATGACTGAGTGACTAACACTTTCACTATCAAACATCACATATGGTAGCATATGGCTTATAATATTTTTGAGAATGCTGAGACAGAACCCCATCCCCAGAGATTCTAACTAGTCTAAAGTGAGACTCAGATTTTATAATTTTTTAAAACTCCCCCAGGTGATTCTAATGCTCAAAGCAGATGAGAAGTACTGGTATATATAACATCTTGTGGGCGTGAATGTACTGTTTTGCTATGGTTATCAGTAATCATGCATTCAATGGTTTCTTAACATGACGGAATCCTGTATGCCAGTACGTGACCCAGATAGCATTACCTCCCAGCAATATCAGGGATATGAAATTACAAGATCCAAGAAAGAGTGGCCGGTAGGCATGACAAACTGAAATCTAATTGAAAGCACTTACCCAGAGCTAGCCATTGCTGTGGCATCACTCATCCAGACTCAGGAGTATGAAAATTCAACATTCTGTTCTATTTCTTCCCTGATGCTCATCACAACACTTCAAAAAGGAAAATCATTTCCATTTGTCATGTGACAAACATTTCCAGTCACCTCTTATTAAGCTGATATTGGTTTATTTAAAATAAGATGCACTTTGGCCATTCTCCAAGCAACTGAATTTCCTATCACTCTTTCATAAAATTGTCAGATAATCTGAGCATCATTTATTCAAAATCTGATTGCTTTTATTTGATTGTATCAGTTCTTGCATATCAAATAAGCATTTTAACGTATTTAGCCACAAATAATGTTTCCTCTTCTCTTTCCTAAAATGACAACATGCCACCTTCTCCTCTCCTTGGTGGCACACAATGGCCTGACTTGCTTTTTTTGATTCTTCTTTAGAACACTGCCCTCCCTCATATTCCATCCAGCACCATTACATAGTGCTCAATTCCACCTCTTAGACTTGGTCTCATTTAATATTTTCTTGCAAGAGCTAGTCACATCCATGTGAATTTTGTTACTCTATGACTTTTGTTCAGGGGCTTCCCAGGTGGCACTGGTAAAGAATCCGCCTGTCAATGCCGGAGACACAAGAGACATGAGTTCCATCCCTGGGTCAGGAAGATCCCCTGGAGAAGGAAATGGCAACTCACTCCAGTATTCTTGCCTGGAAAATNCTTCCCAGGTGGCACTGGTAAAGAATCCGCCTGTCAATGCCGGAGACACAAGAGACATGAGTTCCATCCCTGGGTCAGGAAGATCCCCTGGAGAAGGAAATGGCAACTCACTCCAGTATTCTTGCCTGGAAAATTCCATGGACAGAGGAACTTGGTGGGCTACAGTCCATGGGTCACAGAGAGTCAGACACAACTGAGTCACTGAACACATGACTTTCGCTCAACCATTATTTGGGGTCTTTATATTATTTTCAAAAGCTCTCAATATTTTTTAATTAATTTTTTATTGAAGGATAATTGCTTTACAGAATTTTGCTGTTTTCTGTCAAACCTCAACATAAATCAACCATAGGTATACATATATCCTCTCCCTTTAGAACCTCTCTCCCAACTCCCTCCCCTCCTAAGCCATAGAGCAAATTCCTGTTGGCCATCTATTCTACATATGGTGATGTAAGTTTCCATGTTACTCTTTCCATACATCTCACCCTCTCCTGCCCTCTCTCCATGTCCATAAGTCTATTCTCTATGTCTATTTCTCCACTGTTGCCTTGTACATAAATTCTTTAGCACCATTTTTCTAGATTCCACATATATGTGTTAGAATACAATATCTATCTTTCTCTTTCTGACTCATTTCATTCTGTATAATAGGTTCTAGGTTCATTCACCTCATTAGAACTGACTCAAATGCATTCCTTTTTATGGCTGNCGCAAAGAGTTGGACACGACTGAGCGACTTCACTTTCACTTTCACTTTCATGGTCAATCTTGCTAAGACACTTAACACAGCAATATGTGAGAAGCATGTGGTCAAAAACAACAACAAAAAAAGAAAAGCCATTATCCAGAAAGCCCACTAACAGTCACACTCTACAAGAACACTCTCTGGAATTACATTCAAAGAAACAACATTTAGGTAAATAAAAACGTATACTTGCGTATGTATCATTGTACAAGCTATTCTCCCTGCCTGGATCACAATCTCCCTGCTTCTTCTGCTTGGTGAACACATACTCACTCCTCAATATCAAGTCCAAGTATTAATTCCCCAGAGCACCTACTATGTGCCAGACACTAGGAATTCAACATTAAACAAGGCACACAAATCCCTTGCCTTGAAAGATTATATCGGACTAGGAGCAGACAGTAAACCTTCCCAATTTCCCCCAGGCAGAATTAACAGTTCCCTTTTTGACATCTCACAGAACTTGTCCCTAAGACTATTCCATTCCTCATGGAATTGTAATGACTGCCTTTCATGTCTACCTTCCACTCAAGACTGAGCACTCTTCTAGGGCAAAAGCCAGTCTTCAACTATGTCCCCATGACTGGCACAGTGCTGGGTTACCTGACTGAACTGAAAGCCACATGCTTCCCCCCTCATAATGTCATGCCCTATGAACATTCCCTAGAGTTAACTGCTTGATTTCTGAAGATTTACAAACCACTAAGCAACTCCTTGGCATCCACAGTATACTTTTCTTAGTTCTGGGATAGGGGATGCAGCAGGAACATGACATGGTTCAGGATCTTTGAACATTTACCATCACAATAAGGAGGCCAAGGTAACTTAAAATAAGGACAGAATAAGACAAGAGAGTGCACAATCAAGGACTGCCACTGCTGCTGCTAAGTTGCNCACGACTGAGCGACTGAACTGAACTGAACTGAACTGATTTAGCACTTATATATGAAACAAACACCAGTGTAAGCACTACACAGGTTAAGAAGCAAGTGTTTTCTAGCACCTCAGAAGCTCCTGTGTGACCCTTTCTATGATAAAATAAGCATAATCCTGACACAGAATAACTCTGCTTTTTTTCTCTCAAATCTAATGTAGAACAAAATTGGCAAGACACTAAAACACTTGCAAAATGTGACTTCACTCATAAAAGTTAAAAAATTAAACTATGCTATCCAGAGACATGTATATATGAGGCAAAACTATTCAGAAAAATAAGCAAACTAGTGATTGTTAATTGGGTAAATTAAAACATGACATCTCTCTGCTTCAACTCCTTCAGCAAGAGTGTATTTTGTGTGAAATACACCCTTGCTTCTCATCTAACCCCCAAGTGTGTGTGAGATCCAGTGCCACCCTCTAATCTGCCTTAATCCTTCTTGCTCTCAGCCTTCTGCACCCATGGACCTTCCACCTGTTTCCAAGAACACAGGAGGCTCATCTGTGTGGTGAGGCCCTTTCTGAGTTCTTTTTCTCAGGACCTTTGTATTGCTAGCACCTTGTCCGGAGATCTCTATTTAACGTCACTTCCTCAGAATGATTCTCCTCCACCACCTCTAATCTAAAATAGGNTCCAAGAACACAGGAGGCTCATCTGTGTGGTGAGGCCCTTTCTGAGTTCTTTTTCTCAGGACCTTTGTATTGCTAGCACCTTGTCCGGAGATCTCTATTTAACGTCACTTCCTCAGAATGATTCTCCTCCACCACCTCTAATCTAAAATAGGAATAAAACTACCATATGACTCAGCAATACCACTACTGGGTAAATACCCTGAGAAAGCCATGATTGAAAAAAACAACAACAACAACATGCATCCCAATGTTTATTGCAGCACTATTTACCATAGCTAGGATATGGAAGCAATGTAGATGTCCATCAAAATATGGATGGATAAAGAATTTGGTACATATATGTGATACAATATTATTCAGCCATAAAAGGAATACATTTCCATCAATTCTAGTGAGGTGGATGAATCTAGATGCTGTTATGTAGAGTAAAGTAAGTCAGAAAAAAAATATTGTGTATTAATGCATAATTATGGAATCTAGAAAAATGGTACTGATGAACATACTTGCAGGGCAAGAAACAGAGATGCCAACATAGAGAACAGACTTTGGACACAGTTGAGGGAAGGAGAGAGTGGGACGAATCGAGACAGTAGCATTGAAACATATGCATCATCATATGTAAAACAGATAGCTGTGGGAAGTTGCTGTATAACACCAGGAGCTCAGTGCAGTACTCTGTGACAAACTAGAGGAGTGGGATGGGGTGGGCTGTGGGGGCAGGTTCAAGAGGGAGGGGACATATGTACACTTATAGCTGATTCATGTTGTTGTATGACAGAATCCAACACAATATTGAAAAGCAATTATCCTCCAATTAAAAATAAATTAGATCAATTCACTTTATGTTATCCATCATAGCATTTATCACTAGTTAGTTTTTATTGTTTTTTTTTTGTTCAATTATATCTGTCCTCACTAGAACATAAATGCCATGAGGGAAAGGGCTGCTGCTATTTTGGTGATGCTGCCTTCTTAGCAACTAGAACAGTACCTGGTACACAAAAGAGGCTGAATAAATAGCAGTTGAGTGAATTGTCAAAGAGCAAATCATTCTCTGTGTAGAAGGATATCAAACACAAAGAACACAGAAAAAATTCATAGTAGAATTCCAAGCTTGTGGCTGAGAGCTGGGCAGTAGTAAGAACCGAACATATGAAGAGAACGAAATAGACCAGTGGAACAGATCTTGATCCAAAGGCCAGGACATGGATACTTACTTTAGGATGAAAATCCTCATCTAAAAAGTGTAGAGTTTTAACTATTTCTTATGATTCCCACACCACTCCCACTTCTCTGGTCAAAGAAAGAAGCTTTTGATTAAACCATTGTCTGTTGATTCTAACCCCCACCCACACCAATAACAGGGAGAAAAGGGAGAGCTAAGAAGGACTCAAGAGAAGTGTGAGAACTCAGTCAAGGTGTGCTGGGACTTTGGGAGACTCATCCTTCTCTGTGTGCAGTCCTAACTCATGCTGTGGCCGTCATCCAGCTCTGTTATCAGCAGACCACGGGTCCGGCCATGGGTCCTAATCAGGGGCAGGTGACCTTGTGAAGCAGAAATAATATGTTACAAAGATACAGTGTAACAAAAGATGTGTGCAAGGCTTGGCTGCGAAGCCAGTTTTTCTAAATAACATTTTGATTGCATTCGATGCCTCAGCAACCCCACTATTCTTGCTGCCCAGGCTCACTGTAGCCAATATATGCACTGGACGATGAAAAACCCAGGGACCCACTGGGTGGAAGCCAAATCACATATCAGCAAAATCAGAATAAGGGCAGATAAAGCAATCATGTTAAATATTTAGATGTGTAGAGCCCCAGAGCATGACATACACTCAGCTAGAAATGTACTTTTATAACCAGGATACTTGAAATTATAAGCCAGTGGAATATTGTGCCTGTTAAAGGGAAGTGAATCTGAGAAGAATTTGCTGCATATTAACCTATAAGATTTAAATCATCACTATCAAATCACATGGTTATTTGAATAGTAGCATTATCCCTTACATTTGCATTTTACTTCTGTTGCTATAAATCACTTTCACAGACATATTGTTTTCTGAGGCTCAAAACTAAAATCCATGGAGATTAGCAAGTATTTTTTGAGCATCTGCTGTGGACAGAGCATCAAACTCTACACTATGAGAGAGACAGAGACTGGCTCTCAAATGGAAAGAGGGCATATAGAGAAATGGTCAAGAATCATCTCCTTGAGGGAAATGTAATGGAAGGAGGATCAGTCAGGTGGATATCAAAGATCAAAGCAGACTTTAATAGAAATAAAAAGCACGATCCTGTGCTTGTTATTATTAAGAAACTGTCCTATGTTAATGGCTTAGAACTAACCATCCCACAATTGTATTTAGCACATATGAGGACATAAAACATTTCAAAAGAACACAATTACAAGTACAGTATCATATGCACATACCCACTGAGTGACCCACATAGAAGAGTTAGAAAAAGGCAGATTGAATAAGGTTTGTAGAAGAAATTGGATTTGTGCTAGTATTTCAGAGAAAAGTAATATGAAAAAAAGTGTAAGTGAGTTTGTGTATATGAGAATGTGCAAACGTGTTCACTCAATTGAGGGCTTATTTTTCACATAGAGAATAATTCAAGTTGTCAAGGGTTAGAGTAGTACCCAGCTAGAACTCAAAATATATTACAGCCTCTCCTACTGTGAAAGTGCAACCTACAAATAAAAGAGATGAGCTGTTCACCTATTCAGTAAACAGGGACTGAATATTGGAGATGGAGTCAGAAGACTGATATGTACAGAGTACTTCAACTGAGAAGATAGAATGCAGGAACTATCTAGAACACGTACGAAAGGCTCCTGGAGGAAGCATTGAGCTGATTTAGAGAACTGATAAGAGTTAGCAAGGAGAGGCCTTGGAGAAGGGCATTTCTGATAGAAGAAACAGAAATGGAANTTTTTTTTGTTCAATTATATCTGTCCTCACTAGAACATAAATGCCATGAGGGAAAGGGCTGCTGCTATTTTGGTGATGCTGCCTTCTTAGCAACTAGAACAGTACCTGGTACACAAAAGAGGCTGAATAAATAGCAGTTGAGTGAATTGTCAAAGAGCAAATCATTCTCTGTGTAGAAGGATATCAAACACAAAGAACACAGAAAAAATTCATAGTAGAATTCCAAGCTTGTGGCTGAGAGCTGGGCAGTAGTAAGAACCGAACATATGAAGAGAACGAAATAGACCAGTGGAACAGATCTTGATCCAAAGGCCAGGACATGGATACTTACTTCAGGATGAAAATCCTCATCTAAAAAGTGTAGAGTTTTAACTATTTCTTATGATTCCCACACCACTCCCACTTCTCTGGTCAAAGAAAGAAGCTTTTGATTAAACCATTGTCTGTTGATTCTAACCCCCACCCACACCAATAACAGGGAGAAAAGGGAGAGCTAAGAAGGACTCAAGAGAAGTGTGAGAACTCAGTCAAGGTGTGCTGGGACTTTGGGAGACTCATCCTTCTCTGTGTGCAGTCCTAACTCATGCTGTGGCCGTCATCCAGCTCTGTTATCAGCAGACCACGGGTCCGGCCATGGGTCCTAATCAGGGGCAGGTGACCTTGTGAAGCAGAAATAATATGTTACAAAGATACAGTGTAACAAAAGATGTGTGCAAGGCTTGGCTGCGAAGCCAGTTTTTCTAAATAACATTTTGATTGCATTCGATGCCTCAGCAACCCCACTATTCTTGCTGCCCAGGCTCACTGTAGCCAATATATGCACTGGACGATGAAAAACCTAGGGACCCACTGGGTGGAAGCCAAATCACATATCAGCAAAATCAGAATAAGGGCAGATAAAGCAATCATGTTAAATATTTAGATGTGTAGAGCCCCAGAGCATGACATACACTCAGCTAGAAATGTACTTTTATAACCAGGATACTTGAGATTATAAGCCAGTGGAATATTGTGCCTGTTAAAGGGAAGTGAATCTGAGAAGAATTTGCTGCATATTAACCTATAAGATTTAAATCATCACTATCAAATCACATGGTTATTTGAATAGTAGCATTATCCCTTACATTTGCATTTTACTTCTGTTGCTATAAATCACTTTCACAGACATATTGTTTTCTGAGGCTCAAAACTAAAATCCATGGAGATTAGCAAGTATTTTTTGAGCATCTGCTGTGGACAGAGCATCAAACTCTACACTATGAGAGAGACAGAGACTGGCTCTCAAATGGAAAGAGGGCATATAGAGAAATGGTCAAGAATCATCTCCTTGAGGGAAATGTAATGGAAGGAGGATCAGTCAGGTGGATATCAAAGATCAAAGCAGACTTTAATAGAAATAAAAAGCACGATCCTGTGCTTGTTATTATTAAGAAACTGTCCTATGTTAATGGCTTAGAACTAACCATCCCACAATTGTATTTAGCACATATGAGGACATAAAACATTTCAAAAGAACACAATTACAAGTACAGTATCATATGCACATACCCACTGAGTGACCCACATAGAAGAGTTAGAAAAAGGCAGATTGAATAAGGTTTGTAGAAGAAATTGGATTTGTGCTAGTATTTCAGAGAAAAGTAATATGAAAAAAAGTGTAAGTGAGTTTGTGTATATGAGAATGTGCAAACGTGTTCACTCAATTGAGGGCTTATTTTTCACATAGAGAATAATTCAAGTTGTCAAGGGTTAGAGTAGTACCCAGCTAGAACTCAAAATATATTACAGCCTCTCCTACTGTGAAAGTGCAACCTACAAATAAAAGAGATGAGCTGTTCACCTGAATATTGGAGATGGAGTCAGAAGACTGATATGTACAGAGTACTTCAACTGAGAAGATAGAATGCAGGAACTATCTAGAACACGTACGAAAGGCTCCTGGAGGAAGCATTGAGCTGATTTAGAGAACTGATAAGAGTTAGCAAGGAGAGGCCTGGGAGAAGGGCATTTCTGATAGAAGAAACAGAAATGGAAAAAGAAAGTGTAGTGCTTGATGAGTATAGTAGGCCACCTTCCTGCTGATAGCAAGAGCTATTGAATGAGCAGAACCCACCAGAGCCCCCATCTCTCTTTTCCTGAGTGAGGGCCTTGATGAGACAATAAGAAAGGAAGATGACGATGCACACTCCCAGCATGAGTGACCACTTCAGAAGTCCCACCAGCAGCATCAGCAACAGGCAGGGAACTTCAAGTGCAGGTCCCTGCTTGGCTCCAGCTACAGTGGTAAACCCTGAGGACTGCTTGTTCCGGAGATGCTACTTCTCAGATTATACCCAAGGTAAAAGCAAAGGTTTAAAAATATCTGGCAATTGACAATAATGAAGTTGAGCTTGATATTAAAGCCTATTAATTTGTATTAAATTGTATACACACTTCTTCAACCTTCTGCATTCTTCCCTTATCTTCTCTTTTATTTTCTTTGGTGTCTCTTGAATATCCAAAGGCTTGATTAGAACTATTAAATTTAAATATGTTAAGATTCCATGATTTCCCTGGTGGCTCAGTGGTAAAGAATCCACCTGCAATGCAGCAGAAGCAGGTTCAATCCCTGGTTTGTTAAGATCTCCTGGAGAAGGAAATGGCAACCCACTAAAGTATTCTTGCCTGGGATATCCCAAGGACAGAGGAGCCTGACAGGCTATAGTCCATTGGGTCAAAAAGAACTGGACACAACTTAGTGACTAAACAATGACATTTCAAAATAAGCGAAAGATTTCATTATAGTTGTACCTCTTGAACTTTTCTTAACAAACTATCTAAACAAAAACTTTGAAGAAAAATGACACTGTTTAGAGCCATGGCTAGGTTTTCCTGGTGGCTCAGATGGTAAAGAATCTTTCTGCAATGCAGGAGACATGGGTTTGATCCTTGGGTCATGAATGGCTACCCACTCCAGTATTCTTGCCTGGAGAATTCCATGGACAGAAGAGCCCTGTGGGCTACAGTCCATAAGGTCGCAAAGAGTCAAACATGATTTTGCAACACATTTTTCCAGACCAATAGCAAACCACCAGGAATCATTGTTCACTAGGGCTTTCTTTGATGATAAACCCTGATAATCACCTCTCTTATTTCATTGATAAGATATCCAAGTAGAACAACTATAACAAAAAGAAATCATGTAAATTGAAGGGTACTTTATTTTTCCCTGCTGCAATGTGAAAGAAACAGAGACACTACATGGACACTTAAAGCAAAAAACATACAAAGCCTTAAGAAAAACCCAAACTGTCAATTTAGCCAGTTGCAACTGAAGACACCCTGTAAAAGAATGAGAAAACGTGGACTGGGACCTAGACTCACAACTGCCCAACTGTGACCCTCTTAGGATTACAACTCTTCCATCTGTAAAATGTGGACAGCTTCCAGCCTGTTGTCTATCTCATGGGGTAGCTATGTGTTTTCAAGGATTCAATGAGCTTACCCAGGCACAATCTCTGACACATTGGAAGAAAGTAAAAATTCTAGCTTAATAAGTGAATAGTGTATAACGAGGCAAGGTGCCGCTATACAGAGTGTGGCCCTTTAAGTCAAAGATACGGGTTCAGAAACTGGGTTCCCACTGGGATTGCATGACTGGATCCTCTGAATCTCATTAAATGAGAACACTTGGGACAGGCCTAGGATGGGATGAAGGGAATCTGTAAAATGTTTATGTGCCTTCCCTTTTGCTTCAAATAAACCTATCATCCAGAACCTTCTACTTTTTCTGTTATGTAGGTATACACTTACTAAATATCTGCACCCCTTATCACATAAGGACTATGATAGCACCTAGCCCACTCCAAATGGAACTTTGGTTGAAACTCCTCCAAGTTAGCAAATCATAGCTTCAGAAACTTTAAGATTAAAAAAGGAGAGAGTGAGAACAAGGAGACATAAAAAGCAAGTACTCATGTTTATGTTTATATGAGTTTGAGTGTATGTGTGTTTGAGTGTGTTCAAGAGTGTGAGTGTATGATTTTCCTAGTAAGATGTGGATGAAAAATTCACTGTATGGAACAGATCAGTATGGAGCTATATATATGTATATAAAACCAGTGTATGCTGAGGCCAACCCAGAGTCCACTCAGTATAGCTGTAGCTAAGCAATTAAACCAAGACCCCTAAAGTTAGCAGACTCCTGCCCAGAGCTACACAGCACACCTACTGACTAAGAGATGGGACCAGGTTAAAGAAAAAGATACAACCTAGAAGTGTATTTTTATCGGTGTGAAAGAAGCTTCCAAATTTGCCATTGTAGGAAATAATGTTCCTGTTTTCTCAGACTGGCTTTTATTTTTTTCTATCTGAGGTTTTTCTGTAAATGGGTTATTCAGGCAAGTAAAAAGGTAGAAAAAGAAACACTGTTACTATTTTCAAATTACAACAACTCCTATGGCTGTTAGTAATCCTTGATCAGTCTTGCCACACTTCAGTAACAGTATTCCATACACTTCCTTCTTACCAGCAATCTAGCAATCTTTAATGTATAGGAAGCATTGCCTTACTTTTTTTTTTTTATCAGAACCTTCAAAACTGCATATGAAAGCAACAATCTGCTACATAAATTTGAGGTTTAGTTCTCCTAGCAACAACCACAGAAAAAAATTCGTAAAAAAAGCAGTTGTGACTATATTGTTAGAAATATTGAATCCAGCTGAAGTTCTTTCTTTTGCCTTTCCCAAGCACTGGTACAGGATATGGCTATAGAGTCTGTCAACTGGAAAATTCTTCCTAAAGGGCAAAATGCAACATTATGGATCACAGTCAACCAAAGGGGGAAAAAATAAAGTAGAAAATTGCCCTCTGAGCTGATAAAAACCCATCTGTCTCTCATGACAAGGCAGAGCCATTCTTCACAGGCTCCCATCCTGAAGACATTTAGAGGGTCATAATTTCCAGTTCCTTTTTCTTTTATTCTTCTCTCTTTTTCTTGATGGGGGAAGGCAGGCCTGAAAAGAGCTGGTTGCTGAAGACTGAGAGAAGATGGCCTGAACTAATTCATCTTGTGACCTTTTAGCGCCTTCACAGTAAGGTGATTTAATAGCACTTAATCTGTCAAAAATTTGAAGCTTTGTAATAACTGTATATTAAACCGGTTTTTATGGAGCATTAACTAAAGTCCTTCCAGTTTACAAAGAAAGAGAGAAGAAAAGAAGAAAGAAAACACTTGCCATGTTCATCTTCATTAGACTTCCGTTATTCTCTAGTGGGTTTGTGCGCTGTGGAGCGGCCAACCTGCAAAGCAGTTATGTCTCTGCCTTGTGCTGTTTCTAGAGGACAGCCAGACCTCATGGCCTTACTGGAGCATCGTCAGGTTGCTGACTCTGAAGATGGATTTGCTGTTGAAAATCTCCGGAGAAAGACATGGGAAAATTCTGCATAAATGGGGCCTGTGACTGTTTCAAATCCTGAGTACTTCGCTGCAAAGAGAAATACATCATGATTGGTTTGTCTCAATGTATATATTTTTCCAAAAACCAATTCTCTGCCACCCAACCGAGTGTGCAACAACTGAATTCAATTCTGATCCTATCTACCTGGACTTAGCATCAAAGCCCACAGGTAAAAGACTCAGTCCCACAAGACTTCCCCTACCCGAGATCTGAGCCACAAGGAGCATTCCCAGGTTATCCACGCTTCAGACCAGTTGACTACAAATTAGAGGATTCCCACAACACCCTCCTCAGGTTCTATAATTGTTTGACCACTCATAGAAACCAGGAAAATATTTTTCTCAGAATTATAAAGATACAAGCCAGGGACAACCAAATGCAAAAGGTGCCTGGGGCAAAGAACAGGGATGCAGAATACACGACTCTCACCCGCTCTCCAAGCATCCTACCCTCCAAGACATCAACGTGTTCTCTAGCCTAGAAACAGTTCAAGAGCTTTATAACAAATCTCTAGCCCTCCACGCCCTCCCAGGGGTTAGCAGGCAGAGCTAAAGTTTCCCACCCTCTGACAATGCACCTGGTCTTTCTAGTGCATGGCCCCTATGCTGAAGCCATCTGGAGTCCCTGTTCTGAGTCACTATTCGTGGAAATTCAGGTGTGGTGAAAGGGGCTCATTATGAATTGCAAGGAAGACACACCTGTCATTCAGAAAATAACAATGGTTTTAAGAGCTCTGATCTAAAACCAAGAAACAGGCAAAATATGTATAGTTTTAATTGTACCACACTTGGACACAGTCTGTACACTCTGACAAGGATAGGTTAAGACCAGGTCAGAAATTTTACCTTGAATGAATATGAAATTCTGCTTCTTAAACCAGTGCAATTACAGCACCTAGTGATCTGGCTAGGATTTCTTTGAGAATTCGTACTTGAATTCTTTGTCCATATCTGTTTAGTACCCTGTCCTCATCAACCATTCCTCAGGGTTCAGTTTCAGCTCACCTCCTACATAAACCTGCTTTGCCTGGCCTCTCAATCCTTGTCACACTTCCCTTCCCTTCCCTTTCTCTGAGTTCCTGAGTCACCTAGAATCTGTGATGCAAGCTTGAGAAAGTCTGACTGGATCATAAATTCTGTATTTTGGTGTCAAATGAGAAATAGATGGCATATTTAAATCAGGATAAACTAAGGACATTTCACAAAATAATTAGTTTCAAAAGTGGAGACAGGGTTTAGGGAAAGGAAGAAAACCCCAGGGTTAACAATGACTCTTTTGCATCCTTAGGCCTGAATTGATGGGGAATGGGAAGTTAACAGAACTGGAAAGAATGTTACACATAGAAGACTTCCTTTAAAGGATTTGTGGATTCTGCTAGAGTGATGAAATCAGACCCAGATGATACCACAGAGGGGCCTGGTTGAATAAATATCCTCCACCTAGTCTCTGATCTAGGGTTCCCCATTGACTGAAGAAAGCCAGAAGCCACAGGCAAGTGAACTCATTGATTAAGTCCATATAAGTCATCCCCAGGGCAGAGGGAAGGTGGCAAGTAGCTATAGAAGCACTATTAATATCTAACAGAGGGGAGTGTAACAAAAAATCACTGAAGTGTGTATCCTGAGTCCAGATAAGCAAATAATGTTATATCAGGTCACTTAGACTTTCCTCTCCTGGAGAAGGGAATGGCTAATGTCTAGCCACTCCAGTATTCTTGCCTGGAGAGTCTCATGGACAGAAGACCCTGGTGGGTTACAGTCCATGGGATTGCAAGGAGTCAGATATGACTGAGAAACTAATACATACATACCTACATACATGCATAGATTTTCCTCTATGACTACTCCACTCTTATGCTCCCTCTTTCTGCTTTGATATTGGAAAGATGCTCCCCAAAAGTGTGTCTCGAAACATCATTATTTTAATCAATTGACTGACGTTTAGCAAAAAAAGCAAAAGAAGGGAATAAGAAGATTCAAAGTGTCAAACCCAATGGATGAGGAATAGGATTCATCAAGCTTTCTGTCTTCAGATACACTCTTTTACTTTCAAGGAAGCTACCTTCTTAGCTTTTCTCCTATCTCATTGCAACTTTTTAGGCTCTTTTGCAAACTTCATCCCCTCCCTACCATGAAGAATTTTGAGCTCTTTCCTCTTTATCTTTACACACCTTCTTTTCCCTAAAAGAGTGCTCAATTACCATGATTTTGTGTCATCAGTATGCTTACACCATGGGATTTTTTTTTAAATCTCAAATCAGACTTTTCTGGTAAATTCCAAGCACATATTATCATACTCTCTACTTAGCAGCTCTTATTGAATATCTCACACAAATATTAAAGCTTATCATCTTTGCAAACAAACTCCTTTAGTTTTTTTTTTTTTTTCCTAACTCATTAAACAGTATCCCCACCCACAAGCTGTTCAAGCCAGAACCAGTGGCCATGTTGCCTCCTCCCTCCTCTACTCCTGATCTGAAAATCTCCATCAAATCCTGCAGACTTTTGCTGTCGAGCACGCATGAAATCTCCACATTCTACAATAGCTCTTTTGGTCCAAACAGCAGGGATCTCTCACTGTGCTATTAATTGATTTCTCTGCTTTACTATTGCCTCCAAATCACTTTCCTTACTGTTGGCAGAATGACAATTTAAAAATGGTAAACCAAACCTGGGCTAATTAATCCAATATTGGAGTGTATTGCCATTTTTCTCTTCAAGGGATCTTCCTGATCCAGGAGTCAAACCTGAGTCTCCTGCATTGCAGGCAGATTCTTTAGCGTCTAACCCACAAGGGAATCCCACAATCCAATATTACATTACTCCTCTTAAATTCCTTCACCAACTTCCCTTTATGTTCAGAATCAAATTCAAATTGCCTCTTCTGTTCCATAAGCCCCTTTGCAGTCAATCTTTGCTTCCCATTCAGACTAGCCAGCCTGACCTCCTACCACCCTCCTTGCTCATTCCTTGGCCTACCATGTTTCTTCCTGCCTGAGAAGCCTCATTATAGGTACTCTCCCCACTTGTTGGGATGTTTTTCCTGTAAAATGAGTATTGGCTATTTCACTTAGGTTTCAATTTACATGTTACCTTCTCAGAGAAGCCTTTCCTGATTGTCTCAAGTGAAATTGTTTCCCTCATGACCATCCTCAAATTTCCTACTTGGCTTCATTCCTTCAGAGTCCAGACATTATCTAAAAGTAGACTATTATCAGTCTATAGTCTCCTTTATTAGAATGTAAATCTCTGAAAATTGCCTAAACAATGGCTGGTACATAATAGTTATTCAGTCAATACTTTTTTTTTTTCTGAAATGAGTGAATGAATGAATAAATGATGTCATGAATAAAAGACAATTCTCTCTTTCCCCTCTCCCTGGTGTCTCTAATTCAATAAATAAGCACCTATCTCATAGCTCAATATAATAGTTGTTTATATACAATTTTTATCTTTTCTTAATGTAAATGAAAGATTCTGAAGGCTGAACACACATTTCAGGTGCATTTCATCTCTCATGGCTTCCAGGACTTATTTACAACCTAGGGGTTGCTTAGTAAATGATTGTCCCTAGAAATAAATGGAAGAACTGAATGGGAGGGAATGAAGGAACAAAATTCTTTTCATATAATAACAAACCCTGCATGTGCAATAGCTTCAACCAACAGCAACTTGAGCACATCTTCTTATGGGAATAATCATCTTTTCTGACTAATACTCTCCTCTTCCTGGTGTTATTCATTTCTTAAAAACTTTAGCTTTTACACAAAATCTGAAGGGAAAAAAAACTTGATCTCAGAGAAGCTTGGTTAAATAAAGAGTGAGAAACAGAAGTAAGTGTGCAGTGGACATGATTTAAGATAGGTACTTCTAACTCCACAAATTTTCTCAGTAAGCATTAGTGAAGTGAAGTAGCTCAGTCACGTCTGACTCTTTGGGACCCCATGGACTGTAGCCTACCAGGCTCCTCTGTCCATGGGATTTTCCAGACAATAGTCCTGGAGTGGATTGCCATTTCCTTCTCCAGGGGATCTTCCCAACCCAGGGATCAAACCCGGGTCCCCCACATTATAGACAGACGCTTTACCACCTGAGCCACCAGGGAAGTCCAAGCAGGGAAGTAAGCATTAGAGCTGCTTAATATTTTATATAGCATTGCTTGTCTAGGTATGACATCTAGAAAACCTCATAAATGTATAAGCTTATTCTTTTGATTTGTTTATTCTCTTGTCATCAGGACTTTTTTTTTTTTTTTGATCCATATTGTCTATATTCCCTTCCTCCTCTTTTTGTTCATTCACCCCCATTATAAAGATCTGTACTTTCCTTTGATTACAGTTAGGACATAGACTCTAGATCATTATCTCCCTGCCTCTTTTTCTGAAGCAGTTTGTGGATATTACGCGTTCTACAGCCCATGGGCTCGCAAAGAGTTGGACACGACTGAGCAACTGAACTGAACTGTGGATATTACAACACAAGGAGAATTCCTTTTACTTCAAATGAACCTGGGAAGTCTGATCGTTCCTTCTTTTATTCATTCTTTCAGTCAGTGTCTTCTATGCTAACTGTGTTGGAAGAAAAACAAAGATGTATAGAAACAGGTCCATTTAAACTTCTTGCTCATGATAAATATGTTAGATTTAACTCCAAATTTTGGTTTACAAACATGATGATATATTTTTAAAAAATTTTTCTTTTTTGTACCTAGACTGTATTCAACACCTTCTTTTTGTGCCACAATGGCCCATTTAAAGTGTTTGTGCTTGTGGGAGGAGGTGAGTATATATGATACAATTCTGTTTTCTATTGGACACTCTTTAAGCAAAGGGATCAATTCCTGTATACTTTACATTCTTTCTCCATATATCCCAAGTGAGACATATAAATGGCACAAATAAATTCATAGCATTTTATTATAGTTTTATAGTTTTCCAACTCAAGTCAATCTAGCTATAAGCTTCTATTTGCCAAGCTTAGCAAGATTCATTTGCAGTCATGTTCTGACTGATTTTACTCTCTGAGGTGTGGATAAAAGCAAAGGGTTAAAAAATTCAGGAAATAGGGGAAATACTCTGATCATCAATCTCTTTAGATACCAAAAGCTGATGTTCTGTTACCAGCTGTAACTCTCAGTGCTGGGCTGACAGGAGGCGACCCTTCTACAGTTCTGAAGCCTGCATAGTTGGGTCTGGCCACCATGGTCGTTCATCAGGTCTAAGCAGTATCTTGTTCTCCCATAAGCAGAGTATCTTGTTCAGTATCTTGTTCTCCCATAAGCAGAACCAACAATATCAATTCCATTTCTCAGTCTTAAGAAAGTCAGTTTCTGGAGATAAGTATGCCTCTGTGTATGTCAATATCTCTCCAATAACATAGTCTCCACCTGTCCCTACCTAAAGTAGCTTGAACTGGGCTCCCACAACCCCAGTGGGTCTATGGCATCAATTTTATAATAAATATTTGGTAATGCATAATTTTATTATGCAGAGATAAAATGTATACCCTACATATCCATGTGATTTTGAAAAAAGAAAAAAGAGGAAGGAAAAAAATAAAGGTAGATATAATGTCTTATTTGCATTATAAAAAAGAAATGAGAGGAAAAATACTTTATGATGAAATAATGTTAGTGCTTTAATCTGATTTCACTAGAAAACATAAGGAAAGAATCCAGGGAATTGTACCACTACAAGGAATCACTATGACTTACAGTCACAATTGTGTGCTGGTATAGCTGCACTGTATTGGCAAAGAAATACCTCAAGTATAATTTTAGTCAGCAATATGATGATGGTAACATTCTGAAGAAAATATACTGAAATCCTGCTTCAATTTCCACAATATTTCCCTGTGTAATAAAAAGTTTGACCTCATCCCAAAGAGAGGTCTAGTCCTCATCTCCAGTTCTGCCTCTAAATTCCTGGAATTTCCTGAGTAATTGGAATGTTTCATTATTCATTTTGGGCCCCTTGGATCACATCTGATCCTCTGTGCTGACAAAACTCATATGCAGACAGCCCAAGGTCAGAAAGACTGAATATGTGATTAGGGGATTGAATTGTATAATATCAGAGATTTCTGGGTAAGAGACAGTGCCTGGTGATTGAGTTCAGTAATATTGGTAGTCATTCAATAAATTATGCCTACATAATAAAACTCCAAAAAAACTCTGGACAGTGAAACTTCCAAGTGGTCAATACACTGTGTATTTCGTCTAACATCAATCCCAGGAGGGTAACATATCTCTGAGGACGTGGAAGTTAAGCATCTGGAACTCTTTCAGACTTCACCCTAGATGTCTCTGTCTTTGACTGGTTTTAATTTGTATCCTCTATAAAACTGTAAGAATACCACCTTGCCAAGTTCTGTGAACTTTTCTATGAAATGATCAAACCTGAGGGAGTCTGTGGGAATCCCCAAATCTACAGCTTCCCAATCTGCAATAAAGGTGATCCTGGAACTCTTGAATTTGTGGTTACTGTCTGAAGTGAGGGCAGGAAGGTGGTCTTGTGGGGCCTCTTTCCTCAGTCTGTGCTTGATTGATATCAATTGTTCTGTGATATTATAGCTGCCTGTCACTACAACCACCACAAACACCTCAAATAATAGAACAGAAACCAGAACTGCATATCAATCTACCCATTTTTGCACTCACCAGCAATAACACATTTAGAACACAAATGTACACAAATGAGGAGGAAAAGAAAATAGGAGTAGGTTTAAAGGGAATCAAAATTATGGAGTCACCAACAACAATATTAAGTTTATGATCACCATATTCCACGAATTAAAATAAAAAGTTGGTAATGTTGACAAAACACTAAAACTATGAAATAAAATTGAATTGAAATGCTAAAAGTAAAAAGAAAATAATAGAAAAAACTGAACTCAGTAACTCAAAGAATTGGTTTAAAAAAGGATTAGATTTACCTGAATAGAGATTTAGAGAACTAGAAAATGGCTCAGAGAAGAATATTCTGGCTAAAGTGAAAAAAAGATAAGAAGATGAAAAATGCACAATAGAGAATAAGATATTTATGAGATATTGTTACAGGTCTGTGTGCTTCTAATTGGAATCTCACAAAGAAAAAAGAATTAAAATAGACAAGAAATAATATTTGGAAAAATAGCTGAGAATTTTCCAAAACTGAAACTAAAAAATATTCAGGAATTATTAAAAAATCTCAAGAAAGATTAAAAATCTAAACAAAATGGCAATTAAAAGAAAAAAAAAGACTAAACAACAGAAAGAGAATAATCTTAAAAGCATTTAAGTGAAAATGACTTATATTTTTCAAAGGAGGAGTAACAGACCTCTAATATATATATTATATATATATATATTATACATATATATATATATAATATATATATTATATTAAGGAGCCAGAGACAATGAAGGGATAGTTTCAGTGTTGTGGGGAATGAAGTAGTTGATAATCTAAAATTATATATCCAGTGANTAATTTTTTTTTGCCTGCAGCAGTGTGGCATGTGGGATCTTAATTCCCTGACCAGGAATTGAACCCACACCCCCTGCAGTGCAGGTATAGATCCTAACCGCGTGGAAGTCTCAACATTCTTAACTGGTAGCAGTAGAATATAAAGGTTAAAGGAAAGGAAACAGATCCAAGATGGAGTCAGATTTGCTCTTCCTTATCCACATTCAAAGAAGCCAACTGGAGGGAGATGGTGTGTGAGCTGAGACCAGAAGGACAAGAAGGAATCAGCCATGTGGGAGGGAAAAGGGGTAGCTGGGCAAAGTACTGAAGCCAGGTAAGGAGGGTTTTGGCTGTTCCAGGAGACCGGAGCAGTGTCAGAGCGCAGGGGTGGTCAGGATGGCATCTGTGACGCATCGAACGAAGTGCTCTCCGGGTGCCAGTTCCATGCCAGCCATTTGCAGGAAGCGTGGCCCTCCAAGCAGCCTCTTCTCTGGATTCTCTCCCATTTATAGATATTATTCCAGGCCTGTTACTTCCAGTGCTTTTCATGGATCACCCCTTTTAATCCTCACAACAAACCTGGCCAGTGAGCTTGACCATAACCCCTGTACTGACAGACACAAAAGCATAGAAAGATTAAAGCCGAGTCCAGATGGTTGCAGAGTGGTGGAGGTCTCAATCCACAGTTGAAACATAGGTATCAGATCTTAAAGAAACGGTGCAAGGACTAATGGCTGTGAAATTCAGATCATTTTAATTTTCTTTTTAAAGCAGTTTTATATTATTTTCTGTACTATCAATATTTTAATAATCAGCAAAAACAATGAGAAATATTTTCATTTCGAAAAATACTTGTGGACACTAATCCACACCTGATTTTGTAAGGCACGTTTCGCGGTTCATCCCTAAGTTACTACGTGTCAAGAGGCAGTGCTAGAAAATCCCTATTTTGCAGGGGATCCAAAATCCTTCTTGGATAAAAAGAAGCTCAGAGAGTCAAATGGCTTGCCTTTAATGCCACTGTTGCCACCCATGACTATGGTAAAAAGTTATCATGAACTTGGTGTCTTAAAGCAGCAGACGTATATTTCCTCACTGTTCTGGGAGTCGGAAATACGAAATGAAGCTGTCTGCACAGTGGATTCCCTCTGGAGTCTCTGAGGTGAGGCTCGGTTACAGGCTTCTTCCTGCTTCTGATGGCTCCAGGGACTGCCTCCTTGCCTCAAGGCTGTAGGACCCCATCCTTGCTGCCATCTTCACGCAAACTTCTGTCTCCCTACGCCACCTCCTCCTCTGTCTTTTGTTGCTGTGCTTAGTCGCTCAGTCATGTCCGACTCTTTGTGACCCCACGGACTGTAGCCCTCCAGGCTCCTCTGTCCATGGAATTTTCCAAGCAAGAATACTGGAGTGGGTTGCCATTTCCTCCTCCAGGGAATCTTTCTGACCCAGGGATCAAACCCCCATCTCCTGCACTGGCAGATGGATTCCTTACCACTGAGCCACCTGGGAAGACCTCAACATTAGACGTGTGCCTGATAAAAACTTGGTTAGAGGGGATGTCCAAACAGCTTCTGGCAAAAGACTTCTTTCCTGTTGTCATTTAGCCCTTTAATTAGCATGCCCTGAGCTTGTCTTTTGTTTTAGATGCTGCACCAGGAGCATTAAGGAGACCAGCAAGTAAAAATGCATCCTGCCACCTCCTATGATGAAAAGCTGTCCAGGGTGTCCTGGAGGCAGAGCAGAGGATTTATGGCTGTTCTCTTTGTCTCATTATCTATAAAATTATCATTTGTCCCAAGGATTATGTGAGCTACATAGCTCTAGATTTGTGAGAGAGATAAGCGAATCCATATGCATAATTAAGGCTAATACATAGTATATATGCTTCAAAGGTAAGTAGAGGTTTATGTTTTCATTCCACATAGAAGGCTCAGCTCTTATCTCTTCCTGCTTACAGCTCCATAAAATATTCCTTTTCGAAAAAGATTTTTCAGGTGCTGTTACGAAAGACTGGAACAGAGGAGATTTCACTGGGCCCTTGTAGTCAGAAGCCCACTGCCCAAAGTAGACAGATAAGAACTCCATTCTCCTGCCGGGTCTGGGTGAGGTCTTTTGTCAAGNATTTTTATAATCATTTTAGCATATTAACTATTTACCACATGGTCACATGTAGGGCTAACACAGAAATATGGAGAAAGATGGTTTGAATCTGGTTTGAAAAATTAACATGGTGATAATAACAATTTCACAAAATTGTTGTCAGAAAATAACTAGAAAAGGAGAGGTCTGTGCACTTATGTATTCACTATATACATTAAATTTTTATTGTGAAAAAATGCAAATAAATGTACAAGTTTGATCAATTTTCAAAAATTTGTTACAAAATGGATGTGTAATAACCACCTAGGTAAAGAAAGCCCCTCTGGCTCCTCCTAGTCACTGCTCTGTGCCTCTAGTGATCACTATCTTGATTTCAAAATAATCACATTTTTATGTTTATTTCTAGTTTTCATCCTAAGTATGAATATTATCAACACATGAATGCTGTCTCTGAATACTACAATTTGGTTTCATTTACACTTTGACATTCATATAACTGTAATTATACTGTATGTACACCTTTTTTCTGGCTTCTTTACACANATGTTTATTTCTAGTTTTCATCCTAAGTATGAATATTATCAACACATGAATGCTGTCTCTGAATACTACAATTTGGTTTCATTTACACTTTGACATTCATATAACTGTAATTATACTGTATGTACACCTTTTTTCTGGCTTCTTTACACAATATGTCCAGGTTTTTTTGGTTGTTGTTGTTGTTTGTCTGATTGATTAATTTTTTTTATTGAAGGATAGTTGTTTTAAAGAATTTTGTTGTTTTCTGTCAAACCTCAACATGAATCACTCTTCAGTTCAGTTCAGTTCAGTCGCTCAGTCGTGTCTGACTCTTTGTGACCCCATGAATCAGTCATAGGTATACATATATCCTCTCCCTTTTGAGCCTCCCTCCCATTTTCCACCCCATCCCACCCCTCTAGATTGATACAGATAAAGTATTATCTATTTTACACATGGTAATGTAAGTTTCCATGTTACTCTTTCCATACATCTCACCTTCTCCTCCCCTCTCCCCATGTCCATAGGTCTATTTTCTATGTCTGTTTCTCCATTGCTGCCTTGAAAATAAAATTTTCAGTACCATTTTTCTAGATTCCATATATATGCATTAGAACACAATATGTATCTTTCTCTTTCTGACTCTTTTCACTCTGTACAATAGGTTCTAGGTTCATCCACCTCATCAGAACTGACTCAAATGTGTTCCTTTGTGTGGCTGAGTAATATTCCATTGTGTATATGTAACACAACATTTTTATCCATTCATCTGTCAGTGGACATCTAGGTTGCTTCCATCTTCTAGCTATTGTAAATAGTGCTACAATGAACACTGGGATACATGTGTATTTTTCAATTTTGGTTTCCTCAGGGTATATGCCTAAGAGTAGGATTGCTGGGTCATATGGTGGTTTTATTCCTAGTTTTTTAAAGAATCTCCATACCATCTTCCATAGTGACTGTATCAATTTACATTCCCACAAAGAATGCAAGAGCATTCTCCTTTCTCCACACCCTCTCCAGAATTTATTGTTTTTAGACTTTTTGATGATGGCCATTCAGACCGGTGTGAGGTGATATCTTTTATTGGAGTTAGTCCTGTAGGTGTGGAGTGCCTGTGTGACTGACTCCAGCCCCTCCATGAGTCAGACTGATACAGTGATCCAGCATGGCCCCAAGTCCCAGGAACACCAACCAGGTGTTCACCATGGACCACAGGTACATAAGCAACGTAGTGTGGCCCAAAGTATCATGTAGACAAGACTTGTAGGAAGGAGGAAGTAAGTAGGGTTAGAAAGATGTAAAATCTTCCCATTCATTGGGAAAGTAGTAAATTAGAAAGAAAAATATTTGAATAATATGCCTCCACAGATACAATGAAACAGAGAGCATAGTGCTGCCTACGGAGGTTGTAGCTGTGCTGTGTAGTGGAGCGGTGGTATGTGAAGATGCAGAGAGACAGAAAGGACCCTAACAGGTGCCTTTTCACATACTCCAGCCAAACCAATCATTCCAGACTACTCACATCTTGAGTTTGGAACTCTTTGATTTCTAGAAAAGGTGTCAGAAAAATGTTTATATGGATTCCTGTAGTGTCTATCTGTGAGGGAAGGGGAATACCAGAGTAAGGATAAAAGGTATATATATACATATACATATGTGCACATTCTAAGCCAAAAAGTCATCCTCCCAGTCCATAAACAAAGGTGTAGAGGATCTGACAAGGAACTCAATGGAATTTTCAACCCCATGAGCCTAAATCATTGCTTTCTGATGGAAGTTGTAGAATTACAGGGTAAACATTATGAAGTAAATATTGCACACAATGGGAGGGAATTAGCTGTGCAATTTCCATTAATGCTAATGAGACTTTGGTGGTTAATTTCCCATGCCTTGTGCTGAATATTTGCTCCAATTAGTTATGTGAAGCTTATGCCACATTGCTCCTGACCAAGTTTTCACTTTTGGGGAGGGGTGCAGTGGGGAGTGGGTAATTGTCCTCGTTGTTTCCTCGGGTTTCAGATAGTGAAGGCAAGGCTGATGTCTAATCATATTGTTTTCTCTTTCGGATGAAAAGTCTCTGAGAAACTAGCACTTTGCCAAAAATTTTGAAATGCACACCCCCTTGGAAATCATTGTTTTCATTAGTAAGCTACCTGCTGGGACATTCTCTTAGAGGAGACAGGTTTATTTTCATTTATTTATTTCACTCCAAAGAATAACTTCATCTCTATTCTCATTAGACCTACAGTTTGTTTTAACATCCCTATTACTTCCATGATGATGCTCCAGATAATAGGAAATTAGAGGAGATGTGGGAGTGAGTTTTAGAGGAGTACAATTGGATGGAACAGTCCATAGCAAGCTTTTATTCCTGTGTACCAGATAGGGTTTGCTGTTTTGTTCCTAAGAAATACATGTGTATCTAATTTATGAAAACTCTCATCCCTGTCTTAGTAGGAAGAGAGGGCAGACTTTTTTTTTCAGTAAGCTTGTGAGGAAGACATATGAAAATGGGGATAAATACAACCCAGCCTTCAAGCTGGATTCATGTGGTTTTGTGGGTCAAGAAGCACCTAGAGCATCAACAGAAGAGACCACAACGTCATGGGCTCTGGAACAAAGAGAATGAGGACTATATAACCCTGGATGTTGGGGAAAGGACTTGATAAATATACATTCAAATAGGCTGCCTTGAGGCTTTATTTCAAACATTTCTGTTAACCTCACAGCTCTTCTTCAGGACAGAAGTGGGGTCTGGTAGATGTGAGAAAACAACTGCTGATCATGAATCAGAAAGGAATTACTAAATTTTGATTGAGAAATATATTCTAGCAGAAAACTACAAACTGTTCCTTCAATGAATATTCTCCATAACAAACAAAACCGAAATTAAGTATCTTATTGAAACCTGAAAAAAAGAATCCTGTAAAGATATTAATAAGTAAGAAAATATAAGTAAAACCAATTGTTTAATATCTGTCCTGATATATGTAAGGCATGCAAAATGTCACTAATACAGTCTTCAATTAATAGGTATGCAATGAATATAGGCTGAATATATTAATGGATAGTCTCAAAGCATACCACCTTTAGATTGGAAGATATTTTCAAACCTTCTTAATAGGTCTAGAAAAATAACCTACTATCAGAAAAGAGGCATTTCCATGTCCTAATCATCAGATTTCTCTTTCTTTATAAAATAACTCGATTTACCTTTACTATATCTACAGTAATCACAGCTAACTTGTATTGAATGGTTCCTATATGTCAAGCAGTGTTTCCCAGGTGGCTCAGTGGGTAAAGAACCTGCCTGCAATTCAGGAGACACTGGAGATACGGGTTTGATTCCTAGGTCAGGAAGATTCCCCTGGAGGAGGGCATGGCAACCCACTAGAGTATTCTTGCCTGGATAATCCCATGGACAGAGGAGCCAGCAGGCTACAGTCCATAGGTTGCAAAGAGTCAGACACAACTGCTGAAACAACTCAGCACAGCACAGCATATGTCAAGCAATACTCTAAGCATCTTATAGGTATTGATATATTTGATCTTCCTAGTAATTCTATGATGCAGATATTACTATTATTATCATTTTATAAGTGTAAAAAATACAGCATAGTCTTGATAGCATGCTCAAGGTCACTAGGCATTTAAAAAAACAGGATTTGAACCCAAGATCCCTGACTCCAGATCTCCTTCCTTCCTTTCTTTCCTTCTTTTCTTTTAAACAATTTATTTTTATTATTTTTAAATAACACCAAAAACATTTTACATTGGAGTATAGTTAATTAACAATGTTGTGACAGTTCCAGGTGAACAGTGAAGGGACTCAGCCATATATATATGTGTATCCATTCTCCCCTAAACCTCCCTCACATCCAGGCTGACACATAACCTATACAACAGGTTTTTGTTGATTATCCATTTTAAATATAGCAGTGGGTACTGACCTTTCCAAAGTCCTTAAATATCCCTTCCCCCCAATAACCATGAGTTTGTTTTCTAAGTCTGTGAGTCCTTCTTTCTTTAATAAGAGCATCTTTGAAATATAATTCATATACTGTTGTGGGATTATTGTGTTCTCCCCCAAAATTCACATGTTCAGTTTTTAACTCTGCTACCTCAGAATGTGGTCATACTTGGAGACAGGGCTTCACAGAAGTGATTACATTAAAATACATTCATTAGGATGGCCCTAATTCAGTATGATTTCTGTCTTTATAAGAAGAGGAAATGAGAACAAAGGTAGATACAGAGGAAGACAAGGAGGGGACATTGGAGGATAAAACAGCTATCTGTAAAACTAGGAAGAAGGCCTGGAATGAATTCATCCCTCACAGGCCACAAAAGAATCCAATCCTGCTGATATCTTGATTTTGGCCTAGTAGTCTCCAAAACTATGAGAAAATATATATTTCCATTTTTTAAGCTACCCAGTATGTGATACTTTGCTACTGCTGCCCTAGCAAACTAATACACATATCATTCACCTTACTTACTTAACATGTACAATTACCTACTTAACATGTACAATTCAGTTTATGTCTATTCACTACAGTTGTACAACCATCACCACAATCATTTTTAAAACAACTCATCACCCATCATAAATCCCTACTCAGAAGCTGTCACTCTTCATCCACAGCCCCTAGCAACCACTAGCCTACTTCCTGTTTCTATGGAGTTGCCTATGCTGGACATTTCATAAAAATAAATGATATAATATGTGTTTTTTTGTGTCTGATTTCCTTGACTTAGAACCCACTTTGTTAACAAATGTGTGATTCTGTCTTACTGTCTCACCTCTTTATTCTTAACTTGTCAATATATGACAATAAATTTCTAACCATTACTGCTAATACATATACAAAGTCAAAGGCACTCTGAAATAATAAACTTCAGACAAATCACTGAAATGTATAACTGCATGGAGGAGTGACTGCAGTGCAAGCCAGTAATAAAATGCACCAAAAATGTAAAAATGTGTACATAAAAATTAATCTAGAATATATTGACATTTTCTCCTGAATTACATGAATAGCCTTGTCTGCATTTCTGGGGTCTTTAAATGCCTTCACAGAATTCCAGTTNGCAGGCAAGAATACTAGAGTGGGTTGACATTTTCTTCTCCAGGATATCTTCCCAACCCAGAGATCAAACCTACATCTCCTGCATTAAAAGTGGATATTTTGCCCCCTGAGCCTCCAGGCAATGTGATAACCATGAGCAATTACTGTTGCAGTAATATTTTAATATTAAACTTAGTATTTTGTGAATATTTTTATTCTCAATCAGGGTCACAATTACACTTATTATATTATTATACTTAATATACTTATTGCTTATTGTATTTACAATAATCGTCATGATCAAAAGTGATCCACTGATTCTTTCAGGAGGCACTCAATACATAGTTGGGGAGTGAGTAAATAAAGGTAATATTGGAATTAAAATGCTTTCTAAACATTTCCACAAAGCACTTCATTAAAAAAACATGAGGCTGGGAGGAGCACAGGGTTGGAAGCTATGTACCAGAAGAGTTATATCTTTTTTCCATAGCATGAGATCCTGTCCTCATTAAAATACATATAATATGTAGCTATTGCTCCAAGAGGACCTGCTGTGTCCTGTTGAAATTACCCTTGCTAGTCTGTGGATTAACTAGCAGTAGGGGAGAAGAGAGCTTATGTTTGTTTGTACCTGTGTTTAAATGACCGAAAAACAGAAGTAGTAATGATTAACATTCTGCTTTTAAAAGTATAATTATAAATTTGACAAAGGAGCGGCTTTATTTATAGTGTTCTTCATCTGTGCATTATGAATGGTATGTTCAGGTCATGCTTTTTTTTTTGCATTCATTTTCCATTTTTGTGGAATTGGAGCAAACTCATCCAGTGTATCAGTGAAAGTTAAAACTGTACTTGAAAATGAAAGAAGGCATTATTTTTAAAGAGTGAGTATAAATAAATCATCAAAACGTTAATACTGTTCCAAAAATAGTGTAAAAACATACTTACCTCAGTCTGTTGTTTCCCCAAGTAGATGCTTTAAATTTCAATTAGAAAAACTAACCAAACCAATGTGTCCATTCAGCAATTTTCAGGTTCATAGAGCCAACTTTGTTAGAATCCTAAATTTAGAGACAGGTGGGAGATCCATGGGTCCTCCCTGGTGGCTTAGATGGTAAAGAATCTGCCTGCAATGCAGGAGACCCGGGTCAATCCATGGCAATCTGCCAGATTAACCAAATTCTGTCAAATGTACCAACACTTAGTCGCAAATAAGCACAAAAACTGTTGCTGAGCTTAGGCCTTTAAGTCTTCACTCTCAATCTGTAGGAACTTCTAGTCACCATGATAAATGAGAGGCGTTCATCATGAGGACAATCAGCCAACCTTCCATTTAGATCAGAGAACAAAATCTTCCATGAAATAGAGTAGAGGGCAGACCAAAGAGAGTTTAGATCTATTCCTAGTGTGCTTATCTGAAGATATTAGGCTCCTGGTATTGCCAAGGACTTAGTGGCTCAGACGGTAAAGCGTCTGTCTACAATGCGGGAGACCCAGGTTCGATCCCTGGGTTGGGAAGATCCCCTGGAGAAGGAAATGGCAATCCACTCCAGGACTATTGCCTGGAAAATCCCATGGACAGAGGAGCCTGGTAGGCTACAGTCCATGGGGTCGCAAAGTGTCGGACACGACTGAGCGACTTCACTGTGCCTCATTCATGATAAGGCCCACAAAATCTCCCTAGCTATCTGAACATCTTGAACACCACTTATTTCATCAATGAATAATTATTTTGAGCATGTCTTTTTTGAATTCATGAAACCTCTAGTGTAGCTTTTGTTAATGATACTTGAAATTCTTGTATAACCATTTTTAAAGTGTGAATTTTTATTAGGGAACCAAAAATGCTCTCCACCTTAGATATGAATCAAAGTTAATTTACGGTTACATAATTCACAAGGAAGTGAAATTTTTTATTAGTATAGTTTGGAATTTTCTTTAATTGGAGAATAATTGCTTTACAATGTTGTGCTGATTTCTGCTGTACAACAGAGTGAATCAGCTCGCTGTGTGCTGTGCTTAGTCTCTCAGTTGTGCTCAACTCTTTGCGACCCCACAGACTGATGACTCTGGAATGATTTGAGAATGGCTTCTTTTAAATATCATTATGTGTGTTCTTACTCACTCAGTCATGTCCAACTCTTGAGATCTCATGGACTGTAGCCCACCAGGCTCCTCTGTCCTTGGGAATTCTTCAGGCAAGAGTACTGGAGTGGGTTGCCATTCCCTCCTCCAGGGGATCTTCCCGTCCCAGGGATCGAACCCAGGTCTCCCACATTGTAGGCAAATTCTTTACCATCTGAGCCATCAGGGAAGTGAATCAGCTATATGTATACATATATCCCCTCCCTCTTTAGTCCCCCTACAACCCCCATCCCATCCTTCTAGGTCACCACAGAGTACCCAGCTGAGCTCCCTGTGCTATACAGCAGCTTCCCACTAGCTATCTATGTTACGCGTGATAAGTATGTCAATTTTTACCATGTCATTGCTGCTTTCAGTTCATCCCACCTTGTCTTTCTCCTGTGTGAGAGTGTATGACTTGTGTCCACAAGTCAATCCTCTATGTGTGTGTCTTTATTCCTGCCCTGCAAATAGGTTCATCAGTTCCATCTTTCTAGATTCTGGAAAGCTCTGGCCTCTGATATTCACATATGGTTCTTCAATATCCAAACCTCAAGTCATATGTCACACTGCTTTGAGACCTTTTCTACCATCTTCCCTCAGATATCTCAGCAACACCTCCAGCCAGGCACTCTTTACATCCATACCTGCCTTCTATTCTCCAGAGTATTTTTCACCAACTAGAAGTTTCTTATTTGTGTTGGTTGCTTTTTGTCCTTGTACTGTGAGTATAATATAAATTCAGTAAAATCAAGAATCTTGCCTCTTTTCCACTCTATTTTATATACTTTGGCACATAGTAGGAGTCCAATTTATTGAATAAAGGAATGAGGACTCCCACCTGGCAAAGTTCTTTTAAGAAAGGGAGAAACAATGTGACTTTTTCTTTTTCTTTTTTTTTAATGGAGCAAAGGTGTTTTATTCAACATGCTAAGCGAAGTTGCTTCAGTCGTGTCCGACTCTGCAACCGCGTACATGGCAGCCCACCAGCCTCCTCTGTCCATGGGATTCTCCAGGCAAGAACGCTGGAGTGGGTTGCCATTTCCTTCTCCAATGTGTGAAAGTGAAAGTGAAGTTGCTCAGTCGTGTCCGACTCCCAGCGACCCCATGGACTGCAGCCCACCAGGCTCCTCCATCCATGGGATTTTTCAGGCAAGAGTAATGGAGTGGGGTGCCATTGCCTTCTCCTTTATTCAACATAGTGTGGGTATATTCAATGTGACTTTTTCCAGTGTGGTTGAGGTCCTTGGTAATATGCTGACTTGTGAGAGCTGTTCTGAGAGACCCAGAAAATGGTCCACCATACTGTGTCCAATTCTGACTATAGTAACTGCTCAAGGAGCCACCAGGGCACCGATAGGATCACTCTGAGTGTTTCCCACTCCCTCAGCCCACCCTCCTCATCCTTCTGTTTGATAAATCACACAAGAGGAAGAAGCTGCTGCTGCTGCTGCTAAGTCGCTTCAGTCATGTCCAATTCTGTGTGACCACAGAGATGGCAGCCCACCAGGCTCCCCCAGAATCCCCCTGGGATTCTCCAGGCAAGAACACTGGAGTGGGTTGCCATTTCCTTCTCCAATGCATGAAAGTGAAAAGTGAAAGTGAAGTCGCTCAGTCATGTCCGACTCGTAGCTACCCCAGGGACTGCAGCCTACCAAGCTCCTCCATCCATGGGATTTTCCAGGCAAGAGTACTAGAGTGAGTTGCCATTGCCTTCTCTGCAAGAGGAAGAAAAGTGGTATCATATTCAATGACAAGGATGGCTGGTGACCATTTGCATATTTCCAAAGAGAATCCAAAGCCACTGACTCAATCTCAGAGCCCTGGAGCAGTGGTTCTTAAAGTGTGGTCCCTGGACCAGCAGCATCACCACTACCTGGGAACTTGTTAGAGATGCTCACTCTCAGGACATGCAGAATCTGAAACTTTAATTCTGTTTGAGCAAGCCCTCTACTAAAAAGCCCTCTTGTGCTAGGGCAATAGTGCCCAACCTCTGTTGCACTTTATAATCACCTCAGTTCAGTCGCTCAGTTGTGTCCGATTCTTTGCGACTCCATGGACTGCAGCACACCAGGATTCCCTGTCCACTACCAACTCCCAGAGTTTACTCAAACTCATGTCCATTGAATCGGTGATGCCATCCAACCATCTCATCCTCTGTCACCCCCTTCTCCTCCCACGTTTATTTCCCATTATCAGTGTCTTTTCAAATGAGTCAGTTCTTCGCATCAGGTGGCCAAAGTATTGGAGTTTCAGCTTCAACATCAGTCCTTCCAATGAATATTCAGGACTGATTTCCTTTAAGATGGACTGGAACTCCTTGCAGTCCAAGGGACTCTCAAGAGTCATCTCCAACACCATAGCTCAAAAGCATCAGTTCTTCGGCACACAGCTTTCTTTATAGTCCAACTCTCACATCCATACATGACTACTGGAAAAACCATACCTTTCACTAGATGGACCTTTGTTGGCAAAGTGTTGTCTCTTCTTTTTAATATGCTGTCTAGGTTGGTCATAACTTATCTTCCAAGGAGCAAGCGTCTTTTAATTTCATGGTTGCAATCACCATCTGCAGTGATTTTAGAGCCCCCCAAGGNCCAAAAACATTTTACATTGGAGTATAGTTAATTAACAATGTTGTGACAGTTCCAGGTGAACAGTGAAGGGACTCAGCCATATATATATGTGTATCCATTCTCCCCTAAACCTCCCTCACATCCAGGCTGACACATAACCTATACAACAGGTTTTTGTTGATTATCCATTTTAAATATAGCAGTGGGTACTGACCTTTCCAAAGTCCTTAAATATCCCTTCCCCCCAATAACCATGAGTTTGTTTTCTAAGTCTGTGAGTCCTTCTTTCTTTAATAAGAGCATCTTTGAAATATAATTCATATACTGTTGTGGGATTATTGTGTTCTCCCCCAAAATTCACATGTTCAGTTTTTAACTCTGCTACCTCAGAATGTGGTCATACTTGGAGACAGGGCTTCACAGAAGTGATTACATTAAAATACATTCATTAGGATGGCCCTAATTCAGTATGATTTCTGTCTTTATAAGAAGAGGAAATGAGAACAAAGGTAGATACAGAGGAAGACAAGGAGGGGACATTGGAGGATAAAACAGCTATCTGTAAAACTAGGAAGAAGGCCTGGAATGAATTCATCCCTCACAGGCCACAAAAGAATCCAATCCTGCTGATACCTTGATTTTGGCCTAGTAGTCTCCAAAACTATGAGAAAATATATATTTCCATTTTTTAAGCTACCCAGTATGTGATACTTTGCTACTGCTGCCCTAGCAAACTAATACACATATCATTCACCTTACTTACTTAACATGTACAATTACCTACTTAACATGTACAATTCAGTTTATGTCTATTCACTACAGTTGTACAACCATCACCACAATCATTTTTAAAACAACTCATCACCCATCATAAATCCCTACTCAGAAGCTGTCACTCTTCATCCACAGCCCCTAGCAACCACTAGCCTACTTCCTGTTTCTATGGAGTTGCCTATGCTGGACATTTCATAAAAATAAATGATATAATATGTGTTTTTTTGTGTCTGATTTCCTTGACTTAGAACCCACTTTGTTAACAAATGTGTGATTCTGTCTTACTGTCTCACCTCTTTATTCTTAACTTGTCAATATATGACAATAAATTTCTAACCATTACTGCTAATACATATACAAAGTCAAAGGCACTCTGAAATAATAAACTTCAGACAAATCACTGAAATGTATAACTGCATGGAGGAGTGACTGCAGTGCAAGCCAGTAATAAAATGCACCAAAAATGTAAAAATGTGTACATAAAAATTAATCTAGAATATATTGACATTTTCTCCTGAATTACATGAATAGCCTTGTCTGCATTTCTGGGGTCTTTAAATGCCTTCACAGAATTCCAGTTGCTTCTCCTTGTTTCTAGCTTCTCATCTGGAGCTAGTTGTTGATAAAGAATTCGCCTGCCAACGCAGGAAACGTAAGAGATGAAGGTTCAGTCCCTGGGTTAGGAAATTCCCTGGAGAAGGGCATGGAAACTCACTCCAGTGAGTTTTTGATGCTCACTGGAGCATCCCATGGACAGATAGAGTTTGGCAGGCTATAGTCCATGGGTTGCAAAGAATCTGACACAAATGAAGCAACTTAGCATGCACTCCTTGTTTACTGCCTATCAGTGATATAGGTAAAAAGAGTGAGAGAGACACTTCAATCACCATTTTAAAAAGTCATTTCCCAAGAGACTCTTGGGAAAGAGAAAAATGAAAGACCTATTCATTTACAGACCTTCAGACCCATTTTAGGCAACTCTGCCCATGAAATGCTCTGTCGTCTATAATATACTACTTACAGATTAGTTAACATCATGGCTTAGAGGCATGAAAGTGGGTAGCAGTTCTGTGGGTTTATCTGGAAGGAATGTGATACAGAAGGGAAAACTTGTTTTCCTTAAATTATAAAGAAATAAATAACTGTATGTATCAAGCTTTCATTTTGCTTGTGTTTGAATTTTAGCCTCATCTGAGTGTGAAAACCAAGTGTGAGACTCATTTGGTGTGATGGTGGATGAAACTAGTAGCTTAGCCTGCTCTATGTGATCTAGGGACACCATGTGTTCATAAGATCAGATCTCTTTGGCAAATGTGTGGGAGAGAAAATGAAACCTGGAATGCAGAATAGGAAGTAAGGGAGAGCAGTAACCGTCACACAACTTCACACAGTTCCAGGGTTTGTAGGGGTGGCTTTCGACGTTCTTAGGTCTTAGAAAGACTGAAAAAATACTCTGGTAATAGTATTAACTTCTCTGCATCTTTCTTTCAAGAAACAGATCTTTATAGAACATCTATTGTATATCCTTGCCCCATGCCAGGCACCAGACTTGAAACAAAAAGCCAAGAAAACACTGTCCTGGAATTTGAGGATTTTGTAGAAAACATCAACACTTTCGATACAAACAGTAAAGAATTCCATTAAAAGAGCAACCCAGGAAGGCTACAGGGAGAAAACAGATAAAATTTAGCACAAATGGTCAGGAATCTTTTGGCTTCAGATGATATAAATCAAACTGAAAAAGGAATGTATTCATTAACCAAAACTCCAGGAATATTGCTGGTTTCAAGCATGTGGAGATCCAAATGTGCAAATGATATCCTCATTTTTATCACACTTTCACACTCTCTACCTCCATCCCTATCTCAGCACTCATATCTTCACAGGCTTTTTCTTTTTCTGGAAGCTCTCTTCATATGGCAGAAAGAGGGCCACTCCAATCTCTGAGCACACACAGTCTTCACTGTGACCCCAGAGACAAACATCTTTCCTCTCCAGTTTCCACCTACCTAGTCTCTTAGAAGCATGCTTACTGTGTCTGCCTGGACGTAGTATCACTTTGTGGACAGAATACCACGGACAGAGGACCAGGGTACAACAGCCTGGCCGAATGCTTATCCCTGAGACCAACAGTAGATGAGGCACTGTGACTGAGTCTTCTCATAACCCATGAGATAGAGAAAGTGAAAGTGAGGTCGCTCAGTCCTGTCCGAATCTTTGCGACCCCATGGACTGTAGCCTACCAGGCTCCTCCCTCCATCGGATTCTCCAAGCAAGAGTACTGGAGTGGGTTGCCATTTCCTTCTCCAGGGGAGATGGAGAAGAGGCAATCAATAATAAGGCAACTGGAGACGACTCTTGAGAGTCCCTTGGACAGCAGGAGATCAAACCAGTCAATTCTAAAGGAAATCAACCCTGAATATTCATTGGAAGGACTGGTGTTAAAGCTGAAGTTCCAATATTTTGGCCACCAGATTTGAAGAGCCAGCTCACTGGAAGAGACCCTGATACTGGGAAAGATTGAAGTCAGGAGGAGAAGGGAATGACAGAGGATGAGACGGTAAGATAGCATCACCAACTCAATGGACATGATTTTGAATAAACTCTGGGAGATGGTGAAGGACAGAGAAGCCTGGCGTGCTGCAGTCCATGGGGTCACTGAGTCAGACATGACTTAACAATTGAACAAGTACAATGAAAAGAGGAGTCCTGGGCAGACACAAACAACACATATCCATCAGCTCAAGAAATTGAAATAATTTTGAATAGGCAGAGAGATAGGGATAGAAAGCTAACAAAGTATATAGATAATAATATGAATAAAATTATACCATAGACTAAATGCTTGTGCCTCTTCCCAAATTAATTTTGCTGATATTTGATTGTGGCACATTTGGGAGGTAATTAATTCAGGAAAGCAGAGTTCTTGTGAATGTAATTAACATCTAATAAAAGAGATCCCAGAGAACTCCCTTGCCCTTCTATCACGTGAGGACACAGCAAAGAGATGGCCATCTATGAACTAAGAAACAGAGCTACGAATCTATTGGAGCTTTGATTGGGCTTCCTAGACTCCAGAACTATGAAGAATAAATTTGTTATTTATTAGCTGCTCTATCTATGGTATGCTGTTACAGCAGTTTCAAATGGACTGAGAAAGTTAAAAAGAATAGATGAGAATAGTATATGTGTTTGAGGTGGGAAAGAGGAAGTGAGTGGGAAATAAATTAACTATTAAAGGGAAATCTAAGTATAGATAATGTAACATTTTCTCTTCCTGTTACTTCTCACATGTCTTGTCCTTACAAGACAAACCAAGAAAACCTTTATTGAAGCTCTGATGAGCACAAAAACTAAGCTAGTTGATCTAACAAGATATGTGGCTACCTTTGTAAAGTTCATAGCCTAATTACAGACACAAGATATACACACACATAAAAGGCTGTCTAGTGATGGATGCTAACAGATTAACACACAACCATGGTTAGTACTCCAAGATAAATCTGCCTTTCCAACACAGCCCTGGCTTGGGGTTAAAGAAACCAGGCCTTTTGATCTTCCTGTTGGAGCCCCACTGAACCAAGGTAGGCCTCAGATTGCAGCCTCTTCCCCAACCTTTGAAGGTCAGATTGTATTTCAGAAAGAATCCTGGTGACATAAATTATGTAAAACAACCACTTGAGGGTGTTAAGCTGAACTGAAGTCTGAATTTAACTGCCCAGCAAATCACTGAAAAGGGACTACAGTAATATCTTTAATAGATGATATAAATACTTGGGGCATAAAATTGCCTATTTTACTTATTTCCATTACAGCAATCTCCTCCCTCTTTCAGACCTGATTAGGTCAGATAAACAGGCTCTCAAGCATCTGCTTTCTGGGCATGTGGATTTTTCCTAAGTGCATTGCCTTCTCCTGAATTCCCTAAACTTATCTCTTTGGGTTTAATCTGAGACTCGTAGCTAGAAGACTAGGACAGCAGACAATGCAGGCTGTTTTGCAGAAGACACTTGGATTACTAAAGTTGATAAATTCCTGTGTTGGATACCATTCCAGTTTGGTATAAAATGTGTCAAAATCTAGTCTGATTCTACGTCATCCTCTAAGCTCCATCTCTGTGCTACTCAATCCAATTCCTACCTCTTTTGATGCCCTTGAGCCCATGAATTTGTCTAACCTCCTATTCTGACTCTGATGGTCAGCCTTGTGTGGTAATTTTCCATGACTGCATCTTTTGACCCAAAGTTGAATAAAGGAGGGATTGTCTGAATCTGAGACACTGTTTTATTTTTATAGTTCAAGGTGTACCGAAACGTCTTGGGAGGCAGCATGGGGAACAAAATAGGCAGGGTTTTGAAGGTACAGGGATTCAGTCTTGAAACCATTTTTCTCACTGATCCAGATTTTTTTTTTTTTTCCTGTAAGATGGGAATAACTCCACCCAACTCCTAATTGTAAGAATTAAAATAAAATAGTAAATGTTTTCTCCTTTTTTTAAAAAAATAAATTCATTTATTTTAATTGGAGGTTAACTACTTTACAATATTGTATTGTTTTTCCCATACATCACCATGTATCTGCCACAGGTATACACATGTTTCCCATCCTGAATCATCCTCCCTCCTTCCACCCGTACCATCCCTCTGGGTCGTCCCAGTGCACCAGCCCCAAGCATCCAGTATCATCCACTGAACCTCGGCTAGCAACTGATTTCATATATATTATACATGTTTCAATGCCATTCTCCCAAATTATCCCCTTCTTTCTTTCTCTGTTTGTTTTTCTTTTTATGATATCCATTAATGTGCCTTCTGGATGCTTAATGAATACTGATGACAGGTTCAGCTGTTCTAAAACGTGGAGTCACGTGCCATATCTTTTCTCCTTCTCTAAATTCCATCAACACTTAAATATTCAGCAAAGTCATCATTCTTTAATTCTCCAATCATTATGGCTGTGATTATGATCTAATGTCTCCAAGAACCCTTTGAACTCTATTTACTCAAATAGCTAACTACTTACCTTTCAAAATTTTACATCCATTATTTTTCCTTCCCCATGAAACTTTGATGGCACTTTTTGCCTTTTTGGTGTATTTCCTTATGATTAGAAAAGTACTAGTCCTCCAGTAGAAACAATAGTTATTGATCAGCATAAACAAAAATAACATCACAGTCAATAATGTACCAAAAAGAAATTAGTGAATTATAATGGTGGAGACTACAAAAATTTGGTATGAGTCAAACACTTGTCTGCTTTACACAGATTATCTTCTTGAAACAAAAGCTTAAATTAGAAACAAACTTTAAGATACTCTTAGGAAGCGGAGAAAGCAGTTATTGGAATTTTTCAAGACAAAGGCTTTGTAAAGGAGATAAAAATTTTGAAAAACTTCAAATGGTTCTAGCTGCAAGGGTACAACTAGAAACAGCTTACAGAACTTTAGATAATGCTATTTTCTTATAATATATGGGCCATCAATCAGCAGAAAATGCATAAAATATAGCTAATTCCTTAGGGGCCACTTTCTCAGCCTAATGGTGGTGCTTCTCGGATTTCTGTTTTCCCTCCCATCTGTGACCACATAGATAAGCACTTCTGTGAATACTTCTGCCTTCTTTGTGGTTTCCCAAACATAGTATTTTGTTTCTAACTAAATTTTAACTTTCTTTCATAGAAAGACTTTTCCCATCTTCAAAAAACCTAATACAGACCTGAAACTACACAGAGAGCATGCAACAAATTTTTCGTTAGACTTTTTCAATTTCATCCATTCCAAATATCACTGCAAAATCCAGATATATCTCAAAAGCCCACTATCTGTCAGTAACGAAACATGTGACAGAGTGCCAATAAAAACAGCAATTCCTTTTCTAAAGTCCTCTAGGAAGTGAAACCGTGTTGCACAGTAGAGCATAACAACCTGAAATCCTAAATACAAAGCAAGGTTCCACATGCAGAAATGAGGCTCATCCCCTACACACTGGCATCTGGTTACTACGAGAGGACTTAGTATCCTCTCCTTGGATGCCTGAGTACACCTTCTATTACACTAACTTAAATGAAAATCCCAAGAGGAGAACATGACCCTCAAGATTTATCTGATGATATGGCCATATTAGATCCTCTCAAATCCTTTAATTTGCAAAAAGTCCCAAAGTCGCTGAACCAAACAAATAGCAGTTCTCTCCCCATGCTGTGTAGCTCAGGTAATATTTATGGACAAGGAAAAGTTCTGTGTTCAGCAATTTCCTAATCAACTAAGAACAAATGGAGAAAGCAAATCCATGAAATAGGAAAGGGCAAGACCACCGAGCTATGACTTAAAAGGCGGCAGAGAAATGTTAGTGCCATTACACAGCTCAGCCTCCTGCCCCAGTCCAGATGCATTCATCAGAGATGCTACAGAAGCTGAAACTTGAGGAAATCGCCCGAGGATCTTAAAGCTGTAGGCTTCCCCCAGAGGCCTATAGAAAAGGGCCTTGCAAAGGAAAGCAGGGGTGGGGTGGGAGGTGGGGGAGGAGTAGGGAGGT
>SJYV01018776.1:901051-960818 GCA_006410875.1 Neotragus pygmaeus | reverse complement strand
TTTGCTTTTGCCTCTGCTTATGAATGAATTGCCCTTCATCTGGACTATCATCTCCTCCACTTTTCTCTCTTCACTAGGTCTGCCTCTGGAATGTTCCAGGCAGATGAACCATATACTGCTGTTATTTTCCAGCTGCATTGGAAAAGAATCTATTTCATGCCATGGAATTCTACAGGAAAGGCTTCCCTAAAATATGACTTAACTGCCTCCTGAATCTCAAATTATTTCTTCTTCATAAACCATCTTTGGTTCATAGGAAAGCAAATAACCTGCCCTGCTTCATCTTTATGACTATGTTTTTATTTTCAGATTCAAAAGTGGAAAAAGACTTCTGAATTTAGGGAATACAATGATAGAATTTCTCCACACAGTAAGCATGCGAAGGTACAAGAATGAGGGGACATCAGAGATCAAAGAACGGAAGAGAATGGTTCTCTCTCCTTTCAGCTTCCTCCTGTTTCTCACGTGGGGTCTGTGCCCCAGAGAACGGGAGCATCTGCACAGTGGCTCGCACCTTCTCCTGCAGTGTGCTCGCTGTGGAAAAGGGTAGCCCCACAGACTCTCAATTAGTTTTTTGCTCCTTTTCCATTTCACCCAGTAAGGTGATTAATTGTGTAGCAGGGAAAGGCAAAAATAAACTGCCGAATGGATTTTTTTGCTTTCTTTGAGACATAAATTCAAGTTTATTTAGTTTGGTTTAAAACCTGTTTCTTCATCTCTTTTTCTCTTTGGTACTTGAAACCCAAATCTAGAATCACTTTTCTTAGATTTATCTTTTCAGTGTGAATGAGTGTATTAACTTGGCAAGTTTCTATGATCTCAAGTTTCCTAGATTCTCCATAAAGAGATGTGTATTATTCCCTACTGGTTGCAAACCATACAAATAGGACTAGAAAGATTATTCACAACTTATTATGGCCATAGCTTTCCAACTACTCTAAATCTGTTCATGTTTGCAAGAAGATGGAGGTGAGACAAGAAAAGTCATGGACAGGCTAATTTGGTCAAATAATGAGTTTCTTTCTTTCTTCTTCCTCTTCTTCTTCTTCTTCCACTTCTCTTCCTCCTCCTCCTTCTCCTTCTCCTTCTTCTTCTTCTTTTGTGGAAACTTTAGAACAAGACAATAGACAGGTATGGAGCACAGTATTTCAGAGTGGACTTAAATCTAAGCAGCTGTGCAGTTAAGAGCATGACAAGTCCTGAAGCAAGTAGCAGAGGTCAGCAAAGACAGAAGTTAAAATCTGGAATTCTTTTCAGAGGAACTGGAAAACTAAACAGCAGCCAAATCAAAGATTCTTATTCATCAGCATTTGAAAATCTATCTAATGAATTAAAAACAAAAAGATATTGCAGAGACAGTTAGGTAAAGGCACTGATTATAAGAATATAGTTTTATGGGTTTTTTTAATTTATTTATTTTAATTGGAGGCTAATTACTTTACAATATTTAAGTGGTTTTTGCCATACCTTGACAGGAGTCAGCCATGGGTGTACATGTGTCCCCCATCCTGAACCCCTCTCCCTCCTCCCTCCCCATCTTATCCCTCAGGGTCATTCCAGTGTTGTTTTGGTTTTTTTAGTCCCAGTGTTGTTTTGCTTTCTTAAAGGAGCTTGGTAATGAGAGAAAATATAAAATAGCAGGATATTTTAATGAAGAGAGTGAAAGCAAAGTTAGTTATGACCACTAACTAAAACGAAACTAGTCCAGTAAATGGGCTTCTCAGATGGCTCCGTGGTAAAGAATCTGCCTGCCAAAACAAGAGATGCAGGAGATGCAAGTTCTATCCCTGGGTCTAGAAGGTCCCCTGGAAGAGGAAGTGGTAATCCACTCCAGAATTCTTGCCTGAGAAATCTCATGAGCAAAAGGAGTTTGCAGGCTACAGTCCATGTGGTCACGAAGAGCCGGATGTGACCTAGCAACTAAGCTTGCAGCATGCAGTCCAGTAAATACTGACCTATGGCTCCAAATATTCATCACAGAGGCCTTCATATCACCCTAAATTTCTACCTCAAAGCATGGTTGAAGAACATTTGCTATTAAGGCAAAGAATATCAATTTTTACCCTTCTCATCTCTGATTTTTGTGGCTGAAGGTTCTGACTAAAACAGTGTGTACCTAGGGTATGTAGGACAGAATCTTGAGAGATCTAGAGGGACCAGAGAAGAATGTTCTAGGACAAACCCTACACTTTAAGACTAAAAGAGACATTGAGATAACTAGCTCCAATGCCTGCTTGAACTGCTTTAGGGCGATGAAGGAGTTTTCATGCTGTAGATGAAGTTCTCTAGGCTCAGAGACATTCCCGGGGCAAGGAAGGATGGGGACAGACTAGAATCAAAAAGTCCCATGTCTCAGTTAGGACTAGGGTCTTCCCACCGCACCACACGTCCACCTTTTTAGTGTGTGGTGAGATGACTTCCTCACATTTACAGAAACTTTAAAATCAATTAGTGTGTTGGCTCCAGAGGAGATATTGTAACCTGTTCAAAGTAATAAAATCAGCAATGCACAGTATTACTTTCCTCTATGAGGAGCTTGAATAAATAAGACATTTATAAAAATGAGTGGAAAATCTGAAATGAATATCCCAAGAACCATGAAAAAATAAGCTAAGAGAAATTGAATTTTCTTTGAGTCTCTGAGAGAGGTGGTGGTTGAGGATTTTATACATAATTTATAAGGAAAATTGTCCCGTTCACTCAGGTATACATCATATCAGCTTTTGGGAAAGATTAAGCAAACTGTCTTTTTTTTTTTAATTGAAATCAAATATAGGTAGGTATGGAAGAAAATGAATTCTGAATAAAGAAGAATACAATGAGTCACAGAGTATCAGAATTTACATAAGAGTCTTTTTTTTTCTTTTTAACTGAGTAGCTTTGAATTTATTTATTGATCAGTAATAACAAAAACTCCTCAAAGTCTCACTTAGTGCTAAAGCTTCCTGTTCTCACTTTTCCTCCCCTTTAAGGAGTTAGGCCTTGGCATAAATATAACACATACTTCTCTGGATGCCTATGATTTCAGTAGCATCAGTAAAGTGCTCAGAGCTGGTTTCTTAAAATGTTACAATCAAGTCCATCCTTGGAATTTTTTTACTCTGAGAGGAACACTTAAATTGCTAGTACATCCAGAAACACTGGACTAATTTCTCCACCAAGGCATTTCTAGATGCTTCCCTGATAGCTCATTTGGTAAAGAATAAGCCTGCAATGTCAGAAACACTGGTTCAATTCCTGGCTCTGGAAGATCTGCTGGAGAAGGGATAGATACCCACTCCATTAAAGATACTCCACTTTGTTGAGTTTTCTTGTGCTTCCCTTGTGGCTCAGCTGCAAGAATCCACCTGCAATGTGGGAGACCTGGGTTTGATTTCTTACAAATAGATAAGAAAAGAAGGGAAGCTAAAGGCAAAGGAAAAAGGAAAGATACACCCATCTCAATGTAAAATGCCAAAGAATAGCAAGGAGATATAAGAAAACCTTCCTCAGTGATCAGTGCAAAGAAATCATGGAAAAGAATAGGATGGGAAAGACTAGAGATCTCTTCAAGAAAATCAGAGATACCAAGGGAACATTTCATCCAAAGATGGGCTCAATAAGGGACAGAAATGGTATGGCCCTAACAGAAGCAGGAGATATAAGAAAAAGTGGCAAGAATACACAGAAGAATTATACAAAAAAAGATATTCATGACCCAGATAACCACGATGGTGTGATCACTTACTTAGAACCAGACATCCTGGAATGTGAAGTCGAATGGGCCTTAGGAAGCATCACTATGAGCAAAGCAAGTGGAGGTGATGGAATTCCAGTTGAGTTATTTCTAATCCTAAAAAATGATGCTGTGAAAGTGCTGCAGTCAATATGCCAGCAAATTTGGAGAATTCAGCAGTGGCCACAGGACTGGACAATGTCAGTTTTCATTCTAATTCCAAAGAGAGGCAATGCCAATGAATGCTCAAACTACTGCACAATTGCACTCACCTCACATGCTAGCAAAGTAATCCACAAAATTCTGCAAGCCAGGTTTGAACAGTATGTGAACTGTTAACTTCCAGATGTTCAAGCTAGATTTAGAAATGATGAGGAACCAAAGATCAAATTGCCAATATCTGTTGGGTCATTGAAAAAGTAAGAGAGTTCCAGGAAAACTCTCTGACTATTTCTGCTTTACTGACTATGCCAAAGTCTTTGACTGTGTGGATCACAACAAACTATGGAAAATTCCTAAAGAGATGAGAATATCAGACCACCTTACTTGCCTCCTGAGAAATCTGTATGCAGGTCAAGAAATAGCAGTTTGAACTAGATATGAAACAACAATGAGAGAAAGTGAAAGTGAAGTTGCTCAGTCGTGCCCAACTCTTTGCTACCCCATGGAGTATAGCCCACCAAGCTCCTCTGTCCATGGGATTTTCCAAGCAAAAATACTGGAGTGGGTTGCCATTTCCTTCTCCAGGGGATCTTCCCAACCCAGGGATCGAACCCAGGTCTCCCGCATTGAAGGCAAATGCTTTAACCTCTGAGCCACCAGGGAAACAGACTGATTCCAAATTGGGAAAGTAGTATGTCAAAGATGCATATTGTCATTCTGCTTATATAACTTATATGCAGTTCAGTTCAGTTCAGTTGCTCAGTAGTGTTTTACTCTTTGCAACTCCAAGGACTCCAGCATGCTAGATCTCCCTGTCCATCATCAACTCCCAGAGCTTGCTCAAACTCATGTCCACAGACTCGGTGATGCCATCCAATCATGCCATACTCTGTTGTCCTCTTCTCTGCCTTCAATTTTTTCAAAAATCAGGGTGTTTTCCAATAAGTCAGTTCTTCGCATCTGGTGGTCAAAGAAATGAAGTTTTAGCTTCAGCATCAGTCCTTCCAATGAATATTCAGGACTGAATTTCTTTAGGATTGACTGATTGGATCTCCTTGCAGACCAAGGGACTCTCCAACATCACAGTTCAAAAGCATCAATTCTTCATCACTCAGCTTTATTTATAGTAGAACTCTCACATCCATAAACGACTACTGGAAAAACCATAGCTTTGACTAGATAGACCTTTGTCAGCAAAGTAATGTCTCTGCCCTTTAACATGTTGTCCAGGGTGGTCATAGCTTTTCTTCCAAGGAGCAAGCATCTTTTAATTTCATGGCTGCAATAATCATCTGCAGTGATTTTAGAGTCCAAGAAAGTAAAGTCTTTCGGTGTTTCCATTGTTTCCCCATCTATTTCCATGGAGTGATGGGACTGGATGCCATGAACTTAATTTTTTGAATGTTGAGTTTTAAGCCAGCCTTTCATTCTCCTCTTTCACTTTCATCAAGAGGCGTTTTAGCTCCTCTTCACTTTCTGCCATAGGATGCAATAAACCTGCATATCTGAGGTTTATTGGTATTTCTCCCAACAATCTTGATTCCAGCTTGTGCTTCCTCCAGCTAGGCATTTTGCATGATGTACTCTGCATATAAGTTAAATAAGCAGGGTGACAATATACAGCTTTGACATACTTTTTCCTAATTTGGAGCCAGTCTGTTCCATGTCCAGTTCTGTTGCTTCTTGAACTGCATACAGATTTCTCAGGGGGCAGGTAAGATAGTCTGGTATTCCCATCTCTTGAAGAATTTTCCACATTTTGTTGTGATCTACATAGTCAAAGGCTTTAGCATAATCAATAAAGCATAAGTAGATGTTTTTCTGGAATTCTCTTGCTTTTTCAACGAGCCAATGGATGTTGGTAATTTGATCTCTGATTCCTGGTATATGCATAGTGCATCATGGGATATGCCAGGCTGGATGAAGCACAAGCTGTAATCAAGATTGCCTGGAGAAATATCAATAACCTCAGATATGCAGATGACACCCCCCTTATGGCAGAAAGCAAAAAAGAACTAAAGAGCCTCTTGATGAAAGTGAAAGAGGAGAGTGAAAAAGTTGGCTTAAAGTCAGCATTCAAAAAAAAAAAAAATCATGGCATCTGGTCCCATCACTTCATAGCAAATAGATGGGTAAACAAAGGAAACAGTGAGAGACTTTATTATCTTGGGCTCCAAAATCACTGCAGATGGTGACTGAAGCTATGAAATTAAAAGACATTTGCTCTTTGGAAGAAATGATATGACCACTCTAGATAGCACATTAAAGATAACAGAGACACTACTTTGCCAACAAAGATCCATCTAGTCAAAGTTATGGTTTTTTCAGTGGTCATGTGTGGATGTGAGAGTTGGACTGTGAAGAAAACTGAGCACTGAACATTTGATGCTTCTGAACTGTGGTGTTGGAGAAGACTCTTGAGAGTCCCTTGGACTGCAAGGAGATCCAGCCTGTCAATCCTAAAGAAAATCAGTCCTGAATATTCATTGAAAGGAGTGATGCTGAAGCTGAAGCTCCAATACTCTGGCCACCTGATGCAAAGAATTGACTCATTGGAAAAGATCCTGATGCTGGGAATGATTGAAAGCATGAGGAGAAGGGGACAACAGAGGATGAGATGGTTGGATGGCACCACCAACTCTATAGATATGAGTTTGAGCAAGCTCCAGGAGTTGGTGATGGACAGGGAAGCCTGGCATGCTGCAATCCATGGGATCACAAAAAGTTGGACTGAGCAACTGAACTTAATCAAACTGAAGGCATTGATGGTGGTGGTGGTGGTGGTTTAGTGGCTAACTCATGTCCAACTCTTGCGACCCCATAGACTGTAGCCCGCCAGGATCCTCTATCCATGGGATTCTCCAGGCAAGAATACTGGAGTGGGTTGACATTTCTGTCTCCAGGGGATCTCCTGACCCAGGAATAAAACCCAGATCTCCTCCCCTGCAGATAGATTCTTTATCAACTGAACTACAACGGAAGCCCATTGGTGACTTCCTCTAAGCCACACATTAAGAAGATTCAAGGAGGCTAGATAAGCAGAAAGGACATGGACATTGAAAGGATGGGCATAAGCATATTAACTGAAAGTTAGGAAAAAGGAAAACTAGAGTTTGAAGCTACCACAATTTTGCTAATAGGACATCAGAATAGCCCCAGAAACCTAAACTAGAAAATGTCATAGGAAGTATCTATCATTTACCATGGCCTCTGTTTATCTTGAGCCTTTATCTCATCCCTCTTCTCCATCACAGAAACATCATTCTGATAGCCCCTTGGACCACTGTGAATTCCTCCAGTAGTGGCAAGTAGGCATTAACCTATATGCCATTCCCATGTCAGGTGTTCCCTTGCCCATTGCTGTCTGGTTATTCTAGATTTGGGCCCTAGTGGAACTGAAGAGTTAATATATATTTATCTCCCTTTGGGAAATACACAAAAACTGCAATAAAGCTAATTCTGCCAAGAAGCTTCAATACTAATGCTTAAAAGAAAAAAAAAAAAAAAAGCACAGTGATGCAGCTCTTCACAGTTTCCAAAACCATTTATTTCTGTAATTCCATATATGTATATATATATGGAAATTAATCAAGGAGTTTTGTTATTCCAGGTTCACAGAGGAGACTATAAGCCCTGAAACAGCCAATACTAGCTAAATTTTCCTGAAAATTACTTTACATGTCAAGCACTTTTCTGAGCACTTTACACACATGACCCAGGGGTCCAGCCCAGGTCTCATGACTTGCAGGTAGATTCTTTACTATCTGAGCCATTAGGGAAACCCAAGCAAGAGTTAAAAGTGAGAAAAATTTTCTCTCAGGGTTATACTTCTTAAACGGCAGCCAGTGAACTACTTCTGTATCTAACTCCTCATCAAATGCACTTCCAACACTACCCTGATATTTACTGAAATGCAAGCAATTTGGGCTAAGGAATAGAATGATAGAACTGGTCCTATATCTCGACTTAAACATGGGTTCCTTACCTGGAGGACTCTGCTTTGCAATGGAAATTTCCTATGAATCTCTTAGATTATTTCAAGGCATTCTATCTGGAAGAAATGAAATGGAGTAAATGGGTCCCATTAAGCTTATGGTAATTTTAGCCTTTCCAACTTCTGGCAATAGAACATCCAGTGTGAGTACAGGGTAAATTCCAGTCTAAGGCTGCAGTTTTGATTATCCTTTGTTATCATCAGAGTGAGTCATGCTAACCAAGATCTACGAAGAACACTTTCTTCTGGTAACTTTGCTGACTGTGACAATCAGACTTCCAATACACTCAGATTTTAGATTTCAACTCCAAAGTGGTTATTTGACAAAGCAAACACATATCAACAAAATTAAGCCATGTCATTTTGTTAATAATGATGATTGCTATCCTTCACAGAATTGGCTTGCATTATCCAATACACTTGTTTGGTTGAAGAAAAGAAAACTGAATTAAATTCATATTTTTATTTACAAAGTCAAGTCAACAACTTTAACCAAGCTGTCAGGTAGATGTTAGCCTCAGTCAATGTCCTATTCTGAAGGAGTGGTCAGAGGGGAATGTTTAGGTTCTAACTGAAAGCCTCCCCAGCCTGTTCTGTGCTCTGTTTTGAACAGTGATGCTGAGGCTGCTCCTGCCATACACAGCAAAGGCTCTGAACAAGTCAACCACAATCTGTCAAATGCTGTTACATAGATTCTCAAGAAAGTGGCCTGAGATGGCTCTAAAATATGAAATTCATCTTCAAAGCACCAAAGTGAAGCAAGAAGACCTAAATTAATCAATTAATTTTAATAAATTACCTTGATTCCCTAATCCACATGCTAAATTTGAAATGGTTAGTCTAGTGGTGGTGTGTAAATTCACTGTTATATACTTGACACTTTCTCCCTAAATGAAATAAACTGTTTATCTACATTTTTGTGTTAAAAACATTATCCAATAAATTTCCCCCAAACAGGGAGAGCTTGTTACAAAGGCAATGGCAGTGGGTCTCCAGGGCCTAACAATGTTTCTCAAGGTATGACTCTAAAATTATATGCAAGAATCACCTGATTGGGGAGGTGGAAGGAGAGAAGGGGGAGAATCCTTATTCAAGATGCAGATTCCTGGGCTCTAAACTCCAATCTACTGGGTTAAATAAACTCTATGGAGACATCTCAATGTCAGCACATGCAACAAATCAAAGTCCTTGATATGTAGTAAAGTTTGAGAATTACTGGCCAGGTATTTGAGGTATCAGGGCAGTGAGGTCACAGGTGAGGGATGAACTGGCCTAAGGAAAGTTCTCCTGATAGAATTTCCTAAATGTCTTATGTTTCATTCAACCAAACAGGCCCAGGAGTCTGGAGAGAGAACCCTGTGAAAATTGAAGTAAGAAAGACAAGGGACCAGAGAAGGTGAGGTCCGTCAGCTCCTGCCCTACCCAACGCTTGAGAGGTGAGGGACCTCCCCATCAGGTTTCAGCACAACCTGCAGTGTGAGGACACAATGTGCTCCAAGACATGATAATATCTGTAGGAAGGAGGCCTGTGGAATATTGCCCTGAGCTTTGTCTCTGCCTGAGAGGGGGACACAGAAGGCAACTGAGTTGAGAGCAGCAGACTTTTTGCCCTAAATCCAGCCTGGCTCAAGGCACCCTGCCCTGCCCTGGTAGCTGAGGCCAGACATGGGTAAAATGAGATGATGTGTATAAAGCATTTAATTAAGATGCTTATTTGAAAGGTAGCTGATAAACAAAGTAAGTATATGAGCGTGCTTTGAAAGCCTAGACCACTGAACAAATACAATATTTAGAAATAATAGAGAAGATTGTGATTCCAAAACAATTTAAAACTGTTATTAAACAATTAATAAAACTGTTAACAGTGGTTTGTGACTTGAGCTCCAAGAACCCTAGCAGTAGCTCTGAACTCCAATTTGTACCACCTACTCGCCTACTGTGGGCAGACGAAGCCCCAGGAGACAAAGCTCTCATCTCCTACTCCACTCCACTTGCTGAGGGTATTTCATGCTTTGATCCGAGAGTTTTTCAACAAAGAAAGAGTGAGAAATATTCTGCTCGAAGACAAAAATTAAAAGGTCACTATGACTCTGGTAAGAAAAGTAGCAATATTCTAAGACATGGTCTCCCCCGGGCCCAAATGGCCTTAAGACGCAGAACTGTTGTCAGCCTTGCTTACAATTTCTTTCCTGTTTTGCCTCCTGATGAGTAGAGTTGGAATCCCAAACCATGCTTAGAGTGCAGTAGGTTGTTATATTTTCAGCCTTGATCTATCTCCAGTAAAGAGCAGGATACTGTGTTGACTCCAAGGGTTTACAATAAAACCCTCTAAATCTCTAGGTTCCCTAGGCTATGCTTTGTCACAGCACAATAAATTGCCTCACAAAGAGCTAATACTTTGAATTACTGTCAGCACCAATTCTTATCTGGTAGCAACTGATAAAACAATCAATATGGTGTTTTGTGTATTTGTTTCTAAGGAGATAAGATGTGCTCAGAGTTATTGGAAAAGCCTCCTGGTCTCCTGGCAACAGTGAGGCCCTTAAGACAAAAGCCTTAAGAACCATCACCTGTGTTTGGTGACCTTGGATAACATTCCTTACTTTTTGCCTAAAAGTTTCCCATCTGTAAAATGGGAGGGATAATAGTTAACCCAATCAACCAACCCAGGAATAAGTCAAATATAAAATACTAGAATAAGAGAGGACAGAGAACTCCTAATTATTGGATATTGTTACTGTGTGATCTCAAATTAATGTGAACACCGGACTTGCTTGCCTTCTATCACTGTGCATTATAGTTATCTACTTACCTGTCTCGCCTCTATTAAAATAAGCTTGTCTTGAGATTGGGGCAACATCTTAATTATCTTTGTCTCCATAGGACCAACACAGTATCTGCATATTCTAGATACTCATTCATTATTAATTATTTATTTTTTTAATATTGGTTGATTTATTTAATTAGGTTACACTGGGTCTTAGCTGTGGCAGCAGAGTCTTTGTTGCGTCATGCAGATCCTTCATTGTGGCACACAGACTCTGGCTGTGGTGCAGGCTAAGTTGCAGCACGTGGGCTTAGTCACTCCACTACATATGGGATCTTAGTTCTCTGACCAGGGATCAAACTCAAGTTCCCTACACTGCAAGGCAGGCTCCCAACCACTGGTCTACCAGGGACGTGCCTTAATTTATTAAATGGAATAAAATAAGGAAAGAAATAAATGAATAGATTAATAAATAAAATTATTAGCTCCATTTCCAAATCAAGAGTCCTATATAAAATATCCATGAGAAGTTCCTTAAGCCTAGAAATATGTATTTCAAGATATATGGTCATGATGGTTGAAGAAATGTAGGAAAAATGTCCACTGGCATAACATTCCATTAATAATGGAACCAAAACTATTTACATGTTATTATTGTTAGTCTTATTATCACATCAAGACCAGAACTCTCAAGCAATTTCTATATGCTATAGATTTAAATTATTTTAACTCCAGGTACTTTTTTAGTCTAGAATCAGAAATGTCAAAAGTGGCATGTAAATATGTACTGCCAAATATTTGCATGTCAATCTGTGCTCATTATTCAACTTTATATTGATGGAAAATACATTCATTATTATATAGTAACACAGTTGTAAAGAATCTGTCTGACAATGCAGGAGATGCAGTTTTCATCCCTGGGTTGGGAAGATCACCTGGAGCAGGAAATGGCAATCTACTCTAATATTCTTGCCTGGAAAATTTGATAGACAGAGGACAATGGCAGGCTATAGTCCATGGGGTCACAAAGAATCAGACACAACTGAGCCACTGATCATATAGCACAAAGTATATTTACTTACACTAAAGTGAAAAAAGTGTCCAGCTTGAATTTTCAAAACCAGAACAGCCCATGTAACTAGCATTTAAAAAAAAAAAAAAAAAGGAGGGGGAACACTACCAACATCTCCAGAACCTCCCCTCTGTGTCCACTTCTTGTCACCACCCCAGTAGGAATAACCACTATTTGGACTTCACACACTGTAGATTGAACCAGTTGTCCCATTTTGAATACATGGGGTAATACTGAATGAAATTTGGTGTCTTGCCTCTTTCCCTTCACAGTCATTCATCCTCGTTGCTGGTATAGTATCCCTCTATGTGAATACCCTACAATGTACTTAGCTGTGCTATTGCTAGTGAACATTTGGGTTGTTTCTTATTTGGCACTATTATACTGCTCCTCTGAAAGTCATGAGCTTTCCTTTGTGAATACATGTTTAACTTTTCCTTACAGCTAACAATCATGAATCTGTTTTCAGTCCAATCAGTTCCAGCTCTGAACATTTTGAAAACAGCCTGCCTGACTTCTCTGCTTCCAACTCGGTCTTAACCACTTAATCTCTTATCTACAATGCCTCCTAGCCACTCACACTTTTCTAATCCATGTTTCACACAGAAGAAATGGTTGTCTTTTTTTTAAATGTATGTAAGATTATTTCTCACCACTGTTTAAAACCCACCAGTGGCTTCCTGCGAAAGAAGGGCACTGGGTGGTGTGTTCTAGAGCCTCCCCCAGAATTAGCCCCTACCTCTGGAGTGATTTTGAATCATTCTCTCTCAGTGCACACTCTACTCTGCTCACATTAGCCATTGTTAAGGCTTCAGTTGGAGAAGGCAATGGCAACCCACTCCAGTACTCTTGCCTGGCAAATCCCNCCTCCAAGCCACTCACACTTTTCTAATCCATGTTTCACACAGAAGAAATGGTTGTCTTTTTTTTAAATGTATGTAAGATTATTTCTCACCACTGTTTAAAACCCACCAGTGGTTTCCCGCGAAAGAAGGGCACTGGGTGTGTGTTCTAGAGCCTCCCCCAGAATTAGCCCCTACCTCTGGAGTGATTTTGAATCATTCTCTCTCAGTGCACACTCTACTCTGCTCACATTAGCCATTGTTAAGGCTTCAGTTGGAGAAGGCAATGGCAACCCACTCCAGTACTCTTGCCTGGCAAATCCCATGGATGGAGGAGCCTGGTAGGCTGCAGTCCATGGGGTCGCTAGGAGTCGGACACGACTGAGCGACTTCACCTTCACTTTTCACTTTCATGCATTGGAGAAGGAAATAGCAACCCACTCCAGTGTTCTTGCCTGGAAAATCCCCGGGATGAGGGAGCCTGGTGGGCTTTTGTCTCTGAGGTTGCACAGAGTCAGACACGACTGAAGCGACTTAGCAGCAGCAGCAGCAGTAGCAGCAAGGCTCCAAATGCATTAATTATGCTTTTTTTCTTCCTGTGGTGCACCTCCATTGGCAGCTTCACAAAACAGAACTCTTTTCCCTGTTGAGTTCTCAAATTAATGTTATCTTAGAGATGCCCCTCCTGACCCCCTGATCCAAAACAGTCCATCATTCCAGGTCATTTTCCATCCAGTTAAATGGAGCTCATTCCACAAACTAACATTTTTGCTACCTATTTTCTTAATTAGTATCTTACTTTTCATAACAGTTTTATTAAGATATAATTCACATACCATAAAATGTACACTTTTAAAGTGTACAATTTAGTGTTTTCCAGTATACTCACAAAGTCATGCAAGCATCACCACTATCTAATTTCAGAACATTTTTACCCACACTAAAAGAAGCCTCATTCCCCATTTAATCTTCTCACAGTGCCTGGCAACCACTAACCTCCTTTCTGTCCCTATTGAAGATTTGTAGGTTTGACCACTCTTGACATTTCATATAAATCGAATCATATATGTGCTTTTGTGTCTGATTTCTTTAGCTTAGCATAATCTTTTCAAAAGTCATCATCTTTTAGCATATAACAGTACAGTTGACCCTTGAATAAGGTGGGGGTTAGGACTGACAACTCTGCATATAATTTACAGTTGACCCTCCCTGTATGCAATTTCCCTATATTCTTGGTTCTGCATTCATGGATTAAATCAAATGCAATTGTGTATAATACTGTAGTACTTACTATTAATACTAAAAAAAAATTACACATGCAAGTGGACGCACACATTTCAAGCCCTTGTTGTTCAAGGTTCAATTGTACTTAAATCCTTTTTCTTTGCTAAATAATACTTCACTATATGAGTATATCACATTTTGTTTATCCATTCATCAGTGGATGGATGGATGGGTCATTCTCTATTTTGGGAAGAGAGGGGGGTTATTCTTCATAATGCTGCCATTAACATATGTGTACACATTTTTGGGTAGCTGTATATTTTCATTTATCTTGGATATAGGCCCCGGAGTAGATAACAGTCTTTCGATATTAGAATACCATCCCATCTCTGCAAGAGTTGGCACGGCTGGCATTAGCACACAATATGTACCAACACATCTGGGGATTGAATTAATTAACCTAGAGTCTCAAAACAAGGTTAACCAAAGTGATTGCCTTTTATGTTGGTGGTAGTTTAGTCACTAAGTCATGTCCAACTCTTGTGACCTCAAGGATGATAGCCAATCAGGCTCCTCGGGTCTATGGGATTTCCCAGGCAAGAATACTGGAGTGGGTTACCATTTCCTTCTCCAGGGGATCTTCCTGACCCAGGGATGGAACTTGCATCTCCTGTGGCTAATAGGGATATTTTAGGTTAAATACACAGTAGAATTTGTTAGAGGGAATAGAGTCACGGATAGAACAAGCATCCAAAAGAATAAAATTCACCGATGGCTACTTGTACAGATGAATCAGCTTGCAGAAGCCCTAATGAAGAATCTCTAGGGGACCAAGTGAAAAAATTATTCCATGCAGAGCAAACTGCATCCATTATCATGTGCAGAGACAGTTGAGAAAATAAATGAAGCAAATGACTTTAAATATTTAGGACTGCTGCTTATAGCAAACCTGGAGTCAAATGTTCTTATCTTCATGGCTGTGGGGATTTATCTCAAAATCCTCTTAGAATCACATTTGTCTCTCAGCAAGGTTGTTTAAGACCATCAAAGCACAGGAACTGCCCCAGTGGAGCCAGACCAATGGTCCATCCAGCCCAGGATCTCGCCTCTGAGAGTAGCCAGGGTGGAATGGTGTGAAAAAAAAAGGCAAAAGTCCTTACTGAAATGCACCTAATTGTACAATGTCAGGGCAGGGGGCTTAGAGCAATCTCTTCTGAGCCCAGCTGGTGACCAGCTTCTGCCCTGAAGCAGGAGGCCTGATGGCTCTTGTAACTCTTAGCCTGGCAAGCGTAACTGTCAGCTCCATTTCAGAACACGATTTCCTTCCCCTGGTGTCTTTAGAAAAAGAAGGTTGGACATTTACCACCCAACCAGTTTGCTGCTATAGCATTATGGCAGGCCATTAGAGTTAATCCATTAGCAAAGGGGAAGATATCTTCAGGGAACTAGGGAGTTCAAGTTGAAAATCTAGATAATTTGCTGCGGTTTCCTCAAAAAATGTGTATGTGTGTGTATGTATATATGTGTATATATATATATATATATATATATATCTTATTCTTAAGTTTTTTTAAGAGCGATACTCTGCATGCTGCATCACTTGGATGTGTTCCTTAAACAAAGCAACATCTGCAGCTAACTGACCTTGTGCCTTGTAATCAGGTGAATGAGACGCATAAGTGAAGCAGTTAAGATCTGAGAGCAGAATGATGTCTTTGTACCTTCCCATCTGATACAGCGCTTTTAGTCTCAAGTTCTTGATAGTAAAAAAGAGTATTAACTCATCATTCTTTCATTAAAAATTTAGCACTAAGAGCCGTGCTAGACCCTGGGGAGACAATGGTGAATTAGGTGGATCCTACACTTATGGTTATAGGGTTTCTACTCTAATGTGATAACAGAAAAAAAAATGCAAAGAGACAAATAAATATATATATATATTTACAAATTAGTGTATAATTTGCTTAGTGGCTAAATGAACTGTTGAAACAGAATGATTTTGCAGAGGCAGCTAAGGGGTATTACTTACCTTAGAGGTTTTAACAAAGACCAAAGATGTGGTAAAGAGGGAGAAATGAGTTCCAGCAGAGAGAAGCTTGTATCAAGACTCAAGGGGCTGGCATGCTCCTGACCAAGTGATGACTCATTCTAACAGAGGGCAGTGTGTGAAGAAGCAAAGTGATTTGAGATGAGCAAGGCCTATTTGCAAGGTCTTTTATGTCAAAAGAGATAATTCCATTTTTTATTTTCACAAAATGTAAATGTTTAATTTGTGAGGCCATTGTCTGACCAGTTGACAGTCACTGAGTAGTCTCCTCAAAACAGACAGTTTTCTCTAGGACCAGTTGACCAGGCTGGCTGCAACCAGGCTGCAAGCCTTGCATCTGGTTCCTGTGAAACCTCCAGGGGCAGTCCAGCTCTCGAGGTATGGTCAGACTCTCCAAGTGATGACTGCAGGCATTAGCTGCAGGCTTCTGGATCCACATAGTCACTCCATCTGGGATCCTCACCTGTGACACGGACTTTCCCTTTAGTTTGACCTGACCCCAAAACTTGGCCAGAGGTTTTCTTGACCCTGATTTCATCCCCTTGATCTGATGTTTTAGTAAGAGCATTTATTCCTGAATCTTTCCTTCTATCAGCCACTAAACTCAGGGCATCTAATCCTGGTGGATTTTTCTGACTCTTGAAGTTAGGCTTCTTCTCTTGGGTAATCAGTCACACCATGTGGAATGCACTATTTCAGGCTTTAGAACTGGAAAAGAAAGTAAAGTATTATAATGAAATGGAGTGCAAAATGAAGTGGAGATAATGAAAGGGGAAACTTCAGGGTCTGATATTTGGTAAACACATAGCCTGGTAAAATCTGGTACCTAGTAACAGTACTGATGAGAGGTTTGCTGCTGCTGCTGCATCGCTTCAATCGTGTCTGACTCTGTGTGACCCCATAGACAGCAGCCCACCAGGCTCCCCCATCCCTGGTATTCTCCAGGCAAGTACACTGGAGTGGGTTGCCATGTCCTTCTCCAATGCATGAAAGTGAAAAATGAAAGTGAAGTCGCTCAGTTGTGTCCAACTCTTACCGACCCCATGGACTGCAGCCTACCAGGCTCCTCCATCCATGGGATTTGCCAGAGTACTGGAGTGGGGTGCCATTGCCTTCTCCAGATGAGAGGCTTAAGTGAAGTGAAGTGAAGTGAATTCGCTCAGTCGTGTCTGACTCTTTGTGACCCCATGGACTGTAGCCTATTAGACTCCTCTGTCCATGGGATTTTCCAAGCAATAGTACTGGAGTGAATTGCCATTTCCTTCTCCAATGAGAGGCTTACTAATGCCAAGTCCTGTGCATAGTTAATATGCATACTTAATGTGCATCCACTCATTTTATCCTTTGTGAAACTCTATGAGAAACTTCAATTCACCTTATAGAAGAGGTGACTGAGGCACAGAGAGGTTATGACTTGTCCAAGGTAGGAAGACATTGGAGCCACCTGACACTGGAGCCCAGCTATAGGGAAAGAGCTTGGGAACAAGAAATGCGGAAATCTTAGTTCCAACAGCTAGGCAGCTGCTGACTCATCATACAACGGTGGTATCATGTATCCCACAGCTTTGAATAAAGGTCACCATAAATTCCACCTCTCTGTGTTCCCAGTGCCCTGAGGGTATCTACTCAAAGTACTTAATGAGCACCCATGAGAAACTATGTGCTATCTATTTGCTTGAAAGGGACGACAAAAAGCACATGCAAACATCCACCGAACAAACAAGTATTTAATGAACATCTGCACAGTGCAGAGCACTTTGTTAGGCAGAGAGATACTGAAAGAGAGAGAAAACAAGCAAATGCAGCAATTGATAAGGCATTCCACATGCCCCAGGTGACTTGCAAAGTAGTTGGCATAACTGATGATAAAGCAAAGCATGTGAACTGTAGATCAAAGGTAGAAATCAATGCTGCCTGGGATGCACAGGAGACCACGACTGGGCTGGGAAACAATAAACTGACCTCAAACATGTGGTGAAGAAAGTGAAATCTAATTTCCTGATGAAAATTTTTTAATATATATGTTTGCTTACAGTCAGATGACTATTTTAGGTAACTGAGACCCAGAAAAAAATTCAAAGTGTATACATACACACACAGCAGCCCATGCCATTTTATTGTCATTTGAATTATTGGGCTACTGAAGACAAATGTGTATAATGGGGCTTAAGAGTTGGGGTGGAAGCAGGAAATAGGAGGACTTAACTGAAGCGACTTAGCAGCAGTGGCAGCAAAGCTACTCTAGGGCTTCCCTGGTAGCTCAGATAATAAAGAATCTGCCCATGATGTGGGAGACTTCGGTTCAATCCCTGGGTTGGGACAATACCTCTGGAGAGAGGAGTTGCAACCCCCTCCAGCATTCTTGCCTGTAGAGTTCCATAGACAGAGGAGCCTGGCAGGTTACAGTCCATGGGGTCGCAAAAAGTCGAATATGACTGAGTGATAAACAAGCACACACAACGCCACTCATCTTATATGTTCATTTGAGAGAACTAAGGAGACCATATCCTTTAGGTGGCTCATTTCTGGTTGTCAGAAGACCCAAAACCCACAATGCTTCTCCCCAAGAGAGCATGAAGCTATGGTTTGGACACTGGAAGTTATCTTTCCCCTCACCAGCAATGCAGCAAAATTAGTTGAGACTTTTTTTTCTATGACATAGCTCCCTGTGTTCTATCCCATGCTAATAAGATGAGCCTAGGCATATGGAATAGTTTTCTAGATGATTCCAATGCCTACTGCTCCAGAAAAGTACTACTATATGGAACAACAGTGGAAGATGTACAATAATTGTCTGAAGATTCACAAGACAGAAAATCAGAACCCTCACTCACAGGAATGTCTCTTAAAGGGAGGTGGAAACAACTATTAATTAGGGACTAAATTTCACAGAAAGTCAAAGTTAACAGAAAAAGAGAATGCCAAATGTTATAGATCATGGCATCTGATCCCATCACTTCATGGCAAATAGATGGGGAAACAGTTAAAACAGTGACAGACTTTATTTTGGGGGGGCTCCAAAATTACTGCAGATGGTGACTGAAATTATGAAATTAAAAGACTCTTGCTTCTTGGAAGAAAAGTTATGACCAACCTAGACAGCATATGAAAAAGCAGAGACATTACTTTGCCAACAAAGNCAGAAGTGACCACCACGAGAAGCCTGTGAATTGCAGTGAAGAGTAGCCCTAACTCGCCCACACTAGAGAAAGCCCACACAAAAGCAACGAAGACCCAGGGCAGTCAAAAATAAATAATAAAAAGACACTTAAAAAAATAAGACCCTTAGATAAATAATAACACACCAAAAAATAATAGTGGTAAGGGAAGAAAACTATATGATTTAACAGATCAAATAAAATTATTCCATGGACACTTAAGAACTCAGGCATTTTCAATAGGCTGTAAGATTATTTTCTATAAAAGGAAACATATGTTATCCATACAAATTTTTTCATTAAACCCCAAAGCCCCATCTACTTGCTGATTATAAAAATTCTACATATGGAAAGAAGGTTTAAAACCACTGATCTTGAAATTCAATGAATGTGCACACAGACATATGTACATAATTTGGATGTGTAACTTTAAGCAGCATGTAAAATGCCTTTGTGGGTCTTGTTCTGTTTTACTTTTTTCACTGTTAAGTGATTCCAAGTTTCGGAGCAACAGTTTCATGCCTGGGTTTCTGCTTTAACGGGATTTCTTATTTTCTCTGGCCACACACAGTTGCAGGAAATTTAATTTGGCCCCAAGTGTCTATGCACTGGGCACTGGTGCTTTTGTTTACTTCTCAAACTTCAGTTTGAGAAATAAATAAATCTTCAGTTGTCCAAACCAATCATCAGCTGTCCTTCTCTGTCAAGGAACTGGGTTCCTTAACAGATCCTGTAGAGGGAGGGGAAAGACCCAGAGGACTAACGAAGGGGCTTCACAACTTAGCAGAGTCAAGCGGAATGGGATGGAATGGAAGTTCCTGATGGTAGGAAATGGCAGCTGTTGTTTAGTCACTTCAGTCACGTCCAGGCTCCTCTGTCCACAGGATTCTCCAAGAAAGAATACTAGAGTGGGTTGCCATTTCCTTCTCCAGGGGAAACTTTCTGATCCAGGGATTGAATCCACATTTTCTGCATTAGCAGGCAGATTCTTTACCGCTGAGCTACCAGGGAAGCCCAGGAAATTGTACCTCATCTGTATTAAATGAGAAAAAAGATTCCTTCCCCAACTACCCTACAAATTGGTTGTAGGAAAAGATGAGAAAATGAATGGCCAACACTCGAGGAGCACAGTTTCTCTGCTAGGCGCTGGGGAAGCCATGATGAATGTGGCAGCCCCCCACCCCATCCTGCAGATTCGCAGTGTTCCTCAGTTGCAATCACAATACACACTAATAGCATCCATAGGACCATCTGTTCGCAGACAAGAACAAGGCTCCACCCTCAACAACCATCTCCTATCGGGTTGGCAGCTTGGAAGTGGAAGTCCCTCAGATGTGTCCAACTCTTTGCAACCCCACGGACTACACAGTCCATGGAATTCTCCAGGAGAGAATACTGCAGTGGGTAGCCTTTCCCTTCTCCAGAAGATCTTCCCAACCCATGAGTCTAACCCAGGTCTCCCGCATTGCAGGCAGATTCTTTACCAGCTGAACCACAAGGGAAGCCCAAGAATACTGCAGTGGGTAGGCTATCCCCTCTCCAGAAGATCTTCCCAACCCAGGAATCAAACCAGGGTCTCCTGCATTGCAGGAGGATTCTTTGGATCCCCTGTATTTCTCAGTTTGAAAGGTTTTTTCCCAGAACAATCCAGGGTTCCATGCTCATCCCTCCCCATCCCCTACCTCCCAACCCCCACAGCCACCTCCTTTCCCCTGCACATCTCCACTTGGACTGCTTCTCAGTGAAGTGGTCTCTGAAACTTGATTCTTTCGTTCACCTTTAATGTGAAAGTGAAGGTCACTCAGTCGTGTCCGACTCTTTGCGACCCCATGGACTATCCAGTCCATGGAATTCTCCAGGCCAGAATACTGGAGTGGGTAGCCTTTCCCTTCTCCAGGGGATCTTCCCGACCAGGGATCGAACATAGGTCTCCCGCATGGCAGGTGGATTCTTTACCAGGTGAGTCACAAATCACCTTTAATAATTTTATATAAATTATTTATATCACTTTGATAATTTAAGTAATTAGTTTGTCAATTGTGTTTGTAACTTTATGGACTTAGAAGTTTGTGTCTGCTTTTGCAATGGAATCCTACGGTTTTGATTTGTGTACATATTTAAGTTGTTATGATTTTTCTTAACTTTCTACTGTGGAGGTTTTCAAAGAGAAAAGTAAAGCAAAATGGTTAACAAATTCCCATATACTCATCACTAACCTATTTCAACACTGAACATACACCTTCTTCCTCCAGTTGTAAATCCTTCCTATTGCCCTTGGCCCAACTCCGAACTATTTTAAAGTAAATCTCAGACACGTTTCACCATCAAACCTCAGTTTATACTTCACCATACTACATCTGTATATATAGTCAACCTTGATAGAGGCACTGGGATTGGCTCCAACATGCAGAACCCTCAGACATTGAGACAAACTGCATCTCTAAATGGAAAAGGTTCTTTAAAAAAATAAAAAGAAAATCACATCATCACATTCAAACCTGATGTTATTAAAAATTACAAACTCCCCAGGAAGTCCTCTCTCCCTACTTTATTTCTCCCCATTGCCTTACTGCTATCTGACTTACTACATATTTATTCATTGTTTCACCCACTGGAACATGAACTCCCTGAAGGCAGATGTTTTTGTTTGTTTTGTTTCATGCTGTATCCTCTATATCTAGAAATATGACAGACACAGTGAAGGCACTCAATAACTTCTTTATGAATAAATGAATCCATCCAAGTCAAAGGACAAGACTGGATTCACACAGTAAACTTTATGGTAAGATCCTGTTGTTGTTGTTGTTGTTAGTCTCTAAGCCATGTCCAACTCTCTGTGACCCCATGGACTGTAGCCCACCAGGGCCCTCTGTCCAGGCATGAATACTGGAGTGGGTTGCCATTTCCTCCTCCAGGGGATCTTCCCAACCCAGAAATGGAACTGATGTCTCCTGCATTGCGGGCAGATTCTTTACCACTGAGCCACTTGGGAATCCCTTAGTAAGATCCAGTCTGGGCTGTAAATGTCAACCAAGATTTTGATCAGAGCAAGGCAGCAGATTATTCAAATGTGCTCTTTGGAAGAAAACTGGAAGTCTTGGATTCCTATGCAATCACTAGAGGGTGTATATCAGATAACAAGATAGGAAGGGTAAAGCAAACAAAAAAGGAACATAAGGGACGTAAGAATTATTACCACCTTGACAGAAAGCCATTTAATGTACAGAAGTCCTTAGTCCCCAGAAGCACTGATGGGAATAACATTATTTCCACAACCAGAATGTGTACTTCCTGTTTATTAACAGGAACAGGCACATGCTAACAGTGAAAGTTTCTGAATTACTATAAATAAATCAGAATATAAGCAGCTCTGTAGCACAACGAACTCAGCTCAACGCTCTGTGATGACCTAGTGGGGTGGGATGGGTGANGTACTTTACTTATCATTATTTCCTCAGGATATCTTGTCACCTAGATTCATTTATAGTCATTAAAGAAAGCAATATACATTTGTTTTCTATGTCTGTGAGTCTGTTTCTGATTTGTATATAGATTTATTTGTATTATATTTGTTTTTAGATCCCACAAAATGATTACCAAAGGGGACAAGGAAAACAGAAGGGACAAATTACAGGTATGGAGTTAATAGATACGATCTACTATACATAAAATATATGAGCAATAAGGATTTACTGATTATCCAGGGGATTATGCCCAATATCTTGTAATAATTAATAATAGAATATAACCTGCAAAATACTCCCAAAACTGAATCATTATAGTATTGTAAATCAACTCAACTATATTCAATTTAAAAAAAGAATCCGAGTGTGTTCTTCAAGAGACAGCCTGTAACTTTCAAAATTTAGAAAAGAAGTACAAATATTTGGGGATATAAATGTGTTTGAAGTGTCTTTACCATCTAAATACTTGTATAATAGTGAGGGACACAGCGCTTGTTAGAGGAGATGACATTTTACCATCCAGAGAGTAAGCAGGTGAGTTGAAAATGCTAATCTGGAGACCTAGTACTCTGGAGAAGCTTAGTGGGAAATGTAGTCAGCAGTCCCTGGAAGAGAATTGGGAAACAGAAAGCTCTTACAAGTTTGAAGTCTAGGGTGTAACCATTCTATTTGCTTTTGACAAACTGCAATCTAACTGCAATCTGATGACCTCAAAGGGGACTCCTCAGTGATTAAACTCAGGAATCAATAACCATGTGCCTACTTTTATATTTTCATTTCCAAATCATAGAACTTAATGAGGGAAATTCAAGGCCTTATGGAGGATTAGAGTCAAAAAGCTCCCCCTTCAGAAAAAATAAAGAAAGAAAAGCCTTAAAAATAAAGAAAAAAAGCCCCAGTGGTCTGATCTGGACTTTTTAAATTTGGCTGCAGCCAGTATTGTCAAGGCCCTAGCCATTATTTTTTAATTTCTCATTGACAAGGCAAAACTTCCCTGCGGACGGAGATTTGGGACTTGTTATCTCCATTTTATAGGCTTCTTTGCTAAGAATTGCAGGGCTGATAAAAATGCAGCTTCAGCCAACAGGGAGGGAGGAACAGACAGTGAAGCCTCAGGATTGCAGAGAAAAGTTGTACACACTCCCCAAGGAGGCAGGAGAGGCTGCTTGTTTAGTAGCTGGCTGTGAAAAAAAATGAAAGGAGAGAAGAGGTGGTGAGGTAGGAAGAAATAGGGCAAAAGGAAGAGAGATAAAGGGAAAGTCAGAGAGAGAAAGAAAGGGGATGAAGGAGGCAGAAAGGGTAGGAAGAAAAGGTGGAAAGAAGGAAGGAAAGAGGAGGGAGGAGAATGAAGGAAGAAAGGGGCAAAGGATATCTACACAAATGGGCCCAAACTATTTAACTTTATGAACTGCTATTCTCAAAAAGCAAAAGTGAAAGTGTGAAAATGTTAGCCATGTCCAATTCTTTGCAACCCCATGGATTGTAGCCTACCAGGCTTCTCTGTCCATGGAATTCTCCAGGCAAGAAGACTGGAGTGGGTAGCCATTTCCTTCTCCAGGAGATCTTCCTGATTCAGGGATTGAACCCGGATCTCCCACATTGCAGGCAGTTTCTTTACCATCTGAGCCACCAGGGAAATCCCAAAAGCACAAGTATCAAGCAATAGCATAAGGCCACTCTTCTTCAAATTTCTCTGTAATGTTTATGGAGCCAATTGGGAACTTCTTGTTGTCTTTAGAATAAATACAGAATTAAGAAAGTAGCATTGACATGTTTACACTATAATTTGTAAAATAGATAGCTAGGGGGAAGTTGCTATATAACACAGGGAGCCCAGCCTGACACTGTGATAACCTAGATGGATAAGATGAAAGAGGTTCAGGAGGCTCAGGAGGGGCGTGTGTGTGCGTTACAAAATTATGACTGATTCACGTTGTTATATGGCAGAAACCAACACAACATTGTAAAGCGATTTTCCTCCCATTAAAATAAATAAGTATATAAAAGAATCGCTAGATTCTGAAGTTTTCTGAAGTCCTGTAAAATTTGTCTCCAGCCAATCTCCTTAGGCTAGCATTAGGTTTGTCACTCAGCACCCCTTTCCCATGTAACCCCAACCTTCTGAAGTTCCTTTAGCTATTCAAATGAAATCTGCCCAGTCTTTGCCTTTTCAAAATGTTCCCTTTGCCTAGAACCCGTGCCCCTTCCTCTCTGATGTCACTGACTTGAATACAAAGGTAAGGTGTGGGCTGCTTCTGAATGAATGAAGAAGATGGAGTCAGGATAATCAGACCCTTTTCTAAAAATGTCAGCAAATTCAATCTCTATCGCTGGATGTATAGAGTATGATTTGGGAGCCAGAGAAATAAGAGAAAGGCCAGGAAGTAGCAAGAGAAAGGCTTGGGTAGGATATTCCTGGAAAAATGTGTGAAATTCTATCCTAATAAAATTTACAGAGCCAGAAGCAGAGAAGATGTTAACTGTGTACAGCCATGATTATCTCCATTCCTCCAACTTCACTCAATGATCAGAGACTTGCTTGTGTAATAATCACTCATGTGATGGTGGAGGAAGGCAGTCATAAATATCTAATTTCTGTGCTTGGTCAGACTTTCTTCAAGAGTTGCCCTTAGCGTTTTCCCACGACAGTGAGTCTGGGATAGTCTCCTGATCAGGTGATTCCTATGAATCATCATTTGGAGGTTGCACAGTGAGTTCTAACTGGGCTTTGTGGAAGCTGTAAGAGATGTCTCCCCAAACCCCGAAATCTGGCAGCATCTATAGGAGACAGCAGTAAAACAATCATTGGACCTTATGAAAATTGTTTACTATTCAACAACAACAAAATTCCCCACTGTGTGAATTATTCTGTTGTCTATGAAATTTCAATGACTAAGATTCACACATTAGAAATTAGAAATTCATCATATTGGTGATAAGGTCTTAAGTTGAGACGTATTATTGTGCCAAAAATAATTGTGGTTTTTATGAAAATTCTGTCTTACACTCAAAATAATACAAAAGAGAGGGATGAATAGGTATATAGGTGGCAAAGACTGGCCATGTTGTTGAAATTGAGTGATGGCTACATTCTGCTCGCACTACTTGTATTATATGTTTGATATTTGTTGTAATAACAGAATAAATTGTGTATCCTATTGAATGGTCAAGTTGAATGGCTCAAAGGCATTTCTATATTTAAAAGAAATAAACGCTATTAGGTAAGAGCATTGTACCATGGACTTCCCTGCTGGGTTAGATGATCAAGAATCTGTCTGTGATGTGGGAAACTCGGGTTTGATCCCTGGGTTTGGGAAGAACCCCTGGAGAAGGGAATGGCTACCCACTCCAGTATTTTTGCTGGAGAATTCCATGGACAGAGGAGCCTGACTAGCTAAAGTCCATGGGGTCACAAAGAGTGGGATATGACTGAGGGACTAGCATTCTCACTTCCATTGTACCATATTAGCATTATCTTAAAAAAAATTGTTTAATGTGTGGTTATAGCTATTATGGCAGTTGAACTTAAAAAAGCCTAGTCATTTAAGTAGATCCAAGTTATTGTCACCATTTAACAGATGAATAAAAAATAATTCAAAGGAATAACAGGTATGCAGTGAAGTTGTTTTTCAGTCAGTCAGTTATGTCCAACTCTTTCCCATTTCATGGTCTGTAGCACTCCAGGCTTCACTATCCTTCATCATCCCCCAGAGTTTGCTCAAATTCATGCCCATTGAGTCAGTGATGCCATCCACTCATCTCATCTTCTGTTTTCCCCTTTTCCTCTTGCCCTTGATTTTTCCCAGCATCAGGGTCTTTTCCAACTAGTCGGCTCTCCGTATCAGGTGGGCCAATTACTGAAGCTTCAGCTTCAGCGCCAATTTTTCCAATGAATATTCATGGTTGATTTCCTTTAGAGTTGACTGGTTTGATCTCCTGTCAGTACAAGGGACTCTCAAGAGTCTTCTTCAGCATCACAGTTGGATGTAGTGAAGAGCAGGGACCAAATGATCTTTGATAACAGAAGATTTGATGATGATGGTGATGATGATGATAATGGTGACAACTAACATTTGCTGAGTTTTTATCAGGGACCAAACAATATTCTAGATTTCTTATATGTATTAATTCACCTTCTACCGACAATAACCTTATGATATTGGTACTGAGGCTTAGAGAGGAAGTGTACCTTTTCGAAGATCTTTTAAATATTGAGTGGTTCACCCAGGATTCAAATTCAGACACAGATAAGTACCCAGTAGTTACTAAATCATGCATATGATAATAATCCTAACCAATATTGATTGAGCACCTATGTACCATCTCTAGGGATAAATTATTTACATAGATTATTTAATTCATTGAACAATAATAGTCTGTAGCTATTACCACTGTCCCCATTTAGCAGATGCAAAACAAGCTGTACTAAGATCACGGGGCTAGGGAGTGGCAGAACCAGCCCTCCTCACTATTGTGCTAGGCAGTTTCTGGTATGCCTCTACTTAGAAAAGGCAACATGATCATATGGAGAACACTATCTCCACTAAGATTGCAAGCTCTTGTTCAAGTATTTCAGGCTGCTTATCCACATTCAAGTTGTCATGGTAAATAGAAGCCATACTGCTTTATCTCCTGGGTAGGTAGGCTACTATCAAGTAACGTTTATTCTTCTCATCCAGAAAGTTCTTTCCACCTGCTGCTGCTGCTGCTAAGTTGCTTCAGTCATGTCCGACTCTGTGTGACCCCATAGACGGCACTCTACCAGGCTCCTCCATCCCTGAGATTCTCCAGGCAAGAACACTGGGGTGAGCCGCCATTTCCTTCTCCAATGCATGAAAGTGAAAAGTGAAAGGGAAGTCACTCAGTCGTGTCTGACTCTTCACGATCCCATGGACTGCAGCCTACCAGGCTCCTCCACCCATGAGATTTTCCAGGCAAGAGTACTGGAGTGGGGTGTCATTGCCTTCTCCTTACACCTGCTACAAAGATTCAAATTTTAATTAAAAACCAATTTCTAGAACAAGAAAGTAAGTCAGACATCTCACAGGGATCCCTTGAAACTGAATTTCACTAGGAGCTTGCATTTTGAGTATAAATTTGGCATATATATATGTCAATATTTTCAATCCCCCTGAGATGGTGACTAGAACAGTGAGTTAATATTTCTAAATATTTTTGCTTGTTTAAACAACTGAATTTTTCTCAAATACAGTCTTGTATAGAATCCAAAAGTAAAAATAAGGTAGTATGTTAATGCTAGTTTATTATGTGAATATAAATTTTTGACATTTACTTATATAAGTCAGTTAATGAAAACAATGAAAAATTACCTCAATACCACAAAAATATGCAATATGGCTGCAGACTCATAATAGCCTGGCCTCACATAATTTTTTTCTGCATTTGTTTCAAATGCATTGAATCAAAAAAAAAAAATCTTGTTTCATATATATATAATATAATGGGTTTTAATAATTTATCTTGTAGCCCTGAAACATGATTTTTAATTAAAAAAGAGATAATGGGAGAGTTCATTTCCAGATCTACACAAAAATAAGTTAATCTGGCAGCTAAACAATAAAGGTACTAATATATAAAATGTAATATATATAGGACATTTGAGTTTACATTCATTTTGTTACAGGTTTTAAAAAGTAAAGATAAATTTAATACATATTTTAATTAAAATTGTAGAGACCCTTTTAAGCTTTTAAGAAATGTAGTTTGAAAACCAAAGATGTAATTGAATCCAGAGACTAGTTTCTGTTTCAGTCACAGAGTGAATCTGGGAGAAAAAATAATAATAATAAATATTTATATGGTACTTATTCCATGCATGCACAGTTATAAGCTTTTCATATATAGTAAATAATTTAAGTCTCACATATCTCCTAGGATATGGCATCACTGACTCAATGGACATGAGTTTGATTAAACTCCAGGAGATGGTGAAGAGCAGGGAAGCCTGGCATGCTGCAGTCCATGGGGTGACAAAGAGTCAGACATGACTGAGTGACTGAACAACACTTCCTAAGAAGTAGATCCTATTGCCCCCCTTTACTGAAGACTCTTATAGGGAAAGTAAGTAACTTCCCACAACTGACACAACTAGTAAGTAGCAGGACAGGATTTGAACCAGGTTACCTGGCTCCAGAGGCCTTTGCTCACTTTGGTTACAATGCCTTTGAAGTTGAGAAGGGGTATAATCAATAACACAGTGCAGAACGGCAGACACAAGCTACAGACTTTTCAGTTTGATGCCATATACTCAACCCTCTCCATCTCCAGGGCTCTAGATAATCCCACCAAAATGTTCAACATTTGGCTTCAAAACCAAATGGTCAGAAGTAGCACCTTAACTAGGCTTTCCCTCATCCTGGTGCTATATCCTGGATCTGATGAAAAGATTCCAGTAGGAAATGTACAGATCAGAGACATTATAAAAGTCCATGTACTGCTTTGCTTACCTCTCTGATCCAAGGAGATGTTATCAAACATATTCCTACCTCCACTTGCAGTGTCCACTTCTTCTCTGCCTAACCAAATCAAACAGAACATGAAACCCATCACCCAGCTTGCAGTTTTCTTTTTTTCTATCACCCTGTGTAAACTCCTCAGGATCACCCTACCAAGACCACTTCTAGTACTGTTAGAATCTAAGGATTATAAACACTTTGACCTTCTTACGAGAAGGACATTTATCCCCCATACATTCCAAACCTGAGTGAGACAAGAGAGGAGAGGTATGAGGAATGAATTTCACTCTAGGCAATTATGTTCCTCATTCTTATAACAGATTATAACACCCAGCTGCATGATCCTTTTACTCTCCCATTATCATTCCCTGCCATCTCCTGGTCATTGCCTCTCATTTGTGAATGACCTTAAGACCTGGGCAATGGTCTTCTTCTCTGTCCCGATTTCTGCCAGTATTCTCTTAAGCTGCAGTATTGAGATATAACACCCATCCAACTCTCAGATCCTTGACTCCATCATCTCCTGTGCCCTTTCCCTTTNCCAGCTGCATGATCCTTTTACTCTCCCATTATCATTCCCTGCCATCTCCTGGTCATTGCCTCTCATTTGTGAATGACCTTAAGACCTGGGCAATGGTCTTCTTCTCTGTCCCGATTTCTGCCAGTATTCTCTTAAGCTGCAGTATTGAGATATAACACCCATCCAACTCTCAGATCCTTGACTCCATCATCTCCTGTGCCCTTTCCCTTTGCTTCTTCTCAAGCACACACTGTCATGGCTCATCTCTGGACCTTGTCATTAACAAAAATGCAACCTTCTAAATCACTAAGTGGGGGATCCCACACTCTAGTCTAACCTCCTCTCCAACTAAATCCTCTGATAAAATGTCCTTTGAAAACAGTGAGTCTGTTTTATTCAGCTGTGTAGTCTCTTGGCTTTCTTTCTATCATCTCCCCCGTCTCTACTTTTCTTCTAAATTTTCATATATTTTATGGTTTCTCATCATACTTATCTCCATCCAAACATCTTCAACTCTATTACTTCATTTTTCTCTCATTCACATTTTTCTACCAGTTCTCCAACCCTACTGCTAAGTCACTTCAGTCGTATCCGACTCTGTGCGACCCCGTGGACTGCAGCCTACCAGGCTCCTCCGTCCATGGGATTTTCCAGGCAAGNATTATAAAAGTCCATGTACTGCTTTGCTTACCTCTCTGATCCAAGGAGATGTTATCAAACATATTCCTACCTCCACTTGCAGTGCCCACTTCTTCTCTGCCTAACCAAATCAAACAGAACATGAAACCCATCACCCAGCTTGCAGTTTTCTTTTTTTCTATCACCCTGTGTAAACTCCTCAGGATCACCCTACCAAGACCACTTCTAGTACTGTTAGAATCTAAGGATTATAAACACTTTGACCTTCTTACGAGAAGGACATTTATCCCCCATACATTCCAAACCTGAGTGAGACAAGAGAGGAGAGGTATGAGGAATGAATTTCACTCTAGGCAATTATGTTCCTCATTCTTATAACAGATTATAACACCCAGCTGCATGATCCTTTTACTCTCCCATTATCATTCCCTGCCATCTCCTGGTCATTGCCTCTCATTTGTGAATGACCTTAAGACCTGGGCAATGGTCTTCTTCTCTGTCCCGATTTCTGCCAGTATTCTCTTAAGCTGCAGTATTGAGATATAACACCCATCCAACTCTCAGATCCTTGACTCCATCATCTCCTGTGCCCTTTCCCTTTGCTTCTTCTCAANATGGGTAAACTACAGCCTGGGGGGTGGGGGAGGGGTCTGGATTGATGACAACTAAGCAGACAATGGGATTAGACAGGAAATCTAAACCAATGCTGGATAAAGCTATTTACTCTTATAGATTATATAATTTGTAGGACAAGTCACCATGAATTCATGATATTCAGCCTCAAATAGACACCCAGCCTTACCTGACAATATAAGTGTACTTCTCTGCAATGTTCACTTTTTCATTCTCATCGAATACTACTACTTTTTTTTTTTTTTTCCTTAACTGCTCCTCACAAGGAAAATCTCATTCTATACTTTATTGAGCAAATTGTGAGCCACCATTCTGGAGTTTCCACATCCTCCCCTATCCAACATCTTTTAACCTACATGTGGAAACATCCTTCTTCCCATTCTGTCTCAGGTGACTAAGTTATCTCTCCTCTGTTCAAAGGACTCTCCATGTGTGCTTTGCATCACAATTCCCCTTACCTTCTCAAAGACTTTACATTCTCACTTGTCTATTTCCTCTCCTACATCATCAACCTCTTTCTTCTCACCAAATTGTTTCACTTCAGTTCAATTCAGTCACTCAGTAGTGTCCAACTCTTTGCTACCCCATGGACTGTAGCACGCCAGGCTTCCCTGTCCTTCCCCAACTCCCGGAGTTTACTCGAACTCCTGTCCATCACATCAGTGATGCCACCCAACCATCTCATCCTCTGTCAGCCCCTTCTCCTGCCTTCAATCTTTCCCAGCATCAGGGTCTTTTCCAGTGAGTCAGTTCTTCACATCAGGTGGCCAAAGTAATAATGGGGTTTCAGCTTCAGCATCAGTACTTCCAATGAATATTCAGGACTGATTTCCTTTAGAATTGACTGGTTGTATCTCCTTGTAGTACAAGGGAATCTCAAGAGTCTTCTCTAACACCACAGTTCAAAAGCATTATTAGCTCATAAACATGATGTCTGTTACATGTAAGATGACATGACATATAACATCCCGTGAACTTGTAGTTTTCCACTGGCTATAGTCCAATTCCTCTGCTTTCTCCTCTGGTAACTGAATCACCTGACTCACTGCCTCTATTTCCTCTTTATCACTTAACAGTTCACTCCAGGCTGGCTCCCTCCCATCATTGCAATGAAACCACTCCACATTTCAGCAGCCGTGAACCCAGCTCCTTCTTCCTGTTCTCCTTCCTCCATGACATCATCCTCCCCTTATTTTCCCCTTTCAGCTTGATGGTTCTTTCTCAGTCATTTTCATGGTTGTATCTTTCTCTCATTGAGAAGTGAATGCTGGAAATCATTTAGGGTTTCCCCCTACCATTTTCTTTTTTCTATGTTCTCTTTCTTTATTCCCACTGCTTCAATGGACATTTATATTTTGATACCTCCTAAATTTATAGTCTTGATATGAACTCCTCTGAGCTTCACACTTATATATCCAACTGCCTCTTTGACATGTCCAAAACAGAATTCTTGATTTTATCTTAAAACCCATTTTTTTCCTCAGGCTTCTCAAATTAATAAACGGCATCATCATCTACACATTTCTCAAGCCAGAGCCTGAGGGTGTAACTTCTTTTCTCCTGCTCCTGTGAATCCACATCTAATCCATCAGCAAGTCCTTTCTCTGCTGCCATCAAACTATACCTCAACTACTTGAGTTCTCGCCATCCCACCACCAGCATTCTAATTCTAGAAATCACCACTTCCCCCTCAGCTATTGCAAGAACTTCTTCACACATGTCCTCATTTGCTCTGTCCTTCAAATTTGCTCTTTCTTTATTAAAAAAAAAAAAGTCAAAGTGACTTAATATTAGCTGTATAACTCTCCAGCTCAAAAGTTTTCCATAATTTCCCACTGCACTTTGGATCGAATACACACCCCACACCGTGTCCCTTCCTGCCCTTCTTGCTGCCACCCACCTCCTTGCAGGGCTTTATCATGTAGCTCACCATCTGGTTTCTCAAATATATAAAACTTTTCCCCACCTAAGCTCTCCACATCAACCATTTCCTTAGCTGAATGTAGGCTTTCAGAAATCTGCTTCTTTTCATCCATCAGGCCTTAACCATCACCTCCTTGGAGGCTTCTCCTCATTAACATATAAAAATAACATTAACATATTGTATATTGTGCTATACTCAGCTAAGTATTTTAAATGGATTATTTAATACTCAACAAACCTATAAATAATGCATTAATGAGAAAATAAAGACATAGATATAAAGTAACGTACTCAGTGACAACATATCTAGAACAGAACTGTTTACCACTGTGGTGGCTTAGTCACTAAATCATGGTCATCTCTCGCAACTCCATGGACTGCGCACCAGGCTCCTCTGTCCATGGAATTTTCCAGTCAAGAATACACTAATTTACATTTTATCCTCTTATTCCCTATTCTTTATAATGTGTAGTTAAGTATTAATTACTTTTTTTGCTTCATCTATTCATACAGATAAAATTTATAAGGGCCTCATATGTGTCAGGGGGGAAAAAAAAAACAAGATTTTCCACCTTGTGGGGTTGTGTTCAAGTGGGGATCTTGATCCCACAAGGCCAGGTATATGCCTTCAAACAATGTCACATCACTGATATTTGATAGGTGCTTAATGGCATTTTTAAAAATTGAAATGTGAGTTCTAAGGAATTTTTGTTTTAAAAAACTTTGGTTTAAATAGTGAGAATTATGGCTTAGTCTCCTGTGGCTGCCTAAACAAACTACCACAAACTGGGTGATTAAAGTGATAGAATTTGTTCTCCCAGTTCTGGAGACCAACGCTGGAGCCTGACTCAAGGCTTCGGCAGAGCTGCATGTCTATTGGAGACTGCAGGGAAGAATTTGTCCCTTACCTCTTCCAGTTTCTGGCAGCTGTCAACATTTCTTGGTTTGCAGCCATTTCTCTTTCCTCTGCCTTCATATCACCCTTTCCTATATGTATCTGTTTTATTTGTATTATTTCCTTTTTCCTCTCTCTCTAAGGACATGTAATGGCATTTAGGGCCCATCTGGATAAGCCAAATAATATTGTCATTTCAAGATCCTTAATTATATCTTTGCCCATATGTGATACTGTTTACAGATTCTGGGGATTCAGACAGGACACACCTTTTTGGGGTCACTATTCAGCCCACTGGAAGGAGAAAGTCCATCTGCCTTGTAGAGCTGGTTATCAGGGAGGTACTACATTTCTTTTCCTCATTGTCCACACTGTCAGAAATAATTGCTGACCCTACTTAAATTCAGATTCCCTTTCAGAAGCTATTAATGACTCTCATACTGCATTGTGCAAAGCATCACCTAGGGAGCTTGTTTAGTCTTGATTCTTGGACCNCATTGTCCACACTGTCAGAAATAATTGCTGACCCTACTTAAATTCAGATTCCCTTTCAGAAGCTATTAATGACTCTCATACTGCATTGTGCAAAGCATCACCTAGGGAGCTTGTTTAGTCTTGATTCTTGGACCTCATATCCAAAGATTTCAATTTCATAATTATCTGACATGCATTTGTGCATCATAACAATACCTAAAGTCGGACACGACTGAGTGACTTCACTTTCACTTTTCACTTTCATGCATTGGAGAAGGAAATGGCAACCTGCTCCAGTGTTCTTGCCTGCAGAATCCCAGGGACAGGGGAGCCTGATGGGCTGCCGTCTATGGGGTCGCACAGAGTCAGACTGAAGCAACTTAGCTGCAGCAGCAGAAACAATACCCAAGGGATAATCCACACTTTGTGGACAGCGTACAAGAGAAAAACCCAAGCCAGAGTCAGATAGAGATTTTTAGAAATGATGTCCAGTCTTTTCCTTTAAAATAAATGCTGTGTCAAGTTCAAGCTTGCTCTTTAGGGCAAGGATTTGGGTACTGAGCAGAATCTGAAGAGGCTCTCAGTCTGGTGTCTTTTAGGCACCCACAACACTTATTTCTTTAGAGGCACACTGAAGACTTGCTTAATTTCTTCCAAAGAATAATCAATAAGAATGCATTCTTTTCAACAATTTAAGAGACCTTTGAAGCTTTTAAATAAATACTACATGTGAGACAGAGAGGGGCACATCTTCCAAAAACTGTAATGATATATTTTGTTCTATTATGTAGAGGATAGTGGATCATTCAATCAAACACATTATTTTATTTGCTCATGTAGGTGGACATAGCCTCAAATGCTTTTTCAAGTGTCTGTCTTTGAGAAACTTACATTAGTCCAATTAAGCTATGGGAAATATCATCCTAATATTTTTTCCTGAAGTAACTACCTTTCTTTTCCTGAAACACGAAATGGAGGTATAATCTTGTTTAAGGCAAGGTACTGAGTGAGCATCTTTAAAATACATTGTGTGCCTTCTTTCAAAAAGCAAAGAAGGGCACATGAAAAGTTGAAAAATGTATAAAATGAGGCATCAGGCTTTTTTTTTTTCTGTTTATTTTGTCTTCTGTTTAATAGTTATAGACATATTAGGGACTAACTAGACTGGAGTTTGTTAAATCTTCCCAAAGACGTGAGAATTTTATTCAGTCTAAATATTCTATATTCCAAATTGTTTGTCTATTTTTCCAGGCTTTTCAATGGCTCTGTGACTCAGAGCCTTCTGATTCAGACAGTTGTGGAATTGATAATGAAGTATGATAAACCGGAGCAGCTCTGTATTTCAGGTGCTTTACTGAGCTCAGATGGAGTTAGCCCTGCAGAGACCCAGATGTGTTTCCTCTCTGCAGGACAGAGGATCAATGCATCATATAGGCTCTTTTGGAAGTATTCCATAACCCAAATTCCCATATGGCAGTTCAGGTACACATCCAGCTGGGTAAGCAGTTTACTAAGTGATGCTTGAAGAGATCTGATAGTAACCCTCCTCACTCCCTTGGCAAAGGCATGGAATGGCTTCCTGCCCTTTTATTTCTACCTCCCTCAATCACAGTCCTGCTTATACATGTGTCTCTCTTTCAAAATTCTAAATATTCACTTTGACATGATTTTTCTGGATACAGATATAAGAGGTGAACAGAATTTACTTTGATTTCATGCCCTTCTTAGAGTTTATTCATTCAGCTATATAACAAATGTTTATTGAACATCTAGCATCTGTCAGGCAAACAATTGCATCATGATTTAGTTTCAAATTAATTGAAAGCTAAAGAGATTATTTTTTCTTGGCTGAACATTTATGCATTTTTATTTGCATCATGTGGATGGAAAAGATAAATTTCAAACCTTGTGTTAACTGTGAAATTTATGAACAAAGTACATGTTCACACCATTATTCAGAAGACTAAACATTAGCCTCTTCAGCTAAGTGTTGGCTTTGACAACGGACACTGGGGCATGAAAATGTGTTGGTGTGGCCACTTATGGTTGAATTCACATTCTTGCATTTTGTATTTCACCCACAAAAACCAATTTGGCAAATAGTGACATGCATTAGTAGCACTATTTTAACAAGACCACAAATGTTAGTTAAATATCTAAATTTCACTGTAAAGGTATAGATTGCCATTTTTGATTAACAGCAAAAGCCCACTCTCCCTCTCTCTCTTTCCACCCCACCCCATACACCATTTGCTTATTATTTTCCCACAGATAGCCAGAGGAAGGATATTTGTCGTCAAGATAGCTGGGCATTCAGCAGCTCAGCAAGGCAGTTTGTGTGATGCCTGTGATTCCATTTGTCACAGGAGCCTTTATGAGGGAACAGAAGATATAACTTTGTCTCATTTTTCATTTCCTGTTATCGCTCAGATTTCAGTCTTCAGCTGCTCTGTTTTCCTGTACCTCAACTGGAGCCGACATTATCAGAGAGCCGCCTGCTACCCCAGTGCCGCTGAGGCCCTGTCAGTAGTTCAGGAGAGAGCTTCCTCCCAGGGCAGCAGAGAAGCTCCCTCCCATGCAGAGGAAACCACGCCTGCAGTTAAATCCGCATATGCAGAGCGAAGCAGACATTTGATGATTAAGTAATTCCCAGGGAGGAACATCCTTGGAATTGTAAAGCACTCTTAACTTTATGAAGTACTTCCCACTTCTATTTCACTAGATCTTCAGAGCAGCCTGTAAGACAGCAGAGCTGGAACAATTAGGCCTTTTTGTACTTGTGTGGAGATCAGGCTTTTTGTACCTGTTGCAACTGGAAATAGCCAGACTGGGGGGGTGTAGCTAAGGATAATCAATGGAGTCACTGAGTCAGTGGTGGAGAATTCAATCCAAAGATGTGCAAGGAAAGAATATTTATATGCCTGTAGTGGTGGAGAATTCAATCCAAAGATGTGCAAGGAAAGAATATATATATGCCTGCCTGCCTGCTAAGTCGCTTCAATCATGCCCAGCTCTTTGTGACCCTAGGGACTGTGATTCTCCAGGCAAGAATACTGCAGTGGGTCACCATGCCCTCCTCCAGGGACTTTTCCTGACTCAGGGATCAAACCCATGTCTATGTCTCCTGCATCAGCAGACGGGTTCTTTACTACTATCACCACCTGGGAAACCCATAGACATATATATTCAGTTATATATATATACACATATATAACTGAATCACTTTGTTGTACACTTGAAAATAACACAACATTATAAACTGACTATACATACTTCAATAAAAACAAAGCAAAACACATCATTGGGAAATCTTTTGAGCTGTGCATTGTGGGAAAGGAGAAGAAATCAGTGGCAGTGAACTGGCCAAGCTTATTCTTTCTTGATGACTTTTCTAAGAATCTAGTCCTTCAGTCTGGAACCTAACCAATCAGTTATAGGCTTACAGATAGCTCTCTTCCTATCCTCCTTTAAAACTTACCTCTGTCTCAGTCATATGTTGTTGTACAGTCGCTCAGTCTTGTGTGACTCTCTGTGAACCTATGAACTGTAACATGTCAGGCTTCCCTGTCTTTCACTATCTCCTGGAGTTTGCTCAAAATCATGTCCATTGAGTCAATGATGCCATCCTCTGTTTCCCCCTTCTCCACCTTTCCTCAATCTTTCCCAGCATCAGGGTTTTTTTCCAGGGTCTCAGTCATAGTTCTCCTAAATACATGCTCTTGTTCCATCCCAAGGGAAGGAGATCGATGTCAGTGCAGGATTTGTTAGGTGGTTGGTTCAGTGTCTTGCCTCATCTCAGTCTTGACACTCTTCTCTTTTCATTGCCCCTCCCTGTGGACAAACCCTGTTCCAGTGCCTAGTGAGAATTCCAAATATGTATAATATTTGCTATCAAGTCTTGTGCCTGGTTCTCATCAGTGGACCTCAGTCATGATTGCATATCCATTCCTCTGACTCCTTTAGGACCACAGTTTCTGGATAATTTCTCTTAATCACAAGAGCAGCCATTTGAAATGCTAACCCAAGGACTACAGATTTTCACACTGCTGAGAAATGATTTCTTGATACTCACTGCTTACCAATCAGTTTTTTCACCCAAATGTTACCTGTATCTGCTTGTCCTTATCCAAACTTGTGTTCTTATGGCCTGTTGGGAGACCTTTTGGTTTGTTTTAAATCTCTCTAAAGTGGATGTCATGTTTGGATTATAACATGTGGCCATTTTCCTTTGGTATTAAGTTTTCAGTAGAGTCATTCTGACTAATGTTTATGCCACTTAAATGGGAACTGGGGACATGATTTCTGGCACTAACTTCTAGGACCCCTTCAGTCTCCTGAACTGAAACTTTGTCATGTGATATAAAAATTAGAATGACAGATTAGAAGATAACTCATACGTCAGTTGTATCTTGCCAACAATGTGCCTCAGAGTAGATTAGGTCATGAGACATAGACAACCAAGACCTAAAAATAGACCTGTTAGGGATCCACGTACATGGAGCCTTGGGAAGCTGTCTTTTAAGTGTAGATGGGTAAGAGGGGAACAGAGCCTTAGATGGGGCCTCCTGGGATGCCCCAACATGCCTACACTCTGAAGACTTCTTTACACTCTACACGTGTTCCTTCTTCAAAATGCACTGATTCTGTTATCATATATTATCTCAACCAGTTGTGAATAATAAAATTTAAGACTAACTGTGGCTTGATGTACCTCTGATGATAACGATACTTGACAAATTTTCACAGAAAGGACCCCAAAGGAATGATGTTTAAATGGAGACTTTAGCGTAGTCAATGAGGCAGAAATAAATTTTTTTTCTGGAATTCTCTTGCTTTTTCTATGATGAAGTAGATGTTGGTAATTTGATCTCTGGTTCCTCTGCCTTTTCTAAATCCAAATTGTACATCTAAAAGTTCTCGGTTCACATACTGTTGAAGCCTAGCTGGAAGGATTCTGAGCATAACCTTGCGAGCATGTAAACTGAGTGCAATTGTTTGGCAGTTTAAACATTCTTTGGGATTGCCTTTCTTTGGAACTAGAACAAAAACTGACCTTTTCCCATCCTGTGGGCACTGCTGAATTTTCCAAATTTGCTGGCATATTGAGTGCAGCACTTTCACAGCATCATCTTTTAGGAATTGAAATAGCTCAACTAGAATTCCATCACCTCCACTAGCTTTGTTCCTCGTGATGCTTTTTAAGATCCATATTACTTCACATTCCAGGATGTCTGGCTCTGGGTGAGTGATCACACCATCGTGGTTTTCTGGACCATTAAGGAATTTTGTGTACAGTTCTGTGTATTCTTGCCACCTTTTCTTAATATCTTATGCTTCTGTTAGGTCCATATCATTTCTGTGCTTCATTGTGCCCATCTTTGCAAGAAATTTTCCCTTGATATCTCTAGTTTTCCTGAACAGATTGACAGTATTTAACATTCTATTGCTTTCCTCTATTTCTTTGCATTATTCACTTAAAAAGGCTTTCTTAGCTCTCCTTGTCATTCTTTGAAACTCTGCATTCAGATGAGTATGTCTTTCCTTTTCTCCTTTGCCTTTCACTCACTTCTCTTCTCAGCTATTTGTAAGACCTCCTCATACCACTATTTTGCCTTTTTGCATTTCTTTTCTTTAGGGATGGTTTTGATCACTGCCTCCTATACATTGTTACAAACCTCCATCCATAGTTCTTCAGGCACTCTGTCAGATCTAATCCCTTGAATCTATTTGTCATTTCCAGTGTATAATCATAAGGGTTTCAATTTAGGTCATACCTAAATGGCTTAGTTGTCATCCCTACTTTCTTCAGTTCAAGTCTGAATATTGTAATAAGAAGTTCATGATCTGAGCCACAATCAACTCCTGGTCTTGTTTTTGCTGACTGTATAGAGCTTGTCCATCTTTACCTCCAAAGAATATAACCAATCTGATTTTATTATTGACCCTCTGGTGTTGTCCATGTGTAGCTCTTGTGTTGTTGGAAGAAGGTGTTTGCTTCAACCAGTGAATTCTCTTAGCAAAACTCTGTTAACCTTGCCTTGCTTCATTTTGCACTCCAAGGCCAAACTTGCTTGTAACTCCAGGTATCTCTTGACTTCCTACTTTTGCATCCCAGTTCCCTATGATGAATAGGCTGAAGACTGAAAATAAAGGAGGGATTCTCCCAGATGGGGCAAGAGGACCTGGGGATGGAGAGCTGGTCACTGAGGGACTGCAACTGAGGCTTTCATAAGAATGAGTGTAACTGCAGGATACTTTGGCCACCTGATTGGAAGAACTGACTCTTTTGAAAAGACCCTGATGCTGGGAAAGATTGAAGTTGGGAGGAGAAGGGGATGACAGAGGATGAGATGGTTGGATGGCATGACTGACTCAAAGAACATGAGTTTGAGTAAAGTCCAGGAACTGGCGATGGACAGGGAGGCCTGAGATGCTGGGGTCCATGGGGTTGTGAAGAGTAGGACACGACTGAGTGACTGAACTGAACCACTAGAAACCCCAATGTGCAGTACCACTGTTTGACAAGCTCCTGAATCAAAAGGTCTGTTGTTTTTCAAAGTCTCCTATTCATCCCCTCCTGTTGCTCTATCCCAAATCATTCTTAAGTTTTTCCAAAAACTTCTAATACATTTAGAATGGGACTCTGTGACTTAGAGCTGTATTTCTTCAACTATGGAATGTTGAAGGTAATTTTACATAATGCACAATTTTGGCAAATAAAATTAAATAACATAATGAGAAAGTTATTCCCCTTTCAATTCTCTTTTCATCCTTCTGATAATGCCAAGGATAAATCCTCTCTGAAACTTTAAATTTTTAACATCTCTTTAACACTTGCCTGTGTTTTTTTTGTTGTTGTTGTTCCCCTTTTTTGGCAAAGGAAGTCAGACTTGAAGCTCAGAGCTTTTGACAGGTAGTGCTATTTTCCCATAAATTAGTAACATCATTTAATTGTATTTATTTTCATACTCGTTGCCTTCTTATGGAAAGTAACACCAGTCATGTAATTGAGATAGTGAAGTCAAGTTTTCTTTTAAACTTCTAACTTAAAAAGAATGGATAGGCTTCAAGAAAAAGTTAAATAAATGATGATGATGCTGCTGCTAAATCACTTCAGTTGTGTCCGATTCTGTGCGACCCCATAGAGGGCAGCCCACCAGGCTCCCCCATCCTTGGGATTCTCCAGGCAAGAACACTGTAGTGGGTTGCCATTTCCTTCTCCAATGCATGAAAGTGAAAAGTGAAAGTGAAGTTGCTCAGTCATACCCGACTCTTAGTGACACCATGGACTGCAGCCTACCAGGCTCCTTCATCCATGAGATTTTCCAGGCAAGAGTACTGGAGTGGGTTCCATTGCCTTCTCTGAAATAAATGATAGATGCATGGTATGGGGCAGTAGGCATGGGAAGAATGTTGATGGTAATATGCAAATGACACACAGATGGAAAAAACTGGAAATCCAACATGTTCTTTGTGCTGCAAAATTTCTCTCTTTTTCACCTTTTCTGGCCTTTTTGCTCTCCTTTTGTCCAAAATAATATTTCCATTGAAGTGCACGTTGATTGACTTGACAGTAAGTACACAAGCCCCTAGCATTGGAGCCTTTCATGGTATAAACAAGTATCACTAAAAGCTCAGGTATACACAAGGGAAAGAGAAATCTAGCCACAGGAAAGTCAGTGACCTTTGCCTTCAGCACAAGGGAAGGTAGAATGCAGGTTGAGGAGAAAACATGTCAACACAGGATGGGGAATATATTTCCTTCCAGCTTCTGCCCCCATCCTTAATATTTCCTATCACACAGAAGACAGGGGGAGGGGAAAGGGAGACCGTAGCCCATGCATTTGTGTAATTGCTTTCTCAAAATGGAATGACATCTTCCTTTTATTTTCTTTACCCTCACCTAATTCACCAGCATATTGTATTCCTCACACTGAAATCTGTGTGTATAAATCTTTGCAGACACAGTGAGGCTTTGTTGGGTTTGGCTGTTGTTTCTAAAAGGAGTATAAGGGAACATAAAATGTAAGTGAATCAAGCCCTCAGCTAGCATTTAATTGATAAGAACTAAAGCTAATATTAGATAACAAATAAATGGTCTGTTGCACAGGCATTTAATTAAACACCAAATTAATGCAGTAATGACCTACTGGAACTAACAGCCAGAAATGCTTTACTGCGTGCCAGCATCTGGACGCTTTCACCTTCCAGCCCCTCCTCCTTCCCCCGCCTCCGTGGACAGATACGTTATAAAGAAATACATCCACTCATATCCCACATCCTCATGTTTTCATGTCCAGACTCATCACGCATAATAATCTACTTTGCCCAAAGAAGCTTGACCACTTAGCTAACTCTTGACCTAGTCTCCCTTATCATGTGTCCCAAACCTCAACATTTGGGACTGTTTGAAACCCTCATCTTGTAGTCTTTGGCTGATTACATGCTGCCTTGAAGATTAATTGCAGGCAGTGTTTTAGATAATGGTCTCAGGGAAGAGGATGCAAAATAGAGAAAGGGAGTGAGGAATCGATATAGGCTTTGTCTGGGCCTCACCAGAAGCTTTCAGTTATACAGTAAAACACACAATAGGTAGAAGAAATGAACTCCGTGCTGATTTACTCTGCTCATCCAGGTTGGCTTCCACAGGGCTCGTTTTGGCCATGCTCATACTGTTTTGGTGCTAACCCCTGTTCACAAGGTAGAGATAAACTAAAGCACTTCAGGAATACCTCTAACATGCACAGACCACACACACCATGGGTAAGCTACACTTCTCTTTTGCTCCATAAGACTTTGAATCCTCCTCCTGGATGCAATGACAGAGCATTTTCAGAATCACATTCCAAGATTCTCTGTCTCCTAGTGACAAACTCACTTCAGTGGAGAAGCATTCTCTAGGAGCCAATGGCCTCATATCAATACATTCTTCCAATTCTGGGCAATGTAGGCAGCTTTACTAGACAAGAAATAGGACTAAATCTTATCCAATGTGGTCTAATATAATTTCTTCTCTCTTAGAGACAGCATCTGAAGAATGTATGTACTTAACAGAGTGGGATCTCCATTAGTATACAATTATTGAGATAAACAGTTCTTGGACCAAAGATTTGTCATGGTGAAGGGGCTTGCTAACTCAATGAAGCTATGGGCTATGCTGTGCAGGACAACCCAAGATGGATTGGTCATGGAGAAACATTCTGACAAAACGTGGTTCACTGGAGGAGGAAATGGCAAACCACTCAAATATTATTGCCAGGAGAACCCCATGAACAGTATGAGAAAACAAAAAGATGTGACACTGGAAGGTGAGCCGCCCCAGAATGGAAAGTGTCCAGTATGATACTGGGGAAGAGTGGAGGGCAATTACTAATATCTCCAGAAAAAAATAAAGCAACTGGGCCAAAGTGGAAATAATACTCAGTGGTGGTGAATGTAAAGTCTGATGCTATAAAGAATGATATTGCATAGGAACCTGAAATGTTAGGTCAATGAATCAAGGAAAATTGGTTTGGCCAAGCATGAGATGGCAAGAGTGGACACTGACATCTAAATTATTAAATGGAAGAATTTCATTCAGATGACCATTGTATCTACTACTGTGGGCAAGAATCTCTTAGAAGAAATGGAGTAGCCCTCATAGTCAACAAAAGAGTTTGAAATGCAGTACTTGGCTACAGTCTCAAAAGCAACAGAATGATCTCAAATTCTTTCCAAGGCAAATCATTCAATATCACAGTAATCCAAGTCTATGCCCCAAACAATGATGTCAAAGAAGCTGAAGTTGACCAAGTTTATGAAGACCTAAAAGACCTTTTCGGAGAATGCAATGGCACCCCACTCCAGTACTCTTGCCTGGAAAATCCCATGGATGGAGGAGCCTGGTAGGCTGCAGTTAACTAACACCAAAAAAGATGTACACTTCATCATAGGGGGTTGGAATGTGAAAGTAAGAAGTCAAGTGATACCTGGAGTAACAGGCAAATTTGGCCTTAGAGTTCAAAATGAAACAGGGAAAAGGCTAACAGAGTTTTGTGAAGAGCACACTGGTCATAACAAATACCCACTTCCAACAATACAAGAGATGACTCTATACAAGAACATCACCAAATACCAAAACATCATCAATACCAAAATCAGACTGATTATATTCTTTGAAATCAAAGATAGAGAAGCTCTGCAGTCAACAAAAATAAGGCCTAGAGTGGACTGTGGCTCAGATCATGAGCTCTGTATTGCAAAATTCAAGCCCAAATTGAAAAAAGTAGGGAAAACCAATAGGTCACTCAGTTATGACCTAATTTAAATCCCTTATTATTATATAGTGGAGGTGGCAAATAGATTAAAGGGATTAGATCTGATAGACAGAGAGTCTGAAGAACTAGGGACAGAACTTTGTAACACTGTATAAGAAAAATGAAATGAAGTTTCTCAGTTGTGTGTGACACTTTGCAATCCCTTGGACTATTCGGGTACCAGGCTCCTCCACCTGTGGGATTTTCCAGGCAAGAGTACTGGAGTAGGCTGCCATTTCCTTCTCCAGGGGATTTTTCTGACTCGGGATTCGAACCTAGGTCTCCCTCATTGCAGGCAGACACTTTACCCTCTGAGCCAGTGGTGACCAAAAGCATCCCCCCAAAAAGAAATGCAAGAAGCCAAAGTGGTTATCTGAGGAGGTTTTGCAAATAGTTGATGAAAGAAGAGAAGCTAAAGGCAAAGGAGAAAAGGAAAAATATATCCAACTGAAAGTAGAGTTTCAGAGAATATGAAGGAGAGACAAGAAGGCCTTCTTACATGAACAGTGCAAAGACATAGAAGAAAATAATAGAATGGGACAGACTATAAATCTTTTCAATAAAATTGGAGGTATCAATTTCATGCAAGGGTGGGTGGGATAAAGGACAGAAAGTATAAACACCTAACAGAATCAGAAGAGATTAAGAAGAATAAACAAATTGCATCACTGACTTGATGAACATAAGTTTGCACAAGCTCCTGGAGTTGATGACGGACAGGGAAGCCTGGCATTCTGCAGTCCAGGGGGTCATAAAGAGTCCAACATGGCTGAGAGACAGAGCTGAACTGAACCAGGATGGTGTGGCCACTCACAGACATCCTGGAGTGTAATGTCAAGAGGCCTTAGAAAGAGCTAGTGGATGTGATGGAATTCCAGCTGAGCTATTTAAGGTCTTAAAGATGATGCTGTAGAAATGCTGCACTCAATGTGCCAGAAAATTTGGAAAACTCAGAAGTTGTCACAGGACTGGAAAAGATTAGTCTTCATTCCCATCCCAAAGAAGGACAATGTCAAAGAGTGTTTAAACTATCATACCTTTGCACTCATTTCACATGCTAGCAAGGTTATGCTCAAAATCCTTCAAGCTAGGTTTCAACAGTATGTGAACTGAGAACTTCCAGATGTACAAGCTGTATTTAGAAAAGGCAGAGGAACCAGAGGTCAAATTGCCAACATCCTCTGGATCATAGAAAAAGCAAGAGAATTCCAGAAAACCGTCCACTTCTGTTTCAATGACTACACTAAAGCTTTTGACTGTGTGGATCACAACAAACTGTGGAAAATTCTTAAAGAGATAGGGATACCAGACCACCTTTCCTGTCTCCTGAGAAACCTGTATGTGGGTCAAGAAACAGCAGTTAAAATTGGACATGGAACAACAGACTGGTTCAAAATTAAGAAAGTACCACAAGGCTGTATACTGTCACCCTGTTTCTTTAGCTTTAGCTTTTATGTAGAGTATATCTTGCGAAATGCTGGGCTGGATGCATCTCAAGCTGAAATCAAGATTATTGGGAGAAATATCAGCAACTTCAGATTTGTAAATGATACCACTCTAATAGCAGAAAGTGAAGAGAAACTGAAGAGTCTTGATGAGTGTGAAAAGAGGGGAGTGAAAAACCAGGCTGAAAACTCATCATTCACAAAACTAAGACCATGACATCCAATCCCATCACTTCATGGCAAATAGAAGGCAAAAAAAAATAGAAGCAGTGACAGATCTTTTCTTTGGCTCCAAAATCACTGCCAACAGTACCTACAGCCATGAAATTAAAAGACACTTGTTTCTTGGAAGGAAAGCTATGATATACTTAGATAGCACATCACTTTGCTGACAAGGTCAGCATAGTCAAAGCTATCGTTTTTTCAGTAGTCATGTATGAATGTGGGATTGCATCCAAGTACTGCATTTCAGAATCCAATGGCATATATGAAGCTTTCTGTTTTTCAGTTTTTCCTAATAAAAACTTCCATTTTCTTTCAGGAGAATGTTTATATATGTATAATCACTGTTCTGTGTTTGTAGGGGATTGGTTTCAGGATCCCCACAGATGCCAAAATCCACAGATGTTTAAGTCCCTTATATAAAATGGTGTAGTATTTGCATATAACTTGAGAACGTCCTCCTCCTGTACTTTAAATCATCTCTACATTACTTATAATACTGAATACAATGTAAATGTTATGTAAATAGTTATAAACACAATGAAAATGCTATGTAAATAGTTGCCTGTACAGAGAAAATTCAGGTTTTGTCCTATGGAACTTTCTGTAATTTTTTTTCAAAATTATTTTCAATAATATGTGAATGTGGAATCACAGATATGGAGGGGCAATTGCATATATAATATTTTTGCATAAAATATCTCATATACCTAGCACCCTTTTTTCTCATTACTACATTAGTCCTAGGATTTATTTTGCTATGAAATGGTTGAGTAAAAGTGCTTTCTGTAGATCTTTTAATTTTCTAAATCTTTCTTCACAGCAGTTGTTATCTGTGATACTCTTCACATCTATTTAAGATAAATTTGGAAAATGTTACTAAAGCCTTGGAAATAAATGTCTTAAGCCCAGAGACGCTTAAAAATCACACTGAATTTTGGGCTTGAAGTAGAGAAGAAAGCTGACCTCCAGAACCAGATGTCTTTTCATATCACCATATTATCTCTTGTCTTGAGAGATTGCTGTGTACACTGTTGAAATAACTGCCTAATAACTTTTAAAAATAAAAAGAAATTAAATTTTCTCCTGTGAGTTTTGTTCTTCAGTCATATGTTTTATCCCAGGATAGCAAATTGTTTACAAGCAATTACAGTAATTAAGCGTAAATACACCCCAGTGAGGCAAATATTGTTATCCACCTTTTAACAGATGGGAAAACAGAAGCAGAGAGAACAGGAATGACCTGCACAAGGCCAAAGAGAGTGTCTGCCAGACATAGGAAGGGCCTGAAACCTCAGGCACTCCACGTTTGTCCTCCAACTTCTGGATGATCCACACTGTTTAAAGAAAGTTTGACTTGTAAAAAATTGGAAAAGAGAGGATGAAGGTGGTTGATGACAGTGCTGGGGAGAAAGCTACTAGAAGTAACAGCACAAAAAAGAGATGGTTTGAGAAATGCAAAGTGACATAGCCTGATTCCCCAGAGGCATTTGGGGCAAGGTCCAGGCTCAGCCCGCGGCAGCCCAGGGTTAGCAGAAAAGGTCATAAAAGAAATGCGAGTTTCTCCTCTTGAAAATACATGGTCAAGCTCTTTCCAGTTCTGCATCTTTAGAATGAGCCTGTGCCCCTAAAATGAAGATTACTGGAACCACAGAACGAGATGACATGGCTTGTGATGAAGATACAGCTGCCCTTTCTGAAGGGCTTTGGAATTTGTGGGTCAAATGTACTGTTGCATTAGTATTAGGAAAATTACATCCAGGGGAAAATGCTGAAAGACAAGGAGACTCACTTCTCATGCTGTGTCTTTCTGCCCGTTATCACATTTGATAAACAGTTTGAATTCAAGCAGAAAGCGTGTGACCAAACAGAGTAAGACAGAAATGAAACAATGGCATTAAGAGTTAACAAAAACAAATCTGAAATGAAAAGTCAACAAGTGAGATTCATGCCACCTTCCAGAAATCAAGAGTGAACCCCAAACAAATAATTTCTTGATTTTTCTGTTGAAACATTTGGGAGATTTTTTTAAATACTATCTGTCATCACTTACCAAGGTTAGATGGATGAAGCATACAGTGAAACAGAGGCAGGGATTTGAAAGTCTCTCTCAGAGAGCTCTATGAAGTTGTAGGTATAGGACAGAAAATTATCCACACATCCATTTCTACAGAGAAATAAATAGTTATATATTTCAGATGCCATCTCTACAAAAATTTAAATAGCCACCGTATACTGACCACAGCGAAGAGAGAGAGGAGAGAGAGAAAGCGTGCGTGGCACTTCATAGTCAAAGTAAGGGGACTGCACCTGTCACAGGGAGCCAGCTAAGAGCAGGATGTGTATGTGTCATCTCCAATTTTCTCAGAAGCAGGAAGATATTCAGGATATGTGCTCTTTAAGACTCCTTTATATAAATGTGTTTTGGCCAATATTGGAACAAGTGTGGACTGTCACTACCTGTAATTAGGTGACATTAGTTAGTTCCAAAAAATTCTTGAAATTTATTCAGGGGAAAATAACTCAAATGTCAGCCGAAGTGCACAATTCCAAGTCTTTGGTATTGTGGCACTCAGAACACACAACAATTATTTTTGTTTTGGTGGTAGTGGCAGCAATCTTTCTTCTTTGACTCCCACCATGCTTTAGAGAATACGAAAAAGAATGATGTTTGGCAAATAAGAAAAATAATGATGAGATGATAGGCTGTGTAGCCTATCACTAATTAAATAAACATTCCCACTTAGTAATGAATCTTTACATGTTAAATAGAAATAATGTCAAAGATAAAAATAAGAGTAAATAGGACAATACATGATGATTATAACAATAGAAGTTGGCTATTGATTCTTTCATTTATATTATTTTTTTAACTTGTAATTATGACTTTTTAAATTCAGCACTGCAAATTCTATTAAAACAAAGATACCAACCTAAATGAAGGAGTGAATGAAAGAATATATGAGTGAACCACAGGTAGTTTTATCTTTGCTCTATTCACACCAGCTAGGCAATTTAGGAAATTTGTGTTTGGAAACTGATCCCTGTCTCATACTGTCCAGCCCCCTCCCCATCCCCCACAACATGCAACACTTCAGCCGGTATGTGGTAGCATACAGGCTGACATCTTGTAATACCGCACAGCATCTGGCAGGAAACATTGGGATGCAAAAATGATCCCTCAGGCTGTTAACACTCAGGCATCTGGGGTTGGGCTAGCTTTGATTTCTACCTTGTATCCTACCTGCTAAATCACTTCCAAATAAGAGGGTTCATCTGTCATCCAAATGCTGGACACTGGTGTGGAGAGCATGGTTCTCTCACCTTTCAATACAGGTGGTTGATGAGTAACTGCGTTGCTGCCTTCCAACTCACCGGAGAAGAACAGGCCCCTCTGGAAGCAATTACCAACCTTGGTGGTCAAAAGGTGAGCTATAGCTCCTGTTCCCAGGCCTGTATCTCAACAATATGACCAAGCATCTCTGTTCTGTAAAGCTGGTCACCCACTGCATGTCTAAAAGAGAATAGCAAAATAAAGGGAACATCTAATGACCTCCCCAGTTGATGAATCCCCAAATTGTCAATATGACATTTGAGCAAAACCATGTCTGTACTCTGGAGATTATCCCAAGCCCAGATTCAAGATCATGGGTCTGAATCAGCTTTGCTGTACCTCAGACTTCCCTGTTTTCCCAAACACTTTATAATCATTAGTATCAGAGAGTATTTTCTGGCCAATCAATGAAGGTAAACTCCTGTATCAAGTTATACCTATTTATTCCATTCTCCCACTTTGACATCCAGAGGATTAGTGTGACTTAGGACAGGTGCCACTGGCTACATAGTTATGAAGCTTTAATTGATTTATTTCCAAGCCAGCTGCCACATCTCACATTGCTGGTCAATATTTTAAATTTCTTTCATACTCTTCCTGCCTAAATAATAGTGATAGATACATAAGTAAATCAAAATTAACTTTTAATTAGAAAAGCAATAAGGATAAATTGATTAATTGGTTGGTTGATCTATTTATCTATGTATTTGCTAATGAATAAAAAAAAGAGGGAGACATTTTTTGATTGTTTCTTTGTCTTACTGCCCATTATTTCTTCATCTTCAAAATATGAGCCTCAAATGCATTTGAGATACTAGTTTCTTTTAAGGTTTTTAGCAGTTCTCCCAAGTATATCTATTCCTTTTCTCACAAACTTGTGACAGAGAAAACATCAAGATGATCTTCAGTAATTAGTCAATCAATTTGAATGATTTGAGAATACACCATCTTTTATCATGTAGTCATAGTTCTGCCCAGGATATATAATATTAGTCGCAAGTCCTAATAGCCTAGGTGGATGGACTTTGTATCTAAGTGGATTTACNCATCAACAGATAATTAGATGGGCTTGCCTGGTGGCAAGCATCTGCCTGCAATGTGGGAGACCTGGGTTCGATTCCTGGGTCGGGAAGATCTGGAGAAGAAAATGGCAATCCATTCCAGCACTCTTGCCTGGAAAATCCCATGGATGGAGGAGCCTGATAGGCTACAGTCCATGGGATTGCAAAGAAACAAAGACAACTGAAGCAATTCCATGGACTGTAGCTCCCATGGACTGTTTCTTTGCAATCCCATGGACTGTAGCTCACCAGTCTCCTCTGTCTATGGAATTCTCCAGGCAAGAATACTGGAGTAAGTTGCCTTGTCCGTCTATAGAGGATCTTCCCAACCTAAGTATGGACTCTACATTTCTTTCTTACATCTCCTGCATTGTCAAGTGCGTTCTTTACCACTAGCACCACTTGGCAAGCCCAATATGTATATATATAACATGCAAAATATATGTACATAACATATGTATAGCATATATATATTAACTGTAAAAATAATACTCAGCCACCAAAAGAAGGAAATAATATTTGAAGTAACGTGAATAGACCTAGAGAATACCATCCTTAGTGAAGTAAAAGATAAATACTATATAACTCTATGTTGCATCTAAAAATTAATACAAATGAATGTGCATGCAAAACAGAAACAAGCTCACAGATATGGAAAAAAAAAATGGAGTTACCAGAGAGGAGAGAGAAGCAGTCAGGGACAAATCAGGCATATGAGATTAACAGAAACAAGCCACTATATACAAAATAGACAAGCAACTAAAATATACTGTATAGCACAGGTATAGTAATTGTATAGTAATCTATAATAGAATATAATCTGCAAAAACACTGAGTCACTATGTTTGCTGTATAATATTGTAAACCAATCATACTTCAAAAAAATAAATAAATAATTTTAATTTTANAGTAATCTATAATAGAATATAATCTGCAAAAACACTGAGTCACTATGTTTGCTGTATAATATTGTAAACCAATCATACTTCAAAAAAATAAATAAATAATTTTAATTTTAAAAATTAAAAAAAATATTAAGTGATGGGGTAAAACAAAAATAACTTAATTAGAAATAAAAATATATTTTTTGTGATGGGAACTTTTAGGATTTACTGTCTTAACAATGTTTATATATAACATAGAGCAGTGTTAATTATATTTATTATGTTTTATGTTACATTCCTAGTACTTACTTATATTGTAATAGTACTTACTTATGTTTTATCTACTTTCAGTCAATTTATCCTCACCCCTCACCCCACCTCTGGCAATGAAAAATCTGATATCATTTACTATGAGTTTGCTTTTTAAGCGTAATTGACCTATAACAGTGTTTTAGTTCTTGGCACACAGCATAATGGTATGATATTTCTATACATTTCAAAATTATCACCACTTTCCTTCTGTCACCATATAAAAAGTACTTTAAAACTGCATTCCCCACACAGTACATATCATGCCCATAAGTTAATTGTTTGAGAGTTAAAGTTTTTATCTCTTAATCTCCTTCATATTTTTTTCTCTCATATCCTTTCTGGCACCACTCATTTGTTCTCTGTATTGATGACTCTATTTTTGTTTAATTGTATTTGTTCATTTGTCTTGTTTTTTAGATTCCACATATAAGTGATCATAAGCTATGATCACTATGTCTTTCTCTATCTGATCTGTTTTATTTAGCATATTACCCTTTAGGTCCATCTATATTATTGCAAATGACAATATTTCATTCTGTTTTAATATTCTTATTGTATTTAACATATTTTATCTTATTTTTCCATTTATTTCTTTTGATTACTTACATTACTTCCAAATCTTTACATGGNAGTCATATGTTTTATCCCAGGATAGCAAATTGTTTACAAGCAATTACAGTAATTAAGCGTAAATACACCCCAGTGAGGCAAATATTGTTATCCACCTTTTAACAGATGGGAAAACAGAAGCAGAGAGAACAGGAATGACCTGCACAAGGCCAAAGAGAGTGTCTGCCAGACATAGGAAGGGCCTGAAACCTCAGGCACTCCACGTTTGTCCTCCAACTTCTGGATGATCCACACTGTTTAAAGAAAGTTTGACTTGTAAAAAATTGGAAAAGAGAGGATGAAGGTGGTTGATGACAGTGCTGGGGAGAAAGCTACTAGAAGTAACAGCACAAAAAAGAGATGGTTTGAGAAATGCAAAGTGACATAGCCTGATTCCCCAGAGGCATTTGGGGCAAGGTCCAGGCTCAGCCCGCGGCAGCCCAGGGTTAGCAGAAAAGGTCATAAAAGAAATGCGAGTTTCTCCTCTTGAAAATACATGGTCAAGCTCTTTCCAGTTCTGCATCTTTAGAATGAGCCTGTGCCCCTAAAATGAAGATTACTGGAACCACAGAACGAGATGACATGGCTTGTGATGAAGATACAGCTGCCCTTTCTGAAAGGCTTTGGAATTTGTGGGTCAAATGTACTGTTGCATTAGTATTAGGAAAATTACATCCAGGGGAAAATGCTGAAAGACAAGGAGACTCACTTCTCATGCTGTGTCTTTCTGCCCGTTATCACATTTGATAAACAGTTTGAATTCAAGCAGAAAGCGTGTGACCAAACAGAGTAAGACAGAAATGAAACAATGGCATTAAGAGTTAACAAAAACAAATCTGAAATGAAAAGTCAACAAGTGAGATTCATGCCACCTTCCAGAAATCAAGAGTGAACCCCAAACAAATAATTTCTTGATTTTTCTGTTGAAACATTTGGGAGATTTTTTTAAATACTATCTGTCATCACTTACCAAGGTTAGATGGATGAAGCATACAGTGAAACAGAGGCAGGGATTTGAAAGTCTCTCTCAGAGAGCTCTATGAAGTTGTAGGTATAGGACAGAAAATTATCCACACATCCATTTCTACAGAGAAATAAATAGTTATATATTTCAGATGCCATCTCTACAAAAATTTAAATAGCCACCGTATACTGACCACAGCGAAGAGAGAGAGGAGAGAGAGAAAGCGTGCGTGGCACTTCATAGTCAAAGTAAGGGGACTGCACCTGTCACAGGGAGCCAGCTAAGAGCAGGATGTGTATGTGTCATCTCCAATTTTCTCAGAAGCAGGAAGATATTCAGGATATGTGCTCTTTAAGACTCCTTTATATAAATGTGTTTTGGCCAATATTGGAACAAGTGTGGACTGTCACTACCTGTAATTAGGTGACATTAGTTAGTTCCAAAAAATTCTTGAAATTTATTCAGGGGAAAATAACTCAAATGTCAGCCGAAGTGCACAATTCCAAGTCTTTGGTATTGTGGCACTCAGAACACACAACAATTATTTTTGTTTTGGTGGTAGTGGCAGCAATCTTTCTTCTTTGACTCCCACCATGCTTTAGAGAATACGAAAAAGAATGATGTTTGGCAAATAAGAAAAATAATGATGAGATGATAGGCTGTGTAGCCTATCACTAATTAAATAAACATTCCCACTTAGTAATGAATCTTTACATGTTAAATAGAAATAATGTCAAAGATAAAAATAAGAGTAAATAGGACAATACATGATGATTATAACAATAGAAGTTGGCTATTGATTCTTTCATTTATATTATTTTTTTAACTTGTAATTATGACTTTTTAAATTCAGCACTGCAAATTCTATTAAAACAAAGATACCAACCTAAATGAAGGAGTGAATGAAAGAATATATGAGTGAACCACAGGTAGTTTTATCTTTGCTCTATTCACACCAGCTAGGCAATTTAGGAAATTTGTGTTTGGAAACTGATCCCTGTCTCATACTGTCCAGCCCCCTCCCCATCCCCCACAACATGCAACACTTCAGCCGGTATGTGGTAGCATACAGGCTGACATCTTGTAATACCGCACAGCATCTGGCAGGAAACATTGGGATGCAAAAATGATCCCTCAGGCTGTTAACACTCAGGCATCTGGGGTTGGGCTAGCTTTGATTTCTACCTTGTATCCTACCTGCTAAATCACTTCCAAATAAGAGGGTTCATCTGTCATCCAAATGCTGGACACTGGTGTGGAGAGCATGGTTCTCTCACCTTTCAATACAGGTGGTTGATGAGTAACTGCGTTGCTGCCTTCCAACTCACCGGAGAAGAACAGGCCCCTCTGGAAGCAATTACCAACCTTGGTGGTCAAAAGGTGAGCTATAGCTCCTGTTCCCAGGCCTGTATCTCAACAATATGACCAAGCATCTCTGTTCTGTAAAGCTGGTCACCCACTGCATGTCTAAAAGAGAATAGCAAAATAAAGGGAACATCTAATGACCTCCCCAGTTGATGAATCCCCAAATTGTCAATATGACATTTGAGCAAAACCATGTCTGTACTCTGGAGATTATCCCAAGCCCAGATTCAAGATCATGGGTCTGAATCAGCTTTGCTGTACCTCAGACTTCCCTGTTTTCCCAAACACTTTATAATCATTAGTATCAGAGAGTATTTTCTGGCCAATCAATGAAGGTAAACTCCTGTAGCAAGTTATACCTATTTATTCCATTCTCCCACTTTGACATCCAGAGGATTAGTGTGACTTAGGACAGGTGCCACTGGCTACATAGTTATGAAGCTTTAATTGATTTATTTCCAAGCCAGCTGCCACATCTCACATTGCTGGTCAATATTTTAAATTTCTTTCATACTCTTCCTGCCTAAATAATAGTGATAGATACATAAGTAAATCAAAATTAACTTTTAATTAGAAAAGCAATAAGGATAAATTGATTAATTGGTTGGTTGATCTATTTATCTATGTATTTGCTAATGAATAAAAAAAAGAGGGAGACATTTTTTGATTGTTTCTTTGTCTTACTGCCCATTATTTCTTCATCTTCAAAATATGAGCCTCAAATGCATTTGAGATACTAGTTTCTTTTAAGGTTTTTAGCAGTTCTCCCAAGTATATCTATTCCTTTTCTCACAAACTTGTGACAGAGAAAACATCAAGATGATCTTCAGTAATTAGTCAATCAATTTGAATGATTTGAGAATACACCATCTTTTATCATGTAGTCATAGTTCTGCCCAGGATATATAATATTAGTCGCAAGTCCTAATAGCCTAGGTGGATGGACTTTGTATCTAAGTGGATTTACAACTAATGTATTGTGGCTATATTCCTCCACTGAGAAAACAAGCCCCAAATCTGCATCACAGAGAGTGACGGTCTTAATAAAATGCCAACCTGACACTGAATACTGCTACCATGGATTTTCTGCTCAGTGGGTCACCCTGGCCCCTCAGGATTTGACTCCTGCTTACCATTCAAGTCTCATGGTTCAAGGTTCCCTGACACTACTCTTGTGTAACAGGAACACAAAACTTCATGGAATTCACTGCTCCTCCAACACCCCTAAACACTCAACAATACCTTCTACACTCATCATGCCACTGCTCACATCTACATCTCTGCCATGTTGAACCCTTTTTTCAATCTGGTATGCTCTGAATTTGTTCCAGACAAGTAGTAATAATCCACAGTTTATTTTCTGATTTATGATTCCTTACCAGACAAAACTGATACATAATGCCATGAGATGTTCATTAAGAATTTGGATTTTGTATAAAGATGAAGTGTCTATATCACATTAATTTGTGAATCAAGAAATAAACTTACCTCCCTAGTAAATGTTTTCCTAAATGTAAAACTCTAAACAAATTTTCTCAGATCACAAATGGTAGAAATAGTTGTTTAAAAGTTAAAAAAAATTAGATGGAAGAAAATTAAACAATTATTTTTTCTGTCTAATAAATTTATTTTAGTAAGTAAATCACAGTGCCCAGTTATGATGTGTATGCTCAAAAATACTACAGTCAAGCTAATGAAATCTCCATTAACTATCACATTGTTAAATGGTGGCTGGAAGAAATACAAAAGAATTTGGACATTGTAATTTTATAGAATGGGAGAATGATACTGTCAAACATTCCGAAGCATTTCCTGGTAACCTTTTTGAGCAAAGCTGCAACTGAAGGACATAATTTCAGATTTCAATTAATCTAATAGAGGGCTTGAGTTGTAAAATGGTGATGGTAAGTTTGGAAGGCAGAGATAGGATTGCTTCTGTTTATTTCATGCACAGTCTCCACATATTTTTATATTATATAGCAGTACATTTAAGATGATTTGAGATTCTACTTTTGTCCATTTTTGAACTTAAAATCACTTTCTTATATGAAGGTGATTGTTTAGGCTGGACAGAATGCATGTTCATTGCTAATGACTCTCTTTTATCTGACTATCCATAATGGTGAAGTTCATTATGACTAAGCAATGCAAAGGTCTTCTTCATCAAGCCATAACAAATCAAAGAAGAAGAAATGCCAGTGACCTCCAACGTTCACACTTTTCCCCTCTTCACTTAAAGGTTAACTTACATTACCATTAGTTTCTCAAAATTAATTCACCTTCAAAATGCATATTGCCATGAGCACATATTTCAAGTTCACTTCTTTCCCTGTTGGCTGCCTTACTGCATCTCTCAGCTTTCCAAATTTCCAGGATAAGATGAAACAAACATACATCAAAAAAACATAAATTCACCTATAACTATTTGGAGGAAAGCCCTTCTTCCCCCTTATAGGCACCACCAAAGCCAAGTGGTGGATTTTTGTCTACTGGCTGTGAAAACTGAAATTAGAATCAAAAGCCCTCTGGGACTTCCTCAGTGGTCCAGTGATTAAGAATCTGCCTTGCAATGCAAGAGACACTGGTTCAATCCCTGGTTCAGGAAGATCCCACATGCTTTGGAGGAATTAAGCCCATGTGCCACAACTACAGAGTCTGTGCTCTAAAGCCTGTGACTACAACGACTGAGCCCACACCCTGCAGCTATGGAAGCCTGCACGCATAGAGACTGTGCTACCCAAAAGAAACCACTGCAATGAGATGCCTGTGTACCACAGTGGAGAGAGCCCCCACTCACTGCAACTATAGAAAGCCCTCATGCAGCAACAAAGACCCACAACAGCATAGATAAATAAATCTTAAAAAAAAAAAAAAGAACCAGAATCTCTCTATGATCTAAATAAAATCAAAATCTAAGTAAATAATACACAATTTTTTCTGCAGACATTTAATAATCACTGGCCACATCAAAAATATAGACTAAAAACAGTGAGTGAATGTTAGTATCCATAGTACCTAGGGGGATTGCAGTTCATGATTTAAATTTATGGCTTAAATTAATAACTTTGTATTTTATGATTAGACTAAGGACACTAGCATCTTATATACTATTACTTAGTATCTACAGTGTTCAAGTTCCATAAAAATAGCTTTTAATTTTGCTCTTTTGTTTACCCTGACAACCTTTGAAAATATTATATCATATTTCAAGACATTGCACTTAAAACTTCTTAAAGTTCATAACACTTGGGCACGGAGATGTGACTCTTGAAATATTCTTTCCACTACCCCATTTTCCAGAACTACTTCACATCTCTACTCCTTAAGATTCTTCTTCAGTACACACTAAAAGGACGTTCTTGAACTTGTCCACAGCTATTTCTAATTTGTCTGATCTTCATCAGTCAGTTTAAAGGAGCATAAAATGTCATCTGCCTCATCCGTCACTGTGTGTGTGTGTTAATGTATTTATCTGATTCACTTCCTCTGACTCGTCTAAGCTACACGCAGTCTGAATATTTCCCATCTCCTAATTTATTTCAGTCACTCTTCAACTGTGCTGGAGCTGATTTCTCAGGTAGACACGTCTGAAAAGATGCCATGCTCTAACAATTCTATAAGCAATTATCATCTTAATAGCCTGCAAGCCCAGCTTTGTATAATCACTTTTGATCTAGTGCCAGACAGAGGTCCCTTTCACCATAAGCCCTCACTTAGTATTTTCAGGTGCCTTCTCCATGGGGAAATGGTTGTTTGACTCCTTTGGGTTACCTGGAGATGGTTAAAGATGCTATACCAGTGTACGAGGCTGGTATGGACACTCATAATGACATCTGATGGTCATATGGCCACCATTGCTATTACTGAAAAGCTTAGCTCAACCTCCTCTTGCAGCTGACCTGGTAGAATAGTGTGGTTAGGGCTATTTTGTTCTCAGAGCTGTGTCAGGAGACTTTTCTTCTTTGTCACCACCACCATCACTATCATGATTGCTTCAGAATCTAACATCGTCATGATTACTTCTGAATCTAAATGCTGATTATGTTAGGTCTTATGCATATTAAGAGGTAGAGTGATATAATAATATAAATGTTAATATAGGTAGCAGGTGCTGTTTTCAGGTGAAGAATATAGGTAGTAAGTGTCACAGGATTCCAGAACAGGAAGGGTATAATCAGAAGAGACACCAAGATTATGAAGAAGCTGGTGGAACGTGAATTAAGACACGTGTATCTGGGCAATGTGACCACCACTGTGTGTTGGGGATAATCAGGCAAATCACTGATGTGAAGTACTTATAGAGAAGGACATTGAAAGTTAATACTGTATAAGTAAAAATTCAGATCAGGAAGACTTTAAATTGAGCAGTACTAACGTTGATTTCAGGCTAGAAAAAAATAAGGAACACAGACATTCAAAATAGGCCCATCGTCCTGGCACTAATAACTTCTTGATATGAAAGATTACTAGCAGGTGCTCCATCCGTCTTTCATTCATCCACTCAGCAAAGGGATCTTGCATGCTTAACATGTGCCAGGGACTTTCATGGGTGTCAGGCATACAGCAGGAAACAAGACGGAAAACATCTTTCTCATTATGGAGTGAATTAATTTGCAAGGGCGACCACAAAAAAATAACGTAGACTAATGGCCTACATGCATGTGTGCTCAGCCATGTCCGACTCCTTGAGACCCCATGGACTGTAGACCTCCAGGCTCTTCTGTCCATGGAATTTTCCAGACAAGAATACTGGGATGGTTCCCATTTCCTCCTCCAGGGGATTTTCCCAATCCAGGGGATCGAACCCACATCTCTTGTGTCTCCTGCATTGGCAGGAGGATTCTTTACTACTAGAACCATCTGGGAAGCCCTAGTCTAATGGCTTAAAGAACAGAAATTCATTCTTCAAAGCTCCAGAGTCTAGGACATCCAAGATCAGGATGTTCGTAGAGATATTTTCCTCTAAGTCTTCCCTCTTTTTCTTGAGATATCCACCCTTTCGCTGCTCATCCCTCAGCTGCACACACTCCCCAAGTGTCTCTTACTCTTCTTGTAAGGACTTCATCCTATTGGAGCAGGACCGTAACTTAATAGCCTCATTTTAACTTAATTTCTTCTTTGAAGACCTAATATCCATATGTTATTATGGTCTTAGGTACTAGGGGTTGGAAGCTCAACAGATGAATGTAGGGGAGATGTATCACAGAATGATATTCTAGTGGTGGAAACACCCTCCTAAAAACTTACTGCAGGAACCCTTCATAGTTTTTC
>SJYV01018776.1:850000-894465 GCA_006410875.1 Neotragus pygmaeus | reverse complement strand
GGGATGGGGGAGCCTGGGGGGCTGCCGTCTATGGGGTCGCACAGAGTCGACCATGACTGAAGTGACTTAGCAGCATCATATGATGTCTCTATTTCACTTATAAATATTTACCATGTAAAAAATCAATACACATGTCTATAGAAAGACTTGCATATAAGCATCCATAGTGAATATGAGTAATAACCAAAAACTGGAAATGACACAAATGGTCTTCAAAGGTGAATGGATTAACACATTGTGACTTATACTAATGGAACATTACTCAGCAATATAAAAGGAATGAACTGTTGTTACACATGACAGCATGAATGAACTTCAAAATAGTAAGGCACAGTGAAAGAAGATAGACAAAAAAGGGTATGTAATTTATGATCCTATTTACACAAAATTCTAGAAAATGCAATCTAATCTATCATGATAGAAAGCAGACAAGAGCTTGTCTCATGACAGGGCTGTTATAGGACAGGGGGGAAGGAAAAGCCTGCCAGGGGGCACTAGAAAGCTATTGAGAGCAGTGAAATAGTTTCCTAATCTTGATTGTGATGATGGCTTTATGAATGCAAACATTTACCAAAAGATATGAAACTGTAAGTTTTAAATATGTGCATAAAATATTTATCTTATATCAAGTATGGAGAGAGTAACATGAGAACTTACAATACCATATGTAAAATAGATTGCCAATAGGAATTTGCTGTATGACTCAAGATACTCAAACAGGGGCCCTGTGACAATCTAGAAGGTTGGGATGGGGAGGGAGATGGGAGGGAGGTTTGAGAGGGAGGTGATACGGGTGTACCTATGGCTGATTCTTGTTGATGTTTGACAGAAAACAGCAAGATTCTGTAAAGCAATAATTCTACAATTAAAAAGTAAAGTGGGAAAAAATGTTTTTTATGAAAGAATGCTAATAGTANGAGGGAGGTTTGAGAGGGAGGTGATACGGGTGTACCTATGGCTGATTCTTGTTGATGTTTGACAGAAAACAGCAAGATTCTGTAAAGCAATAATTCTACAATTAAAAAGTAAAGTGGGAAAAAATGTTTTTTATGAAAGAATGCTAATAGTAGCACTGCTTCAGAAAGCAAAAATCTAAGCAATTAAAATGCCTAACAGTAAAGCAGAGAAATAATTTTTTTATTAAACTGATAGCTACCAGGGAAGCCCTAATAATCATTAAGGAAATACAAATTCTCTCAGTCGTGTCTGACTCCTTGTGAGCCTACAATGCTCCTCCACCCATGGGATTTTCCAGGCAAGAGTACTGGAGTGGGTTGCCATTTCCTTCTCCAGAGGCTCTTCCCAACCCAGGGATCGAACCTGGGTCTCCCGCATTGTAGGCAGATGCTTTACCATCTGAGCCACCAGGGAAGTCTCAATGGGATATTACTACATCCCTATTAGAATGTGTATAATTAAAAATATAACAATAAAATTGAAAAATATGTATGAAACTTTAGAAGATATATACATGAGTACCAATAGCAAATTGTAGACATGTAATCAATAACATTATTACAGTTATAAAAATCAAAATTATAGAAAACTAAACAAACTGTGGAAAATTCTTAAAGAGATGAGAATACTAGACCACCTGACCTGCCTCCTGAGAAATCTGTGTGCATGTAAAGAAGCAACAGTGAGAACTGGACATGTAACAACAGACTGGTTCTAAATTGGGAAAAGAGTACATCAAAACTGTATATTGTCACCCTGCTTATTTAACTTATATACAGAGTACATCATGAGAAATGTTGGATTGGACAAAGCACAAGCTTGAATCAAGATTGCTGGAAGAAACATCAATAACCTCAGATATGGAGATGACACTACACTTAGGTCAGCTAGCGAAGAAGAACTAAAGAGCCTCTTGATGAAACTGAAAAAGGAGAGTGAAAAAATTGGCTTAAAACTCAACATTCAGAAAGCTAAGATCATGGCAACTGGCCCCATCACTTCATGGCAAACAGGTGAGGAAACAATGAAAACAGTGACAGATTTTAATTTGGGGGGCTCCAGAATGACAGCAGATCGTGACTGCAGCCATGAAATAAAAAAGATGCTTGCTCCTTGGAAGAAGTTATGCCGAACCTAGACAACACATTAAAAAGCAGAGACATTACTGTGCCAACAAATGTCCATCTAGCCAAAGCTATGGTTTTTCCAGTAATCATGTGTAAATGTGAGAGTTGGAATATAAAGAAAGCTGAGCACCAAAGAATTGATGCTTTTGAACTGTGGTTTGGAGAAGACTCTTGAGAGTCTCTTGGACTGCAAGGAGATCCAACCAGTCAATCCTAAAGGAAATCAGTCCTGAATATTCATTGGAAGGACTGATGCTGATGCTGAAACTCCAATACTTTGGCCACCTGATGTGAAGAACTGACTCATTTGAAAGGACCCTGATGCTGGGAAAGATTGAGTAAGTGAACTAACTGAAACAATATATTATTTAGTAATATCTAAAATTGCCACGCAACAACACAGAGAAACACAAGAAAGAATAAACACACAATCAAATTGGTGGTTCTGGGCAAGTGCAATGAGAATATCTTGAAGGCAGGGCACACAGGAGGCCTCCAAATTTAATTGTGATGCTTTAATTTTTAAATTTGAAAGCAAATGTTGTTCTATTAATATCAAAGTATACATCCAGACAAGAGTATCATTAACAATAAAGAGGAGCATTTCATAATGATCAGTGTCAATTCAACAAAGCAATGGGGAATGTGTGAAATAATTATCTGCAAACACGAGGGCAAACGGATTGACTAATGAGAATCCAGAGAGTTCTTCTTTGATCTCTCTGGAAAGCAGAGTTACGACTTGGAAGGAAGCTGGTCCTGTCCACTTTATTGACTCTCTATTTCAATTCTGAATTATCTTCCTGCAGGCTTCATATTCATGAACTTCTATCCATCCTAAAGAGAGGAAAAAGGTCAAAAAATAGCAGCAACAATAAAAGGGAATGAAAGAATGTGAGGGTATTCATAAAGCAATCAATATTATAACTATTTGCTCAGATTCTGAAGGCAAGTTGTTTAGACTTGAACTTTTCATTTCTGCCTCTATTTGTCACTTGCTCTTTTGCTTGGATAGTTTTTCTTTCTTTGATTTTATGTTAGCATTTACATCGGGAATACAAATATAGAACTTAAAAATAAATTGATACATAGTTGAACTCCTGTGTGATCAGAAAAATCAAAATCTTTTTTTTTAGACAAAAGTATTAAAATGAATTGCCATCCTGGTTAAGTGGAGACATTACAGTGACATGAATAATATTCCAAGTTGCTTCAAAAAACTGCAATATTTGTTGATTACTCTTTGGTAACTCTGTCATAAGCAAAGCCTGGGGACAGATTTCATCTTCTAAAGTTATTTTCAGAGAGAAGGAGAAGCTGGAATCTTGATGACTTGAAGAATAAAGAAAACAAAATACTTCAGACAGCTGACATAGGCTGGGAAGCAGTGTAAACTAGAGCAGTACAATCCTACCTCAAGAAACAAGAAAAAGATCAAATAGACAAGCTAACTTTATACCTAAAACAACTGTAAAAAAAAAAAAAAACAGCAACAACAATAACAAAAAATTAATAGAAGAAAAGAAATCATAGATATAAGCAGAAATAAATGCAAATAAAGAAACAATAGTAAAGATTAACAAAACTAAAAGCTGGTTCTTTGAGAAGATAAACAAAATTGACAAATCTTTAGCCAGACTCATCAAGAAAAAATGAGAGAAGAATCAATCAACAAAATTAGAAATAAAAAAGGAGAGGTTCTAACAGACAATGCAGAAATGCAAACGATTATAAGGGACTATTATGAACAACTATATGGCAAAAATTGGATAATCTGGAAGGATGGGACAGATTCTTAGAAAAGTTCAATTTTCCAAGACAGAACCAGTAAGAAATAGAAATTATGAACAACCCAATTACAAGCACTGAAATTGAAGCTGTAATTTAAAAATCTCTCCAAAAACAAAAGCCCAGGACCAGATCATTTCACAGGAGAATTCTATCAAACGTTTAGTGAAGAGCTAATGACTATCCTTCTAAAACTCTTTCAAAAAATTGCAGAGATAGGAACACTTCCAAATTTGTTCTATGAGGCCACCATCACCCTGATACCAAAACCAGACAAAGGCAACTCACACAAAAAAGAAAACCACAGGCCAATATCACCAATGAACATAGATGCAAAAATCCTCAACAAAACTTTAGCAAATAGAATTCAGTAACACATCAAAAAGTACATACACTATTATCAAGTTGGATTTATTCCAGGAATGCAAGAATTCTTCAGTATACGCAAATCAGTCAATGTGATACACCATATTAACAAACTGATAGATTAAAACCCATATGACAATCTCAATAGATACAGCAAAAGCCTTTGACAAAATTCAGCACTCATTTATCACTAAAACTCTTCCAAAAATGGGCATAGAAGGAAACTACCTCAACATAGTAAAGGCCATATGTGATAAGCCTACAGCAAACGTTGTTCTCAGTGGTGAAAAACTGAAAGCATTCCCCCTAAGATCAGGAATAAGACAAGAGTGCCCACTGTCATCAATTATTCAACATAGTTTTGGAAGTCCTAGCTACAAAAATCAGAGAAGAAAAATAAATAAATAAATAAAAGGAATCCAGATTTGAAGAGATGAAGTAAAGCTCTCATTGTTTTCAGATGACATGATACTGTACTTAGAAAACCCTAAAGACAGTATCAGAATATTACTAGAGCTAATCAGTGAATTTAGCAGTTGCAGGATAAAAAAAAATCAATACAAAGAAATCACCTGCGTTTCTATATACTAACAATGAAAAATCAGAGAGAGAAATTAAGGAATCAATCCCATTCACCATTGCAACAAGAAGGAAAAAAATATCTAGGAATAAACTTACCTAAGGAGACAAAAGAATTGTACACAGAAAATTATAAGATGCTAATGAAAGAAATCAAAGATGACACAAACAGATGGAGAAATATTCCGTGTTCCTGGGTAGGAAGAACTGATATTGTGAAAATGACTATGCTACCAAATGCAATCTACAGATTCAATTACCAATGGCATTTTTCACATAACTAGAACAAAAAAATTCACAATTCATTTAGAAACACAAAAGGACCTCGAATAGCCAAAGCAGTCTCGAGAAAGAAGAGTGGAGCTGGAGGAATCAACCTTCTTGACTTCAGATTATACTGCATAGCTACAGTCATCAAGAAAATATGGTACTGGCACAAAAACAGAAGTATAGACCAATGGACAAGGTAGAAAACCTATAAACAAATCCATGCACCTCTGGATACCTTATTTTTACAAAAGAGGAAAGAATATACAATGGGGAAAAGACAGTCAATAAATGGTGCTGGATAAACTGGACAGCTACCTGTAAAAGAATGAAATTAGAACACTTCCTAACACCATACACAAAGATAAACTCAAAATGGAGTAAAGACCAGAAACTATAAAACTCTTAGAGGAAAACATAGGCAGAACACTCAATGACATAAATCAAAGTAAGATCCTCTATGACCCACTTCCTAGAGTAATGGAAATAAAAACAAAAATAAAGAAGTGGGATCTGATTAAACATAAAAGCTTTTGTACAACAAAGGAAACTATAAGCAAGGTGAAAAGACAGCCTCCAGAATGGCAGAAAATAATAGCAAATTAAACAATTGACAAAGAATTAATCTCCAAAATATACAAGCAACTCATACAGCTCAATACCAGAAAAGCAAACAGCTCAATCAGAAAATGGGAAAAAGACCTAAACAGACATTTCTCCAAAGAAGACATACAGAGGACTAACAAACACATGAGAAGATGCTCAACATCACTTATTATTAGAGAAATGCAAATCAGAACTACAATGAGATATGACCTTACACTGGTCAGAGTGGCCATTATCAAAAAGTCTACAAACAATTAATGCTGGAAAGAGTGTGCAGAAAAGGAAACGCTCTTGCCCTGTTGGTGGGAATGTAAATTGATACAGCCACTATGGAAGACAGTATGGAGATTTTTTAATAAACTAGTAATAAAACCACCTCATGATCCAGAAATCCCACTCCTCGGCATATATCCTGAGGAAATCCAAACTGAAAAAGACACATGTATCCAGCTAGAACATGGAAGCAACCTAGATGTCCATCAACAGATGAATGGTTAAAGAAATTTGAGTACATATACACAATATTTAGCCATAAAAAGGAAAAACTTTGAGTCAGTTCTAAAGAGGTGGATGAACATAGAGCCTATTATACAGACTGAAGTAAGTCAGAAAGAGAAAGATAAATATTATATTCTAACACATATACACAAAATCTAGAAATTTGGTACTGAATAACTTATTTACAGGTCATCAATAGAGAAACAGACATAGAGGATAGACTTATTGACATGGGGAGAGGAGAGGAGAGCGTGAGATGTATGGAAAGAGTAACATTGAAACTTACATTATCATATGTAAAATAGAGAGTCGATGGAAATTTGCTGTATGGCTCAGGAAACTCAAACAGGGTCTCTGTATCAATCTAGAGAGGTGGGATGGAGAGGGAGATGGGAGGGAGGTTCAAAAGGGGGGAGTATATGTATACCTATGGCTGATTCACATNCAGTATATGTTGTCATAGAGGCCTAAGTTGCTTTATGAGGCCAAGGTCTTGCCCCTTGCGATTGTGCCATGAGCTGTCTCAAAGGCACTGCTCTGTATATGTTAATAAAAGAGAGGCTGCTGCAAGATTTCTGTGCATTGTGTATAGATCTCATGGGACTGAGAGATTTGACTTACCTCATGATAGAAGCCTGAACTTCTGGGTAAAGAGGGAAGAACCAAAGTTGAGCATATATTTACATTTAAAAAGGAGAACTTTGGGTTGACTAAGTATAGATAGAGATTTTTGAGTTTCACTAGAAGTAGAGCATTTATGTGGAAAACTTACCTTCACATTATATTTTGAGAGAATAGGGTCCTAAGAAATAAAAAAGCCATAGTTTAGAAAGAATTCCAGACTATTCTAATAACTTGTATGCCCACTGACTAGATTAAAGAATGAGCAAAGGAACAGGGTCAGCCTTACATAGGGTAGGTTCTGGAGGTTGCCTGTAGGCAGAGTTTGCACATCACCTGCTTCCTCACTTGTTCTGAAACATGTTTGTATGTATATGGCTCTGATCATAGGCTGTTAAGGCAGGAGTCACTTGGAAAGGAGTTTCATTATTTCCTTATGATATCTTCTATAATTCTATGTTACTATCAGCCACGAACGACTTTTCTGGACTTAGTTGATCTGACAAGCCTTAATTTAGAGTGGATCCCTGATAAAACTGAACATGAAGGTTGAATAGGGATAGATGAAGTCCAGGCTGGACTGGAGTGAAGTCTGGGCAAAGGATGCAATGGAGATGCTGGATGGTCAAAAGTCGGCTGAGGGTTGTGGTGTGAGTGTATGTTGAAAGTCGTGGGACTAGATGTAGGCTTACTCTTCCATTTTTCTTCATCTTCTTTACGTGGCCTTTGATAGGTACAGGTCAGCCTTCAATAGCTCAGATGGTATACATTTGAATCCTCCAGGGATCTGTTAAAATTGCACCCCAGGCCAGTTAAATCATAGTTTCTGTATGTTACAGGTCCCCAAGGATTCTGGTGTGTGGCCAATGTAAAGAATTATAGAGCTAATCATTTTCTTAAAAGTTAGTTTATCCCATTATCAAAATATCACTGTTTAAATAGTCATAAACCTCCTTGTAATGTGAAGAAAACAATTTTTTTTTCATTCAGGAATTTTGTTCTTTTTCAATATCCCCCCCACCTCTAATTTTTAGGGGGGGGGAGAGGGAAGAAAAACCTCTTCTACTTGAATTGATAGTCCCCCTTTAATGTTTCCCGTCCCTTATCTCAGTGGTTTATAATCCTAGCTCATAGCAGAATCATCTGAGAGATTTTGGAAAGTCTTTTTAAGTACCAAAAAAACTAATCAACCCTATGGCTTCTGTTGTGAGTTAGCCCAGGTTACCTGGTAGAAGCCTTATCTCAAAAAAGGGCATCTGCGCTCCACACTTCATAGGTGGGATAGTAGATGCATCCACTTGGGGGTCAGTCCCTACCCTCATTCTACCCCCTTCACTGGTTCCAGAGGCCTTAATTCTGTTTGGAGGACATAGCCAGTTTGAGGCTGAATGATACTGGATTATATTCAGCATAATCCTTTTTATATAATTCATTCTGTGACTATGATGAATAAAATACCTCATTTCTCAACCACATGTAGATTCTTTGATGAGAAAGGACAATGTGTTATACATATTTTTCTTGTATCTGCTGCAGAGTTCAGCATCCTTCTTAGTCTGTAATAGACAACAAACATTTTTAGAGTGAATTAAGTTGAATGTAAGTACACCCGTTCCTCAGTACCCACAGAGGACTGGTTCTAGGACCCACCATGGATACTGAAATCTATGGATGCTCAAGTCCGTTATATAAAATGGTGTTGCACATAGAAGATGACAGAGCAGCAACAATTCTTGGAAACCTCAGCTGTGCATGCNTGGACTGCAAGGAGATCCAACTAATCCATCCTAAAGGAAACCAATCCTGGGTTTTATTTGGAAGGAATGATGTTAAAGCTGAAACTCCAGTACTTTGGCCACCTCATGCAAAGAGTTGACTCACTGGAAAAGACTCTGATGCTGGGAGGGATTGGTGGCAGGAGGAGAAAGGGACAACAGAGGATGAGATGGATGGATGGCATCACTGACTCGATGGACGTGAGTTTGAGTGAACTCCCGGAGCTGATGATGGACAGGGAGGCCTGGCGTGCTGCTATTCATGGGGTCGCAGAATTAGACATGACTGACTTACTGAACTGAGTGCTTATTATGAACCATTCAGGTCCACTGTATTGAGAATTAGAAGACCTGAGGCAATGTGGTAAAGGAAGAGAGCATGAACTTTAACACCAAAGCAAATCCCCCTCTAGGTTTTAGTGTCTAAGAGGCCATGTTCAAGGTATTTCAATGCTCTAATCCCATTTCGTCATCTCTAAGGTGGAGACAACAAGAGCATCTATATAATAGATCAGTGTTCAGTCGCTCAGTCATGTCTGACTCTTTGCAGCCCCATGCCAGTCTCTTCTGTCCATGGAATTCTCCAGGCAAGAATAGTGGAGTGGGTTGCCATTTCCTACTCTGAGTGTCTTCCTGATCCAGGGATCAAACTGGCATCTCTTGCATCTCCTGCATTGGCAGGCAGGTTCTTTACCAGTAGCACCACCTTGGAAGCCCATTTGATAGAGTTCAAATGAGGTGCTGTAGATGAAAGAATTTTTTAAACATTAAAGTACAAAAAAAAACATTTAACATTTAAACATTAAAGTACAAGATTTTGTGTGCACACATTTGTTTCTAACCAGTGGTCAATATGCAGTTCAGTTTAAGCTGTTTCTGAAAACTTGTCTGTCTCACACTTCCTCAGATTGCAGAACCAGGTTGTGGGGGTTCAGTAAAATTCCAGACACNACAAGATTTTGTGTGCACACATTTGTTTCTAACCAGTGGTCAATATGCAGTTCAGTTTAAGCTGTTTCTGAAAACTTGTCTGTCTCACACTTCCTCAGATTGCAGAACCAGGTTGTGGGGGTTCAGTAAAATTCCAGACACATCTGTCTGTAGCTGCTTTATCATTGGGGTGAATTATCCTTTGTCAACTTTTAATAGAATCAAAAAAACTAATGAGCTAACCCTTCCCCTAATATTGCTTCCTGTTTCTGGTCCACTGGAGAAGAGAGGAATGAGTTTTTAGGGAAGCATTAACATAAAGTTTTAGAATTAATTTAGATGAGGTTATATGAAATGATATTGAATTAATGCCATAAGTCTAGACACACATTTCTTCCACAGGCATTTATGTTTGTTTGAAGCTTCCCAGATGGCTCATGGTAAAGAATCCACCTGCCAATGAAGGAGGCTGAGGAGACTTGGGTTCAGTCCCTGGGTTGGAAAGATCTCCAGGAGAAGGAAGTGGCAACCCACTCCAATATGCTTGCCGGAAGGAGCCTGGTGGGCCACTGTCCATGGGGTCGCAAAGAGTCAGAGACAACTGAGCGACTTCACTTCACATAATGTACTAACATTATAATATTATATATCCACACATTCTAGCAATTAATTAGTTTTCTCTACTGACTCTTAACAGATAAATGTTTGTTAAAATATATATATATATATATGAACATCTGTTCATAGGACCAATACAGGAGGACTATTATTCTGCCTACCAAACAGTTTTGGTCTGTTTTGTGTGTGTGTGTGTGTGTGTGTGTGTGTTTTCTGTTTTATTCTTGCCCCAGACCAGCATGTCACTGGGCTTTGGACTTTGTTCTTTTGTTTTCTATATCTTCCCTTCCCAGCTCTGCATTGTTGCTGGACCTCAGAGACATGAAACCAGTTTTGAAATAACTCTCACCAAGGGACAGAGTTGCTTACCTAGTGAGGGAAATACTCTAAGGACACTCGAAAGAGGACACTGATAGCATGGTCTAGGCTTACACCTTTCAGAGGTTTTCCCCTCTTTTGACCCTAGCTGGGTTGCTGTTCATCCTAGCTTTGTAGAGTCAGCCTAAAATCGGGTAAACACATTCTGAATTTCTCCATTTAAGACTGTAACCTCCCTAAAGGACAGGGATAACAGTGACCTTATGTCCTTCCATAATTTCTACCTTGTTTTTAACATGGATTCAGTGCCTATGGGTTGCTTAACAAAACAGAATACTTATGGTTCTGTCATGCTTATTCCTATAACCATAGCCAAAGAAAAATGGTGTTGAAGAAAATATTTTTGTTATATTTTATTTTACCCTCAAAATCTAATTCAGAGCATGGGAAGAAATGCACTCACAGAGCCAAATTTTATGTTTATTAGCTTAATTGAACATAATGTCATAGCCACCTCTTCCTGCTCTACAGCGAGAATGACCCTCTTCCTGTATTATCATCAATAACACACAATGATGGCCTGGCTGGGACTGACCAGACGGTAACTGAGCTCTGGGTCCCTTGGGCAACAGGGTGATTTTTATTTACAGTGACAAGATGATCTTTACACTTGCTTCTCTTTGGGCTGTACACACACAGCTCTATCCATAAGCCAAAACACAGCCAGGCCAGCTCTTTCCGCTATGCACTTTACTTAGCTGACTAGGTGTCAGCATTAATTTCTTGACTGTGGGGAAGTTTCATCTCCCTTGCCCTAGGGATGTTTTCTTGACCTCTCCAGTCCTGTGATTGGGAACAGTTTGGTCTTTCCTCATAAGCTCCAAACATTTTCTTTCTTTTCCATTGCAATTATTATCTCCTGTGACATCTACAAGGACCCGCTCTGCTGTAGTTGAAGCTATAAACATGCAGGGAGCCTCGGTAACCCAGAATGCTTTTCTGCTTGAACATACCAGGTAATAACTACAGGAGCTTTCAGCATGAATTTCTGAATAACTGTCCAGCTTGAAAAGCTGCCTACCAGCAGCACCTTTCTCATTTGGGCTCCTCAGGAATATGTTTGAAAGAATTATAGTTAAGGATAATTATGTAAATAGAACAGTTAATTGTTCAACTCTACAAAAGCCCTCATTTAAAAAAAAAATTTAAGAGAANGAAAAGCTGCCTACCAGCAGCACCTTTCTCATTTGGGCTCCTCAGGAATATGTTTGAAAGAATTATAGTTAAGGATAATTATGTAAATAGAACAGTTAATTGTTCAACTCTACAAAAGCCCTCATTTAAAAAAAAAATTAAGAGAATACAAATCACATCATGGATGGAAAAAAGTTTGTACTAGATTTAAATTTAAGACTCAAGGCAGTGGTGAGAATAGTTCCAGGATAAACATGAACAGAATTCAGATCACAAATGAGTTGCAACATCTTTGACAAATCATTCCCTTCTTTAAAATTATATTTCCCTAATTTACAAGAGAGTCTCTTGGACAGCAAGGAGATCCAACCAGTTCATCCTAAAGGAAATTAGTCCTGAATATTCACTGGAAGGACTGATGCTGAAGCTGAATCTTAAACTTCAATACTTTGGTCACCTGATGTGCAGAACTGACTCACTGAAAAAGTCATGGATGCTGGGAAAGATTGAAGGCAGGAGGTGAAGGGGGTGACAGGATGAGATGGTTGGATGGCATCATCGACTCGATGGACACGAGTTTGAGTAAATTCCGGGAGTTGGTGATGGACAGGGAGGCCTTGGTGTGCTGCAGTCCATGGGGTTGCAAAGAGTTGGATAAAACTGAGCAACTGAACTGAACTTGCAACAGAAACTTTTTAGCCTAGCTCATTCCTAAGGTCTCTTTAAGTTCTAATATTCTGAAAATAAATGAATAACCACCCAGCACCTTTCAATTTTTATTAATATTTTCTGTGGAAACATTGCCTCTGTGATCCCACTGACCTCCATACTCACATATTTTCCTTGTCTAACCATAAGCAAGAACATGCTGGAATCAGCACATACTTGCCCTCATCCATGAAGAGATTCACTCACTCATTCTTTCATTTATTTAGTGGTTGTGAAGGGAAGTGAGGAGAAAACCCAGTTTGTCTTCATTTACTGAGCTGCTTCTATAAAGAGCAGCAACTTAGCAGTTAACATGATCAATATTCTAAAGACATTTTGATTTAAAAGTTTTATTTTGGGCAGTGGGACTTTGCTTTCAAGAAAGTGAAACACTATTTTCAAGGGACACGTAACTATCCATTTTCCAAAAGTTCACTAATTTTCCTTCACTGCGTCTGCTTTTTTAGATTCTCCTGAAGTTAAGAAATTTGCCCTTTTTTTTCATAGAAAGTTTGTACATAGAGGGAGTTAGCTGTGTTCCTCGGCCACTGCTTCTGAGTATTAATATTCCTTGTGTCTCCCACTCCTCAGGACACATGTGTTCTGTTCACTGTGCAGGTCTGATGATTCCCTGGCATGTTTACACTCTGATTTATAGCCTCCAATAACTCCATGCTCTCATTTACAGCAGAGGAACATGTGCCATGTGACTTAATTCCTGATTTTTTTTTTTAATTGTCTTTAAAAGTATATTTTCTCAACAAGATAATGTGGCCACTGAAAACTAAATTTGCCATACTACTTCTACTTTGGAAATAGTAAGTGATCAATGAATATCTGGATTGTTCATAACTTCTATCACTTGGAAGCAATAATCACAGATGAATTTTGGTCCATATTGTTCTGAAAGTGGAGTCCCTGAGCCAGAAACATCAGCATCATCTGGGGTCTCTTGGAAAGCAGAATTCTCAGGGTGCATCCCAGACTTAAGGAAAACAGAGATTACAACCATATGAGCCAGCTCTCTGTGGTTCAAGAATCCTCACTGGTGATTCTTGAAAGAAAAAAAAAAAACTTTCAATTTTATATTGGACTATAACAATGTAGTTATAGTTCCAGGTGGACAGCAAAGGGACTGAGCTGTACATATACATGTATCCATTCTCCCCCAAACTTCCCTCCCATCCAGGCTGCCATATAACATTGACTAGAGTTTCATGTCCTATACAGCAGATCTTTGTTGGTTATTAGTTTTAAATATAGTGGAGTGTACATGTTGATCCCAAACTCTCTATCTCTTCCCCTCACTCTTTGCCCCCTGGCAAGCATAAGTTCTCTCTCTAAGTCTGTGAATCTGTTTATGTTTCATAAATAAGGTCATTTGTATAATTTCTTTTTATATTCTACCTATAATAGATGTCATATGATATCTCTCCTTCTCTATCTGGCTTACTTCACTTAGCATAACAATCTCTAGGTCCATTAATGTTGCTACAAATGGCATTATTTCATTCTTTTTAATTGATGAATAATATTCTAATATATTCTAACAATATATGTACCACATTTTATTTATTCATTCCTCTGTTGATGGACATTTAGGTTGCTTCCATATCTTGGCTATTGTAAACAGTGCTGGAACAAAAACTGGGGTGCATATATTCTTTTGGACCATATTTTTCTTTGGTTATATGCCCAGGAGTGAGATTTCAGGGTCATATGGTAGCTCTATTTTTAGTTTTTTTTTTTTTCTTTTAAAGGAGCCACCGTGCTTGTTCTCCATAGTGATTGTACCAATTTACATTCCCATCAACTGTGTAGAAGGTTTCATTTCTATCCATCCCCTCTCCAGCATTCATTGTTTGTGCACTTTTTTATGATAACCATTTTCATTGGCGTGAGGTGATATCTCATTGCAGTTTTTATTTGCATTTCTCTAATAATTAGTGATGTGGAATATCTTTTCATGTGCCCTTTGGCTATCTGTTTGTCTTCTTTGAAGAAATGTCTATTTTGATCTGCCCATTGTTTTGATTGGGTTGCATTTTTTTGATGATGCTAAGCCTCATGAGCTGTTTGCAAGTTTTGGACACTACTTATTTGTTGGTCACATCATTTGCAAATATTCTTTCCCACTCTGAGTGTTGTCTTTTAGTTTTGTGTATCATTTCCTTTGCTTAGAAAAAGCTTTCAAATTTAAATAGGTCCCATTTGTTTCTATATGGTTGCATGTCCATTCTGAGAGGTGTATTGAAAAGGATATTCCTCTGATCTATATCAGAGAGTGTTCTATGTTTTCCTTTAGGACTTTTTTAGTGTCCTGTCTCACATTTATGTCTTTAATCGATTTTGGGCTTATCTGTGTATGGTGTTAAAGAATGATCTAATTTCATATTTTACATGTAGCTCTCCAATTTTCCCAACAGCATTTGTTGAAGAGACTCTTTCCAGTTGTGTAGTCTTGCATCCTTTGTCATAGATAAATAACTGATTTATTTAGATAAATAATGTATAAATGATATTTAATTTTATCATAGATATTTATTTTTCATAAATATATAGTTATATTTGTATATAGATATTTATTTTATCATAGATAAATAATTGGTTTATTTCTGAGCCTTCTTTCTTTTTCTATATATCTATTTTGTGCAGTCCCATACTATATTGATGACTATAGCTCTGTAGTATAGAATACCTAGAAATAAACCTAAAGAGACGAAAGATCTGTATTTTGAAAACTATAAGATGCTGATGAAAGAAATTGAAGGCACAGGTGGAAAGATACACCACAATCATGGATTGGAAGAATCAATATTGTCAAAATGACTATATTACCCAAGGCAATCCTCAGATTCAATGCAAAATCTAACAAATTACTAATGACATTTTTCACATAACTAGAACAAATTATCATAAAATGTGTGTGGAGACACAAAAGACCCTGAATAGCCAAAGCAATCTTGAGAAATAGAGCTGGAGGAATTAGGCTACCTGACTTAAGACTATACTACAAAGCTGCAGTCACAGGTGATCCTGAGTTACACTAATATTTGAGTATTACAGTCACAGACTGATTTCTGCATCTCTAAAGATAGAGGAGGTCTCCCAGGACTAAGCCAAACGTAGTAAAACTTTGTTATTTATACTGGAAATATCCAATAAATTAAGCTGTGGTTTCATTTGTTGTAGTGGTTTATTCATGAGGATAAAATGTTTGTCACCTAGGCCCTCACCTGCCAATACAGTGTACTTGGTAGGCATGAGTAGGGGTTTTCCAAAGAAAATATTCATTGACTTTTATAAATGAAAACCATTACTAATATCATCTTACTGCAAGCTAACTTTTAGTTAACTTAAATGTGGTTAAAGCACTGGGATCTGAGGCTATCCTGTCAGTCACTGCATGGGCACTAGGGCTGGTTCCACTGCTCTAGCTGAGGTGATAGATATGCCTTCCTCTCCTTCTACTCCTAGAGATTCCTTGAACTGGATATTCTAGAGAGAAAACAGCCCATGTTCAATCANGCCTTGATGTATTCTTTTTCCTATTTGGAACCAGTCTGTTGTTCCATGTCCAGTTCTAACTGTTGCTTCCTGACCTGCTTATAGTTTTCTCAAGAGGCAGGTCAGGTGGTCTAATATTCCCATCTCTTTCAGAATTTTCCACAGTTTATTGTGATCCACACAGTCAAAGCCTTTAATATAGTCAATAAAACAGAAATAGATGTCTAATTCATTGTGCCCCCTTCGACTGCAACATATCAGGCTTCACTGTCCTTCACCATCTCCTGGGGTTTCCTCAAACTCATGTCCATTGAGTTGGTGATGCCATCCAACTATCTCGTCCTCTATCATCCCCTTCTCCTCCTGCCTTCACTCTTTCTCATCATCAGGGTCTTATCCAATGAGTCAGTTCTTCACATCAGCTGGCCAAATTATTGGAGCTTCAGCTACAGCATCAGTCCTTCCAATCAAAATTCAGGTTTGATTTCCTTTTGGATTGACTGGTTTGATCTCCTTGCTGTCCAAGGGATTTTCAAGGGTCTTTTCCAGCACTACAGTTCAAAGACATCAATTTTTTGGCATTCAGCCTTTTTTATTGTCTAGATCTCACATCCATAAATGACTACTAGAAAAACTATAGTTTTGACTATATGGAGCTTGGTAGGCAAAGTAATGACTCTGCTTTTCAATACACTCTCTAGGTTTGTCATAGCTTTTCTTCCAAGGAGCAAGTGTCTTTTAATTTCATGGATGCAGTCACCATCTGCAGTGATTTTGCAGCCCAAGAAAGTAAGGTCTGTCACTGTTTCCACTGTTTCCCCATCTATTTGCATGACGTGATGGAACAGATGCCATGATCTTCATTTTTTGAATATTGAGGTTTAAGCCAACTTTTTCGCTCTCTTCTTTCACCTGCTTCAAGAGNGCAGCCCAAGAAAGTAAGGTCTGTCACTGTTTCCACTGTTTCCCCATCTATTTGCATGACGTGATGGAACAGATGCCATGATCTTCATTTTTTGAATATTGAGGTTTAAGCCAACTTTTTCACTCTCTTCTTTCACCTGCTTCAAGAGGCTCTTTAATTCCTCTTCATTTTCTGCACATGGATGGTGTCATCTGCATATCTCAGGTTATTGACATGTCTCCCAGTAATTTTGATTCCAGCTTGTGATTCATCCAGCCCAGCATTTCACGTGATGTACTCTACATAGAAGTAAATAAGTGAGAGTGACAATATATAGCCTTGATGTACTCCATTCCCAGTTTTGAACCAGTTTGTTGTTCCATGTCTGATTATAACTGTTGCTTCTTGACCAGCATATAGGTTTCTCAGGAAGCAGATAAGGTGAGCTGGTATTCTCATCTCTTGAAGAACTTTCCACACTTTGTTGTGATCCACACAGTCAAAGGGTTTAGTGGAGTCAATAAAGCAAAAGTAGATGTTTCTCAAGAATTCTCTTGTTTTTTCCTATGATCCGACAAATGTTGGCAATTTGATCTCTGTTTCCTCTGCCTTTTCTAAATCCAGCTTGTACATCTAGAAGTTTTCATTTCACATAGTATTGAAGCCTATCTTGAAGGATTTTGAGCATTACTTCTCTAGCATGTGAAATGAGTGCAATTGCGCAGTAGTTTCAGCATTCTTTGGCCCTGCTTTTCTTTAGGATTAGAATGAAAACTGACTTTTTCCATTCCTGTGGCCACTGCTAAGCTTTCCAAATTTACTGGCATATTGAGTGCAGCATTTTTACAGCATCATCTTTTAGTATTCTTTCTCTCTGTTTAATCTCTGTTAACTTGATTAAAATGCGTCTCAATGTGTTTCTCCTTTGGTTTATCCTGCAAGGGACTCTTTTTACTTGTTGGACTAGATTGATTATTTCCTTTCCCATATTGGGGAACTTTTCAACTATAATTTCTTCAAAATTTTTCTCAATGACTTTTTTTTTTTCTTCTTCCTCTGAGATTCCTATAACTCGAATGTTGGTATGTTTAATATTGTCCAAATGTCTCTGAGGCTATCCTCAATTCTTTTCCCTTTATTCTGCTCTTCGGCAGTTATTTCCATCATTCTATCTTCCAGGTCACTTATCCATTCTTCTGCCTCAGTTATTCTGCTATTGGTTTCTTCTAGAGCATTTTTGGTTTTTGCCCTTGGAGGGAGAGGTTGGCTGAGTGGTTTGTATTGATTCTTATTAGGGATGCCTTGTATCTGTGTTCTAGAGGGATGAGATCAAGCAGATAATTACAGAAATAATAGGACACATACACACACTTTCCTGGTGGCCAGTCAATAAAGACTCCACCTTCAGTGTGGGAGACCTGTGTTCGATCCCCTGGAGAAGGGAATGGCTACCACTCTAGTATTCTTGCCTGGAGAATTCCACAGACAGAGGAGCCTGATGGTCTACAGACAATGGGATCGCAGAGTCGAACACAACTGAGTGGCTAACACTTACACTTCAGAGCATTTTTAATTTCAGTGATTGTGCTATTCATCTCTGCTTATTCTTTATTTCTTCTATGTTCTTGGTGATTGTGTTAACCGTGTTAATTGTTTCTTTTCTGCTGATGGGTGGGGCTGTGTTCCCTCCCTGTAGTTTCACCTGAGGCCAATCTATGGTAGGGGCAATGGCAGTAATGGCAGCCTCCTTCAACACACTGGGCCTCCCAGGACTGTCGTAGTCGGTGCTGCTGACCCTGCAGCAGGCCAATGTCAACCCACGCCTTCACCAGAGACCCCCACGCCCAAGCAGGCAAGTCTGGCTCAGTCTCTTGTGGGGTCGCTGCTCCTTTCTCCTGGATTCTGGTGTACACAAGGTTTTGTTTGTGCCCTCCAAGAGTCTCTGTTTCCTTGGTTCTATGGATGTTCTGCAATCAAATTCTGCTGACCTTCAAAGTCAGATTNTGCTCCTCAGAGGTATCAGGGGGAAGGGGAGGCTGAGAGGGCAGAGCCTGGCCCCTCACCATAGCCTTGGCGCCAGGAGCCCCCAGTGATCTGTTTAACATGTTAAGGATTTGTGTATAACTCCATCTTCAGAAAAGTAGTTTGTCTCTTAAGTGGTAGTTTGAAAACCACTATCTTAAATATTCTCTTTACCCGCTTTGAAGTATGAATCGAAGAAGTCTATGCTCAAAATACTGCAGAGGCAGCTGACGCATTCTCTGAATCCCTGTACAGATAAGATTTCATGGAGACACCGTGCTCACAGAGACGTGAAAGGTCTCGCTCTTTAGTCTTGTTCCCAAAATGTGTGTGTGTGACCACAGCTGTCATGCAGCACGGGTGAGAAGGCAGGTGAATTAGCCTTGGTCTTGGTTGCTTCCAGCACCTCACGGCAGCCTCCCTGCCTGTCAGCAAAGCCCAAGGGGCCAGCGTGGTGGGGCTGCATCCAGGAGGAACGGGTAGGGAGGGGGCCTCTGTCTGGGCGCCACCCCCACTCCGCTCCCCTGTGAGGAGAGGTGGACCTGAACCTTTGGTCCACTTTGTGGGAGAAGATGCAGAGCCGTCCTCTGCTCTGAGCACGGCGTCAGCATCGGCTTAGTGTTCGGTGGACTGCAGGTTGCTGCTGCTGTTCAGTCACTCAGGCGTGTCCGACTCTTTGCGACCCCGTGGGCTGCAGCACGCCAGGCTCCTCTACCCTTCCCCATCTCCCAGAGCTTGCTCAAACTCATGTCCATTGAGTCAGTGATGCCATCCAACCATCTCATCCTCTGTCGTCCCCTTCCCCTACTGCCCTCAGTCTTTCCCAGCATCAGGGTCTTTTCCAATGAATCGGCTCTTCTCATCAAGGGGCCAGAGTATTGGAGTTTCAGCTTTAGCATCAGTCATTCCAATGAATATTCAGGACTGATTTCCTTTAGGATTGACTGGTTTGATCTCTTTGCAGTCCAAAGGACTCTCAAGAATCTTCTCCAACACCACAGTTCGAAAGCATCAGTTCTTAAGTGCTCAGCTTTCTTTATGGTCCAACTCTCACACCCATACATGAGTACTGGAAAAACCATAGCTTTGACTAGGCAGACCTTCATTCACAAAATGATGTCTCTGCTTTTTAATACACTGTCTAGGTTCGTCATAGCTTTCCTTCCAAGGAACAAGGTCTTTTAATTTCATGCCTCTAGGAGTTCTCTATAAATTCCAAACATTGACTGAAGACATTTATTTACAGACTTTAAGTAAGCATTCAAGCTGCTTTCAATCTTGAGCTGACCTTTTTCCCACCGCCTGAAAAGACCATGTCATACGCTCCTGGTTTCTCCAGTTGTTCTGTAAACACTTGCTGATTCATAGCAGAATCAGCCTCTGTTCTGCTTCTTCTAGAATATTCATTAACAACTGCTGTATAGCGATGCTGTTCCATAATCAGTAGGTCGGTAAGTGTGTGGGTGGGTAGATGCGTAGGAAGGTGGATGGAGTATTTACCCCTTTATTCCATCACGGGTTCTCATAGTGCCGCCCTGTCTGCTCAGCAGACGTGTGTGTGTGTCCTGTGTCTCCCTGTGCCGCACACTGCACTAGGCCAGGTGTGTGCTCACAAGCGAGATACGAGTGCAACTCCTCATGGGGGTCATGGGGGACAGACTGACAGTAAAGAAGCAGTAGGCAGTTTCAGACAGCGGCGAGTGCCGTGAGGAGAAGAAAATACTGCAGGTTGAGGGTGAGGCTGTTTCTCAGCGGTGGTTCGGGAAGGCCCTCCGAGGCAGGGGACAGTGTCTCCGAGCCGGCCCGCGGCTGCTGGGGAAGAGCAGACCGNCAGTTTCAGACAGCGGCGAGTGCCGTGAGGAGAAGAAAATACTGCAGGTTGAGGGTGAGGCTGTTTCTCAGCGGTGGTTCGGGAAGGCCCTCCGAGGCAGGGGACAGTGTCTCCGAGCCGGCCCGCGGCTGCTGGGGAAGAGCAGACCGGCGAGTGGGCTGCTCCCCAGAGCCAGGGCTCACACCCTGCTGTGTCTGACCCCGGCCCCGCGGCCTCTGCTCACTCCCATTTCTCATCTCACCTCATCCTGGTTTCTAGCTGTTACATTTGTTATTGCTTAATCAGCTTTGGGTCTGTGACTTTGGCCAAGTAGCCTACATTACTCATTTCAAAAAGNTTAGACACAATATCCATCTGAATGGGATCTAAAATCTAGTAGTATATTTAAGTAAATACAAAATGTTAGTATCTCTTCTCTACTTCTACCATATTAGGCAGACAATAGATGCATGCTTTCCTCCTTCTTTAGGAGCAAACCATTAAACTGGGATTTCAGGCAAAGGAATGAAAGAAAGAAAAGAAGGGAAGGAACAGGGAAGGAAGAGAGGACAGAAGGAGAAAGAGAGCAATGGAAGGAGGGAAGGAGAAAAGGCAGGAGGGAGAATGGGAGGATGAAAAGGAAATTAAAGGTGGACTGTATAGAAAGAATCATATATAATATAGGAATTCAGAGAATAAGAATTTGTATGAAGTGAATAAACAAAGATTCCTAAAAAAGTGAGACTTGAGTTGCCCTAAAGGAAGAACACATGGTAAAGGAAAGAAAGTGTTTCCTGCCAAACAGGGACTTCTCTAGGAGTTCATTCTCTTCTGTCTTGGCCAGAAAATGAGAAGAGCAGCTGCAGGCCTCTTTTATTTAAAGCATCCTAACTATTTAGCTCCTGTCAGTGAACAGATAAATTCTTTTGCCACTTACCCTCAATCTTCCAGTGGCTTTTAATACTGCAGAAGGGACATTTTTTACTGCAGGAAAATTAATCTATTCCTTTAAAAAAAAATAGATTTCTATTGATATATTTAAAGTGCCTGTCAATCCCTATGAAAACTGCCAAATCATGTGTTAAATTTAAAAATAGAGCTGAACACTTAAAACTCATCAGACTGTAATGATTGAGCTCAGACTTGAAAAAGAAAGAAATATTAATGGATACAAGGCACAGGGTCTAACTAAGTTAACCAGATCCCTCCATTTTTGTGGAATCAGACCGACTGCAGACACTTTATGGAATTGAAACTATTCATCCATTGATTTCCACTAAGGATACAATAATTGGAACAATAAACAGTCAATAAGAAAATTGTATCTTCTTAACATTTCTAAGGTAGAAAGAAATTACAAACAAGAAATTAACTAAAAATCTTTCCCTTCAACAGTGGTAGGGAGCTGGAATATGTATTTTAAAGAGCAGATGTTTTAATATTTCCAAGATCTTTTGAAATAAAATTTAGTAAATTAAACTTCTGAACTATCTACCGTAAAAATTTAACTTGAAACCCATAAATTGGTCAATATTATAGTTCTTCTCTCTATCGCAATTCATTATAAAGTCACTCTTTCCTCCCTACCTGGTTAATTAGTTACTAATGTCCTAGGGCATAATTATCTATCACATAAACTTACATAGCTATTTAATATTAGATGCATATTTTTTGTAAATCAGGTTGTCATTAGACACAGTATCCATCTGAATGGGATCTAAAACCTAGTAGTGTAAGAAAGGTCATTACCTATGAGACATATTACAAATCAAAACAAGGTCCAGTAATCAAATCCTAAAAGATGATGCTGTGAAAATGCTGCACTCAAAATGCCAGCAAATTTGGAAAACTCAGCAGTGGCCACAGGACTGGAAAAGGTCAGTTTTCATTCCAATCCCAAAGAAAGGCAATGCCAACAAATGCTCAAACTACCACACAATTGCACTCATCTCACACACTAGCAAAGTAATGTTCAAAATTCTCCAAGCAAGGAGGCTTCAACAGTACGTGAACCCCAAACTTCAGGTGTTCAAGCTGGATTTAGAAAAGGCAGAGGGAACCAGAGATCAAATTGCCTATATCCATTGGATCATAGAAAAAGCAAGAGAGTTCCAAAAAACATGTACTTACTTCTGCTTTACTGACTATACCAAAGACTTTTACTGTGTACATCACAACAAACTGGAAAATTCTTAAAGAGATGACATACCAGACCACCTTTCCAGCTTCCTGAGATATCTGTATGAAGGTCAAGAAACAACAGTTAAAACTGAATATGGAACAACTGGTTACAAATGGGGAAAGAACTATATCAAGGCTGTGTATTGTCACCCTGCTTATTTAACTTATATGCAGAGTACATCATACGAAATCCCAGGCTGGGTGAAACACAAGCTGAAATCAAGACTGTCAGGGGAAATATCAATAACCTCAGATATGCAGATGACACCACCCTTATAGCAGAAAGTGAAGAGGAACTAAAAAGCTTCTTGATGAAAGTGAAAGAGAAGAGTGAAAAACCTGGCTTAAATCTCAACATTCAAAAAATTAAGATCATGACATCCAGTCCCATTACTTCATGGCAAAGAGATGGGGAAAAAATGGAAATAGTGACAGACTTTATTTTCTTGGGCTCCAAAATCACTGTGGATAGTGACTGCAGCCATGAAATTAAAACATGCTTGCTCCTTGGAAGAAAAGCTATGACAAATCTAGATAGCATATTAAAAAGCAAAGACATTACTTTGCCAACAAAGGTCCATCTAGTCAAAGCCATGTTTTTTCCATGTATGGATGTGAGAGTTGGACCTTAAAGAAAGCTGCACACTGAAGAATTGATGCTTTTGAACTGTGGTGTTCAAAAAGACTTGAGAGTCTCTTGGACTACAAGGAGATCCAACCAGTCGATCCTAAAGGAAATCAGTCCTGAATATTCTTTGGAAGGACTGACACTGAAGCTGAAACTCCAATTGGCCACCTGATGCGAAGAACTGACTCATTGGAAAAGACCCTGATGCTGGGAAAGATTAAAGCCAGGAGGAGAAGGGGGACGATAGAGGATGAGATGATAAGTTCTCTTGCCTGTTAAAAATAAATTTTCAGTTCTTTAGTATTCCAGGTAAAACTTAGCTTTCTGTAATTTTTCTGTTCCCTTCTAATTATTAATATCTCTCTTATCTTCACATTCCTAATGCACCAGTACTTAACCCTAAGAATTGGATTGAGAAACAGACAAAGGATGGTTGCCCATTCAGGCGTAGAGTGGGTTTGGTTCTCTAGGTGAGGCTGCGACAGTTAACTGAAATCAAGTTTCACTGATTGTGACCTCACATGAGTGGGAGCATGTCACTGATCTTGGTCAGGCTCAGAACAAATGTACCCAAAGTAAAAGCAATGAGAAGAGATCAAAAGATACTATGAAAAAAAGGGTGTTAGAATGTTAGTCCAAGGCAGAATGGAAAAATCCCAAACTCTAAGCTCAGTTGAGTCAGCTAGGTAATACTAAATATAGAAAGAGAGCTGTGGAGAATTGAAAAACGCCACCCAACTCACAGTTTTAAAGCATTCACCTGTGAAAAGAAGACACCTCTAATAGTTCACAGCTGAGGTCAGCACTGGACATAAATAAGCAATAAATCTGGTCAGAATTTATTATTATTCACTGATTTGATCAGCAGACATTTATTAAGCAAGAAGTATGTCAAGCAGTGGTATAATGTTAAATAAGGCCCAACCCCTAATTAGAAATAATTTGTAATTTACTTAGAGGACAAAACATCTATTTGAGAAAGTAAAGTGAGACTTCCAGATGAGATTTTATGTAACAGGGGCGTGGTCAAACAGAGACTAGAATCAAAGAGCAGGTGTGAGACCCACTTCATCAGTGCTGGGCTGTGATGACATGGTCCTGAAACAAAGCATAGGGTGTCCAGCTTGTTTTGCCACAGAAAAATGCTGAGTAATGAACATTTTGATCCAATAAGTATCTAAGCCCAACTGGAAATGTAACGGGAATATAAAACTGTCTTTTTCACAGTTTCACTTCTAGCCAGCTCCATGTCCCCTTACAAATGTGAATATCAAGAATGTGAGATTTTTTCCTTTGACCCTCTCCAGAATCCAAGTGTGGCAAGGATTTGTTGGCATGTTATATATTTATATTTCTGAATAAGATACAGAATCAAAATTCAGCATGGTTTGAGGACAGTAGGAATAAGTGGGATCTGGCTTTCTCTTATTCTTTCCATCACTGTCTGTCTTGGGTCTCCCATGGTATGAGGAATGCTCCCGGAACCATTCCACTGAGAACAGAGACCCAGAAAAATAGTGAGATGTCACTGCCTTTCTGCTCAGTATCTGGGATTGTGAGAAGGAGTGTGTAAATTCAACATTGTTCAAAATAGAGAACCATCTGTTAAGGGCCACTATCAAGTCTTTCAGACACCCAAAAAACTGGAAGATTCCTGAAGACTGTGAATCTGTTCTCCAAAAAGTCACATGCTATAGAGAAACAACCAGCCTGGATACTGCTGTGGACCAGATCAGACATGAACCCACCCCTTTCCCCATACCTTGCCCTTTGAAATTCAGTAAAAGACTCCAACTCCAACCTTTCAGTGTCGACACCACTCCATGTGTCTGGCTTATTTCCTCCCTTGGAAAGTGAATAAAAACTTTCTTTTCTTCTTACTTCTGTGAATACTTTCCCAACCTATGTCATCTCACCTAACAAAGTGAATCTGTCTAGAGACTTATTTTGTCTTTGGAATAGCCCAATGCACATGCAATCAGTGGTCTCTTCAGTAATCTCAGAAGAAATTGAGAAAATATAACTCTTGTTCCCTCCTCTGTCTCATGTCCTCATGGATGTAGAGCAAACTTTCTACTCTTGCCCTCCACTATGGTAAAGTATTGGCAACTCGTCTGCCCTCTGCCAGCTCTTCACTTTGATTTGGGGCAAGGGAGCAGACATTATAAGGACAGGTAAAAACAGAGCATGGCCCATTAGCATTTCCAGTCTACCACATCAGGGATCTCAGCGTTTTCAATATATATTTAAAATAACGGAGTGAGACAAGCTGCTGCCTTCCCTCAAAATTGCCAACGTATGCTCCAAGATCTCCTGCATTTTGCATTGTGTCAGTCTGTGTCAGAGGTTTCAGGAAAGGTAATATAGAAGATGAATGAAAGTCTATCATTGCAGTGCCAAGATGAAAAAGTGACAGCTCATAATGAAAAGAAAAATAGTTTCCATTTTGGGCCTCTGTAAGTAAGAAAGTGACAGAGTCTTGGGAACTGTGAGCCTGAAAAATGGTCCTTTTGACAGACATGCCTATAAGTGAGAGGGCCCCGGATATAATACCACCTATAATAGAGGGAATAATGATTATTTTAGGCATTGCATGATTTTGAATAAATCCTTGACTACTCCCCAGAAAATGGAGTTGAAAGGAATCTGGGAAGAGTGGTGGGTTAATTTAAGCAATAAATGACCACATTTTTTCAGTCTTTTAAGTCTTAGTTGGTTAAATTTATTTCTGTCAGAAATAACCAAAAGCCAATGGCATTAATAAAAAGAATTTTGCCTCAGCGATGATAGGAAAAAATGTCACTCTAGAATCTTCCCTCAGGATTTTGTTTCCTTGTGATCAAATCTTTTGGAATTAAATTCTAGATTGGCTATAGTAATTCAGTGTTTGTAAACTAATTGAAATCTAAATTCAAGCTGAGACAGCAAAGCAAAATATTGATTTTTTTTAATTAATAAAAATTTCAAGATGCCTGAAATTACCCAAGAAGCTATTTTCATTTTTCAATAGCTAATACTCCTTAGATGCACCCTCATGTGTTAGCCTATTTGTAGTGTTTAAAATCACTTACCCTGTATAATTTCTTCATCCACTTGATACAAACATGATCAGAAACACACTATCAACTCATTCAACAAATACTAGCTTCGTAGTGCTTTCCTTGTGTATTTGCTCTCCTGAAACACACGTTACTGTATTGATTTTCTTAAACTCGGCTATACAAAATCCATCTAGGAATTGAGGCTCCTAGAGTTTCCACTCTGGGTTTCGACCGTAAGCTAAAAGAAAAAAATTGATGACTAAAAGCAGTGATTGCTGCCCATTGAGAGCTGAATTATGGAGCTAAAGAGAGAATACAGAATTACTTATCACAGTCAGAGCTGGAAGGGGCATAAAGCTGTGGACTCTGCTCAGCACTTCTAGTGACAGGGATCTGGGTGCTCCCCACATGCCAGTTCCATTTTAGAGCAGATCTAATTATCAAATGAACTTGCTGATTCTATATCAACATCAGTCTTCCTTTGATAGGCATTCTTTGGTCCTGTCTGACCTCTGGAAGTGCAAGGAAAGGATCTATCCTGCCTTCAAATGATAGCCCAGCATCTGTCTATAACTAGCTACTTGGTTTCCATTGTACGACCCTCTTCCCAATCTTTTCCCCAAAGGAAAAAATCACCAAGAGCCATGAGGTAATAGGACTCAGGAATGGAATGAGGAGCCCATCTGCCTCCTGGGTGGCCTCCCAATACTCTGTTCCCTGTGGCCCTTATCTTCCTGCAGTGACCACATGCTTATTCTCTTATAGTTTTTATGATCAAGCCAATCATTTTACCTTTTGAGCTTCTTCTGTAGAATGGAAGCAGATCGTTTCTATTTGGCCCAGTTTTTATGAAATGGAGTCAATATGTAAAAAATTCCTAGAATATAGTAGGTATTCAATAAGAAACAGTCCCTGTTTACCCAAAGCTTAAGGCTGAATTTGTTACTGTTGTTTCTTAGATAAACGTCACATAATAGTTAACTCTGAAAATATGAGAGCCAAGGAAAAACAAGAGTGTACAAGCTGGATTCTTTGCTTTCTTTAATTTTTAAACACATAGTCCCTAAGTTATAGTAGTGCTGGGTGCTGTAACACAGTGCCTGGGGCAATCACTGCCAAATAATCTTGAGCAAAAACCAAAATAGCAAAGATAATAAACAGCACTGGAGAAAGTACATTTTGGTGCATTCAGTTTCAGAAAAATAAAGACCAAGATTCTGGGTGAGTACAAAGAAGCTGATCCTGATGCTGAGACTTATTAGTCAGAGACAATCTGTCCAACTATGTGAAGCAGCTTCTGCTCTCAAAATGAAAACCTGGAATGGACAAAAGCAAGGAAAGATTGCATTGTGCTGGGAACAATGCAAATCTGAAAAGATGGTGAAGAGATGCCCTGAGAGATCTTTCATACTCGTTCAGCAAGGACAAACAATACAAAGAGAATTAGCATTTCACGGGATGCCAGGAATAAGGAGAATTTCCTGAATGGAGTTTACTGCTAATCAACAGGAGCACTGTGTGCATTCTTGAGCTCAATATGCAGAGAATTCCGGGACAGAACAGGGGACAAGAATATTTCTCCAGTGCTCCATTTTTACCTCCGACTCTCCTGTCTGCTTCCTGTTGGTTTGCTGATCTTCAGTCCTGTAGATTTAGCTCCTGTCTTCCCCATGACCCACTTCGCTCTCGTCATTTAGAAATGAGACCCACCACACCACCATAACCAAACAACACACTCACATACAATTAGTCTTTGTTTGTTTTCCTAAATGAGAGGTATGGGGAAAAAAGAAAAAATGCCATACAAAACAGTTGTGTTAAGGAAAAGATGATGTCAGACTGGGGAGAGGGATGTGACTTCATTTGAAGCTTAAAGTAAGGCTCTGACTTAGATAAGCAAAGAGAAGGAAGCAATTCTTTACATTCCTACTAGAGCAATCTGCCCACAGAAGGAAAGTTTCTTTATTGATTCAGTCAAGATAGACTCCATATTTAGCAGCCTTTCAGTGTAGTGAATCATACCTGGTGGAGGTTTCAAGGTTCATATAGAATATCCAAAATCACTCTTGAGGCTGCCATATTTCCAACCTTAATCAAATATATGGATTTGAAAGTGTCCTGAATTTGACTCAGCATATGGGCTTAAATGGTAAAATGGAAAATCATGGACTTCATCAATGAAAATCTGTATCACCAAGGTATAACAGGTGTGCCAATTATTAACTAGTATCTTCTTGAATTCAAGCACATCTTTTGCTCTGTTTTATGACATTGGAAGCCTTTGACTGTGTAGATCACAACAAACTGTGGAAAATTCTTAAAGAGATGGGAATACTAGACCACCTTACCTTCCTTCTGAGAAATCTGTATGCAGGTCAAGAAGCAACAGTTAGAACCAGACATAGAACAAGGAACTGGTTCCAAATTGGAAAAGGAGTACATCAAGGCTATATGTTGTCACTCTGTTTATTTAGCTTACATTCAGAGCACATCATGTGAAATGCCAGGCTGGATGAAGCAAAAAATGTAATCAAGATTGCCAGGAGAAATATCAACAACCTCAGACATGCAGATGACACCATCCTCATGACAAAAAGTGAAGAGGAATTAAAGAGCCTCCTGATGAAAGTAAAAGAGGAGAGTTAAAAATCTGGCTTAAAACTCAACATTCAAAAATCAAAGATCATGGCCTCTGGTTCCACCACTTCATGGCAAATAGATGGGGAAACAATGGAAACAGTGAAAGACTTTATTTTCTTGGGCTCCAAAATCAGTGAAGATGGTGACTATAGCCATGAAATTTAAAGACACTTGCTCCTTGGAAGAAAAGCTATGACAAACCCAGATAGCATATTAAAAAGCAGAGACATTACTTCACTGACAAGTTCTGTCTAATCAGAGCTATGGTTTTTCCAGTAATCATTTATGGATGTGAGAGTTGGACCATAAAAAAAGCTGAATGTCGAAGAATTGATGCTTTTGAACTGTGATATTGGAGAAGATCTTGAGAGTTCCTTGGACTGCACGGAGATCAAACCAGTCAATCCTAAAGGAAATCAGTCCTGAATATTCCTTGGAAGGACTGATGCTGTACTTTGGCCACTTGATGCAAAGAACTAACTCTTTAGAAAAGACTCTGATACTGGGAAAGATTGAAGACTGAAGGAAAAGGGGACTACAGAGGATAAGATGGTTGGATGGCATCGTCGACTCGATGGACACGAGGTTAAGCAAGCTCTGGGAAATGGTGAAGGATAGGGAAGCCTGGTGTACTGCAGTCCGTGGAGTCACAAAGAGTCAGACATGGCTTAGCAACTTAACTGAACTGAATAATTTCTACATGGGCATGACAACTCACTCCAGTATTCTTGTCTGGAGAATCCCATGGAGACAGAGAAGCCTAGCAGGCTACAGTCCTTAGGGTCACACAGAGTCAGACATAACTGAAGTGATTTAACGTGCATGCACAATAATTCTAAAGCTAGGACATCTGTGCCTTCAGCTGAGCATGAGGGACTGGATCTTAGATTCAAGGGCCCCCCTCTATGCTTCTGAATTCCTTCTTGCTTACTTTTTTTCAATCATTGGCTGTAGCTATTTTCTGTCCTGCTACTTTTGTTCCCCCTAAGCTCTTGTTTATCTCTTTTAGTAGTTAACTTAGTATCAACTATTCACACACACCTTAATAATACTGTATTGTCCATTTGAAAGTTGCTGGGAGTAGATCCTAAAAGGTCTCATCACAAGGAAAAAACAATTAACTATGTGAGTTGATGGATTTTAACTAAACATAATGAGATACTTCCTTAGCAATATATATGTTCATCACAGCATCATCCTATACACCTTAAATTTATATAATGTAATATGTCAATTATAGCTCAGTAAAACTGGATAAAAATACCCAGTTTAAAATTATTGAAATGGTTTCTGTCTCCTAACTGGGCCCCTGAGACTAATAACCAAGACTTGTTTTTCCCTCAGTTCAGTTCAGTTGCTTAGTCGTGTCTGACTCCGCGACCCCATGAAGAGCAGCCTTCCTGTCCATCACCATCTCCCGGAGTTCACTCAGACTCACGTTCATCAAGTCCGTGATGCCATCCAGCCATCTCAACCTCTGTCGTCCCCTTCTCCTCCTGCCCTCAATCCTTCCTAGCATCAGAGTCTTTTCCAATGAGTCAACTCTTCGCGTGAAGTGGCCTAAGTACTGGAGTTTCAGCTTTAGTATTATTCCTTCCAGAAATCCCAGGGCTGATCTCCTTCAGAATGGACTGGTTGGATCTCCTTGCAGTCCAAGGGACTCTCAAGAGTCTTCTCCAACNAACAGTAGTTAGTGCTATTAATGGAGCTTCCCATGTGATGCTAGTGGTAAAGAAACCACCTGCCAATGCAGGAGACGTAAGAGACGTGGGTTCAGTCCCTTCAGAAAGATACCCTGGAGGAGGGCATGGCAACCAATTCCAGTATTCTTGCCTGGAGAAGCCCATGAACAGAGGAGCCTGGTGGGCTACTGTCCATAGGGTTACACAAAGTCCAACATGACTGAAGTGACTTAGCAGGGAAGGCAGGCGGTGTTATTAAATGAGACAATTGTTAGTCGCCCAGTCATGTCTGACTCTTTGTGACTGCATGGACGGTACCCTCCATCCATGCAATTCACTAGGCAAGAATACTGGAGTGGGTTGCTATTCCCTTCTCCAGGGGATCTTCCTGAACCAGGGATTGAACCTGGGTCTCCCACATCACAGGGGTTCTTTACCATCTGAGAAACCAGGGAAGCCCAATAAATGAGAGATAGATGCCAATTAAATTCAGTTTTAATCTTTTGGCCCAGATTTACAATTTATCACCATCTCTGCATCTTTGGAGCATACCTCTTAAAGATCTTTTCCCATATTAGCACGAATTCATCAACACAAAAAAACAAATTGGGCACAATTTTTCTAGCAGATATATATGTGTCAATACTATATTACTACATCTTATCCACAAAAATATCAGAATGTCCTTCGTCAAGTGCTCTGCAAATTAAAAATGCAGCAGACTGTATAGTGGAGCTATATGTAACTTTATTCTGCATTTTCCAAGCCTTCTGTAAATGTGCTATCATATTTTCATAATTTAAAAAAATGTAGCAGATGGGTGTATTATTTTGACATCAGAAATAAAATTAATTTCTACAGTGTGACATGTTCTAATGAACTCTCAATGATGTCTAAAGATCAGGGCTTTCTCTTTTAAGTCTTCCCAAAGCGCTTAATACTGCAAGAATTTTAACAGAAATCAGTTAAAATCCATCACTCTGTATTTCTACTATATGTATTTCCCAGAGCAGAGCTACATTTATAGTCTATACAATACCCTAACTCAGGAATCTGTAGTAATTGTTTCTGTGCTAAATATAGAGACAACTGTGTAAACCTTGAAGGGATTAGGTTAACTCATCATTAAAATAGATGTACTGAAAGAGTTAACTTCAGCAGGGCTGGAATTGGTCTGATCTGTTTTTCTGAAATACTGCATGGTACTGACATCTGGTCAAGGCATGAAGTGTAGTTTTTAATAGCGTTGTTCCAGAGCAAATTTGGGGGTTATCTCTACCAGCCCATTAGCCTAGTTTATTAATTAGAGCAAGATTGCTGGTTTGCAGGCAATTTCAGCAAAACTCGCAGAGGACTCTGCCACTGGGTCTGGTCAAACAGCAATAACATACCAACATACCCAACCGGGTAAGTGCCTCACTTGAGAAGTCATCTCGGGGTTTCTGGTTCTGAGGCTTTCCACACACATACGTGACTTGTTCCTGATCTGAGAGGGAAGACACATCTGATTCGGCCCAGCAGAGGAAGGGCAACGGAGCTGACTTCTGGCTTCTCCAAACCCTTCTCTGTAAAAGAGCCTCTGGCTGCCCAAAACATCTTTACTGCTATTCTGACACAACATCCTGTTGCTCCTGTGTGTCCTTTTCTGAAAATAAACTGTAGGTTCAGAAGCATTATCATTTGGGGGTCTTGTGAATTCACCATTTGCACAATAGGCAAAATAAATTGCCCCATCAATTTTATTTGCAAAGTTTTATATGCTTATATTTTTATTTCTGAAGTAATTCCATTTCTATTATACGAGCTCATTGGTTATGATATATATTTATTGGAATCAAGCATATAAAAGAATAAACATAAGATAAAACTTTACATTGATTCAGCCCTCATCTGAACTGAAGCCCACTGCAATGGTGAATTTGGAAGCAAGTGATCTCACTTATATGTAAGTTATTAAACTGAGAATAATCAAGATCAGTGATCTAAGCGGAAATCCTTAAAGGAGAGTGGTCTGTGACAATAGAAGAGGGTGACAAAAAATGAACACAAAATTCTCCAACATAAGAGTGTGGCAGCTCAAGTTCTGGACCTACTATCCATAGTTTTTATATGGCCTCAGGCCAAACAGTTCTGAGAATCTGACACAATCTGAGCAGAGGGCTTATATTTTGCTCAACTTCATAGGAAACACTCAATTCCACTTAGCAATGTCAATTCCTATATTAGGAATTACAAACATTACTTTATTTTCTTCATGGCACATATTACTACTTGAAATCATCTTGATTTACATTTTTTCCCATCAGAATGGAAGCTCTTTGACACCAGAGAACTCTGTACCATGCTTATCAATATATGCCTAGTGTCCAAAGCTTAATACATCATAGATGATAAAAAAAATTTTCATTTACTAAGTATTAGCCATACTCTCAGAGAAGTCAATGGCAACCCACTCCAGTACTTTTGCCTGGAGAATCTCATGGACGGAGGAGCCAGGGACGGAGGAGCTTGGTGGGCTGCCGTCTATGGGGTCACACAGAGTTGGACCCGACTGACACAACTTAGCAGCAACAGCAGCAGCAACCATGCTCTAGGCATCGTTATAAGCATTTCTTTAAATACAAGCCACATCCTATGATGCAGCTACAATCTCATATATTACAGATGAGGAAAGCAAGGCACAGAGAGGTTAAGTAAATTGCTCAAGGTCATACAGGTAATAAATGGCAGACCCATTTGAGCACAGATAGCCTATCTTCAGAATCCAGGCTCTTGGAAACTCCTCAAAAGTAAACAGCTAAATATGCTGATCATCTCAGAAAATCACTTATGAATCATTGCTAGATAGTTCAGTGTTTTAATGAAGATTTTCTTTTTACCTTTCATCTAAGCTTTTTTCTTTAAAGTATTAGAAATTCAAACATAAAGGCCTAAATTCTACCAAGGCAAGCACCTCCTTTCTAAAGGAAAGTGGATCAAGAATCCCTCCTATCTTCAGATGCATTGTAGCAGTTCCAATGTCACCTCAGAGAGGAATTTATTTGTGTCATACAAACAGAAGCAGGTGGCCCAATGCAGGTGTTGTGGTTGTGGAGCTTTAAAGAGGATGTGAGAGTTTTCTGGGAAAGAGAATAGCAAAAATGAAGTATTTCTTTCCCTCCATCTCCAGCTTATCTTTGGGAAAAAAGGGACACATCAAAACACTCACGTGATGGAAACAGACAATGAACTGCTTCTTCTAAGTTAAAAAGTTCCATAATTCTGAGGGCCCCTACTGGAAATGGAGAGCAGAGGCTGGCAATGGGAAATAGAAGATGTAAAGTATTGATTCTAGAAAGAAGCCCAGAACATTTCAAGAAGACTTGCATTTGTTTCTCACTCTATTGAACAGGCTTATCTTGCTCAGAGAAAATGGCATGTCTCTGTAAATTATTTTTCTAGTTCAATTCAATTTGAAATTTGAAATATAACTGTTAAATAAAACTACAAATCATCCTTAACCCTACAGTATAGGTCATACTAGACCTATAATTGATTTTCTACTTCTTCTCAAAGTCTTACACCAAAAGGCAAATTCATATAGAGTTAAGGAAAGGACTAAGAATATTTGTATCACAAATAAGCATCTCTGGGAACACAGTAAAGTGGGTTCTCCTCACTTTTGGGTGACTTTTTTTTATATACTTTTGTTGTTACTGTGTAAACACATAAGAATGAAACTATCATCAATGTCTATTTATCATCAATGTCTTCAGAAATAAAAGGAGAGGAAATGCCAAGTAACTATTACTCTGTGAGTTTCTCCATGTATTACTCCAAAATAAGCATGGGAAATAAAATATTTAACATTAAAATTAAAGACATCTTTAGGCCCACAAATTAGATATGTAGTACAGTGCACAAGAAATGGAATGGAAACTCAAAATGATGAACAGGGCTGAAGCCAAGAGCCTGCTGGGCTGCAGGTCTGCACACAGACAGAAGTAACTATACATTTAATTCCTGCACTGCTACACAGTAGCAGGGAAAACAGTACTTTTCATTGCACAAAATGGACATAGAATCACTAACTGAATTGAGGGCTGGTACAAGCTTACCTTCTGAAGAAGAAGGCTGAATAAAAGTTCCAACTGCTTCTAGAACTAAATGTGGTTGAAAACGACTGTATTAAAACACATATACACATACACACATGAACAGATATGAAGAATAACAGAGCCAAGTTGCTTCCAAGTCCAGGGGCCTGCATCTTCCTTAAGAAAGATTAAAATTAAAACCCAATAGGAGCCTGGGCCATTAATATGAGGCTAGGGGAGCTGAAAACTAGGTGGATACAAATGTCTACCTGCTAGATAGGAAAGAAAATGTTTAAGAAATACTCATAACATGTAGAAAAATTGCCACAAACTTAATAATAAATGAGATAAATTTAGCCCCAAGAAAATGGAAATAATGGAAAACCCTCAGAAAAACTTTGACATAAAATAGGTTTAATGTCTTCAAACAAAGAATATCGTATACAAAAATTGTAAGCTAAAGACAGGCAGATATTAAACAAGTTTACAGGGATATGAAAATTAGACCAGCCGGCGGTTCCAAGATGGAGGAGGAATAGGACGGGAGACCACTTTCTTCCCCACAAAGTCATCAAAAGAACAATTCAACGCTGAGTAAATTCCACAAAACAACTTCTGAATGCTGGCAGAGGACATCAGGCAACCAGCAAAGCAGACCATTGGCTTAAAAAACAGGTAGGAAAAATATAAAAGACAAAAAAAGAGTCAAAGGAGGCAGGGAGGGAGCTCCATCCCGGGAAGGGAACGGAATTCCCTCCCGGGAAGAGACTCTTAAAAAGAGAGGTTTCCAAACACCAGGAAACATTCTCGCAGCCGAGTCAGAGGAAAGCCTTGGAAGCACAGAGGGCAACATAACAGGAAGGAAAAGTAGATAAATAATTAAAACCAAAAGATTACGAGCCCAACAGTAACTCCCCCAGTGGGAAAACAGCACAGACGCCTGCATCCGCCACTAGCAAGTGGGGTTCGGGCAGGGAGGAGCGGGAGGCGCAGTGGGCAGTGCTTTCTAAGAATTGGGCTGCGGGAGGCGCGGGCTGCAGTGTTTTCTGGAGACTCGGGCCAGAATGCCCACACGTGGCCAAAGCATATTAGCTTGGGCTAACAAACTAGACTGTGGGATAGCTACCACGCAAAATGCTTGAACATAAGACACTGCCAGGACTGCGCACAGAACAAAGGATGGATCAGAAATAGCGGGTTGCAGACCATCCCCCTCCGGTGACAGGCAGCCAGAGCCTTAAGGGCTGGAAAGGGGCAATCGCAGCNCTTCGGCGCTCAGCCTTCTTCACATTCCAACTCTCACATCCATACATGACCACAGGAAAAAAAACCATAGCCTTGACTAGACGGACCTTAGTCAGCAAAGTAATGTCTCTACTTTTCAATATGCTATCTAGGTTTATCATAACTTTTCTTCCAAGGACTAAGCGTCTTTTAATTTCATGGCTGCAGAGCAAATTTCCTTTAATCTGCAAAAGAGTGATAGACATAGATGCAGAAGCAGAGATGGAGATGGAGCTTGAGATACCTTTAGTCATTAGTCTAGTCCTCTGAACCCTTTAGGCAACTGTTATCAACTTCCATTATAGATAATGTGTTAATAATTCTTGCTGTGCTATCAACTAACCTGTTTGCTCTCAGATCCATTCCCTTCCCTTACGTTTCTTTGCTTTGTATTATAGAGTTTGATTCACAGTTTTTGCCAAATGGTTTGTGGTTAAGTTCAGCCAGTGGTGGGAAACTGGAGAGTAGGAAATTGAGAGAAACATCCTTTCTCACTTATTATGTCAAGCATCTTGAGCAGTGCTGCCTATTCCTTTATGATTGAATCTCTCAAAGTTTCAATTCTTTCCAAGCAGTTTTGGCCCCTGGACTCTATTAACACACTATTTCCTTTGATCTCTTCAATCCTGGTTAATGGGATCTTCCTACAGTTGCTCATAGGGCTTTCCAGGTGGCACTTGTCCTTCAGTTGTTCAGTTGTGTCCAACCCTTTGAGACCCCATAGGGTGCAGCACACAAGGCTTCCCTATCTCCTTCACTAGTCCTGGAGTTTGATGTTCCTTCACTATCTCCTTGAGTTTGCTCAAATTCATGTCCATTGAGTACATGATGCCATCCAACCCTCTTGTCCCCTGTTAACCTCTTCTTCTCTTGCCTTCTTTCAGTATCAGGGTCTTTTCCAATGAGACCACCCTTCACATCAGGTGGCCAAAATATTGGAGCTTCAGCTTCAGTATCAGTCCCTCCAATAATATTCAGGGTTGATTTTCGTTAGGATTGACTGGCTTGATTTCCTCTCATTCCAAGGGACTCTCAAGAGTCTTCTTCAGCACCACCGTTTAAGAGAGTCATTTCTCCAGCACTCAGCTTTCTTTATGGTCCAACTCTCACATTCGTACATGACTACTGGAAAAACCATAGCTTTGATTAAATGGAATTTTGTCAGCAAAATGATGTCTCTGCTTTTTAATATACTTTCTAGGTTTGTCATAGCTTTTCTTCCAAGGAACAAGTGTCTTTTAATTTTGTAACTGCAGTCACCATCCACAGTGATTTTGGAGCCCAAGAAAATAAATTCTGTCACTGTTTCCATTGTTTCCCATCTATTTGCCGTGGAGTGGTGGAACCAGATGCCATGATCTTAGATTTTTGAATGTTGAGTTTTAGGCTGGATTATTCACTCTCCCCTTTCACCTTCATCAAGAGGCTCTTTAGTTCTCTTCACTTTCTGCCTTAAGGGTGGTGTCATCTGCATATCTGAGGTTGTTGATATTACTCCTGGCAATCTTGATTCCAGCTTGTGATTTATCCAGCCTGGGATTTCCCATGATGTGCTCTGCATAGAAGTTAAATTACCAGAAAGACAATATACAGCCTTGACGTACTTCTTTCCTAATTTTGAACCAGTTCGTTGTTCCATGTCCGGTTCTAACTGTTGCTTTTTGACCTGCAGATGGCGCTAGTGGTATAGAACTGCCTGCCAATGCAGGAGCCAGAGGGGAGTCATATCTAGGGATCAACAAGATCCCCTGGAGAAGGGAATGGCAACCCACTCCAGTATTCTTGCTTGGAGAATCCCATGGAGAGAGGAGCCTTATGGGACACAGTCCAGTGGGTCACAAAGAGTTGGACATGACTGAAGTGACTTAGCACAGCTGCTAATACCTGGCTTTGGAGTTTTTCAAGATCTTTTTAACTAGCTGTTCAAAATAATTTTTTACAATTGAACAACCTTGTGGTAGCTGTTTCACTGATTAGATTCAGATATACCTAAAATGTACCTCTCACAAGTGCGTGCGTGTGTGCTAAGTCAGTTGTGTCCAAATCTGTGTGACCCCATGGACTGTGGCCAGCCAGGCTCCTCTGTCCACTGTATTCTCCAGACAAGATTACTGGACTGGGCCACCATGCCCTCCTCCAGGGATCTTCCAGACCCAAGGATCAAAACTACACCTATTCTGTTATTTGTATTAGCAGGCAGGTTGTTTACCACTAGCACTACCTGGGAAGTCCTCCTCTCACATAACCTTCCTTAATTCATATAGCTGAATGCTCTCTAATATCATCAAATACATTCTATTTCCTCCTTAATTTTCCTTGACAGTATCATGGCTGCTTCAGAAGGAATGTCACTTAATTCCTCATTGAGTACATGCATCCTGTGGGTTTTTTGTCACCTTCTTAGTAACTATTTTTAAAAAATCATGAAAATGAGGAAGCAATAAGTCCAATCAGCCTTTCTTCCCTGTTTGACGTGAAAATAAGTAAGAAGAACCTGAAAAAGAAAGAGGATAACAGAAGAGAGAGGACAATAATAACAGTTTCTATTAATAGAATATTGTTAACATATTGCTGTTTAGCCGTTAAGTCATGTCCAATCCTTTTGTGACCTCATGAACTATAGTCCACCAGGCTCTTCTTTTCATGGGATTACCCAGGCAAGAATATGGAGCAGGTTGCCATTTCCTCCTCCAGAGGATCTTCACAACCCAGTGATTGAACATTCATCTCCTACATTTGCAAGTGAATTCTTCACCATTGAGACACCTGGGAAGCCCATTAATAACATATGTTTTTTCTTTAATTCTCAAAATAGTCCATGAGTTGTATATAATATGTATCCCTATTTTAATAACAGATAAAATAGCTAAGCATCAGAGAAGTTAAACAACTTGTTCAAAGTCATCCACCAAGCCACTGTGATAGGCCTGGGATTTAAATGTAAGTTTGTACAAACTGGAAGGATATGCCCATCTGAATGCAGAGTTTCAAAGAATAGCAAGGAGAGATAAGAAAGCCTTCTTAAGTGAACAATACAAAGAAATAGAGGAAAACACAGGAATGGGAGAGAATAGAGATCAATTCAAGAAAATTAGATACCAGAGAAACATTTCATGAATGGTGGTTACAATAAAGGACAGAAATGGTAAGGAACTAACAGAAGCAAAAGATACTAAGAGGAGGTAGCAAGAATACACAGAAGAACTATACAAAAAACAGTTTAATGACACAGATAACCATGATGATGTGATCACTCACCTGGAGCCAGACATCCTGGAGTGCAGTCAAGTGCACCTTAGGAAGCATCACTGCAAACAAAGTTAGTGGAGGTGATGGAATTCCAGCTGAGCTATTTCAAATCCTAAAAGATGATGTGGTTAAAATGCTGCACTCAATATGCACTTAGCAGTGGCCACAGGACTGGAAACAATTTTCATTCCAATCCCAAAGAAAAGCAGTGCCAAAGAATGTTCAAACTGCTGCACAATTGCACTCATTTCACATNCTAAAAGATGATGTGGTTAAAATGCTGCACTCAATATGCACTTAGCAGTGGCCACAGGACTGGAAACAATTTTCATTCCAATCCCAAAGAAAAGCAGTGCCAAAGAATGTTCAAACTGCTGCACAATTGCACTCATTTCACATGCTAGCAAAGTAATACTCAAAATCTCTAAGCTAGATTTCAGCAGTATGTGAACTGAGAACTGCCAAACGGTCAAACTAGAGTTAGAAAAGGCAGAGGAAATAGAGATCATATTGTGAACATCCGTTGGATCATAGAAATAGCAAGAGAATTCCAGAAAAAACATCCACTTCGGCTTCATTGACTATGCTAAAATCTTGGATTGTGCGGATCACAACAAACTATGGAAAATTCTTAAAGAGTTGGGAATACACAACAACTCTACCTGACTCCCAAGAAACGTGTACAGGTCAAGGAGCAACAGTTAAAACTGTACAGGGAACAACGGACTGGTTCCAAATTGGGAAAGGAGTACGTCAAGGCTGTATAATGCCATCCTGCTTATTTAACTTATATATAGACTGAAAGTGAAAGTGAAAGTCGCTCAGTTGTGTCTAACTCTTTGTGACCCCATGGACTATACAGTCCATGGAATTCTCTAGGCCAGAATGCTGGGGTGGGCAGCCGTTTTCTTTTCCAGGGGATGTTCCCAATCCAGGGATTGAACTCTTGTCTCCCACACTGCAGGAAAATTCTTTACCAGCTGACCCAACAGTGAAGCCCCATATGCAGCCTACATGATGCGAAATGCTGGCTGGATGAAGCACATGCTGGAATCGAGATTGCTGGGAGAAATGTCAATAACCTCAGATATGCAGATGACACCACCCTTATGGCAGAAAGTGAAGNCTTTACCAGCTGACCCAACAGTGAAGCCCCATATGCAGCCTACATGATGCGAAATGCTGGCTGGATGAAGCACATGCTGGAATCGAGATTGCTGGGAGAAATGTCAATAACCTCAGATATGCAGATGACACCACCCTTATGGCAGAAAGTGAAGAGGAATTATGGAGCCTCCTGATGAAGGTGAAAGACGAGAGTGAAAAAAGTTGTCTTAAAACTCAACATTCAAAAACTCGTGGCATCCATTCAGAAAACATTCATGGCATCTGTTCTCATCACTTTCTGGCAAATAGGTGGGGAAACAATGGAAACAGTCAAAGACTTTATTCCTTTGGGCTCCAAATCCCTACAGATGATGACTGCAGCCATGAAATTAAAAGGTGCTTTCTCCTTGGAAGAAAAGTTATGACCACCTTAGACAACATATTAAAAAACAGAGACACTACTTTGCTGACAGAGTTCCAAATAGTCAAAGCTATGGTTTTTCCGGTGGTCATGTATGGATGTAAGAGTTGGACCATAAAGAAGGCTGAGCATGAAGAATTGATACTTTTGAACTATGATGTTGGAGAAAACTCTTGAGAGTCCCTTGGACTGCACAGAGATAAAACCACTAAATCCTAAAGGAAATCAGTCCTAAATATTCACTGGAAGGACTGATGCTGAAGCTGAAGCTCCAGTACTTTGGCCACCTGATTAGAAGAACTGACTCATTAGAAAAGACCCTGATGCTAGGAAAAATTGAGGGCAGGAGGAGAAGGGGATGACAGAGGGCAAGATAGTTGGATGGCATCACCAACTCAATGGCTATGAGTCTGAGCAAACTCTGAGAGACGGTGAAGGACAGGGAAGCCTGGCATGCAGTTTACAAAGACTCAGAGACTACTGAGCAACTGAACAACAAAAAGCCCAGTTGATATACTTTGAGAGGGGGGCAGGAGAAGGAATGCCTGAGGTTGAGCTAGAACACCATCATGAAGACCTTAGGGGTCATTATAAAAGCCAAAAAAATGCAAAAATAAGATTTGGAAAGTAGAGTCCTAAAGCAGAGTAGCAAAGGCTGAAAGCAGAGCCTACTTAAGTTGGATCATCCAGATGGAAGTTTGGGAGAGGGGCACACAGGCAACAATCGCATAGAAAACAGTGTGAAGGGGAGACGTGGCCACATGTAAGAAATGAGCTTAACTCCACAATTCCATCCACAAGGCCAAGGTGTCTTTTCAGAATATGCCATCCCTTAATAGGCAGGCAACTGTTTTGGTACCCTGGTGGAGAGGAGCTTTCAGTTTGGGGTATCTTATTAAGATGTCAACAGACCTTGGAGAGTTCATAGACGATCAGGGAGATGATTACAGGGGCTGGAGGGGTTGATTTATGAGCAAGATGGAAAGACTAGTGCTGTTACTGCTTGGATAAATGATAGCTAAGGGAGGCATAATGATCTCTATAAATATTTGTAGGCGGAAGCAGTAAGAAGAGAAGGGACTCTGTGCTACCAATAGAATACAGTGCCTTTCGCTTCCCTTTCCTGAATTGCCAGGAAATTTTTTCTCATAGCAACACCATCAGAACTGCAGAAAGATCAGCCACAGGAGAAGGGTGAAAGTGACAGCCCAAGATCACTTAAGACTGAGCTTCAGGAAAAGCCACCAAGTGTGTTGAAGGGCACCCTCTCCCCAACTCAGGAATGAATTGGAGAGGCCCTGGTAGAAACTGTGGGCTCTGGGGCATCCTAGACTCATCTCTCACTATACCCCTCTGCACTATTCAGGTTGATTCGCTGAGTCTCTGTTCATACTTTCCTTTTACATTGGAAGACAACCCACAACTCCAATTGGTGTCTCCCTGTTCTATGTCCACAGTTAATGAAGGGAGTGCCTACTGTAGCCCAGGCACTGAGCTGGCTCAGGGTGAGGATACAAAGGCAAGGAGACAGTCATTGTCTTCAGGCTGATGGTTAACTGGAAAATCAGTCAAGCAAATACATAAGAAAGTATGAAATGATGAGTGAAATAATAAATAGTGATCCAGTGTCCTCAAGCAATAAAGAGAGGAAGTTCCTGATTCAGACTGGGAGTCTAGGGGTGACAGTTCCTGAAATGTGACCATTGTCATGAAAACAGCAATGGTCAAGAACCCCCTTCCTCCCCTTCCCCACTTTTCTGTGTTTTGGGAAGTGGCTTAACACAGAGAAGCATGCTCTCCTGGCTTAGATACCATGGGTCAGTTTACTCTTTATCACAACTCCCCCATAAGACCTGCACGTGAGTCACTTCTGTTCCTGTGACAAATCTTCTGTTCTCAAATCTTGCCTCTTTTATCTGAACCTGCTGAAAAAGACTTTCCAACTCCCCATCTTTTGTTCATGAATTAGTAGTTGAAATTAGAAATTATCCTCCCCAAATTAGTTAGATACATTTCCTGTTCAGTTGACTTGAACTTCTGATTTCAAAAACAATCCCAACTGTAAAATCATCCCATCTGGAATTTGTCCACTNAAAGAATCCACCTGCAATGCAGGAGACCTGTATTCAATCCCTGGGTTGGGAAGATTCTCTGGAGAAAGGTATGGCTACCCACTCCAATTTTCTTGCCTGGAGAATCCCATGGACAGAGAAGCCTGGTGGGCTACAGTCCATGGGGTTGCAAAGAGTCAGACATGACTGAAGCAACTTAGCAGGCATATTGGATGTACTTTCTAGTTTCTTCATGTGTAGATTCATTTTGGATTCATTTTGGCAACAATGCTATATTGGTTTACATTTACTTTTGTATCACATCAGGAGGAATTATATCTGTTTACTCTATTATTGAGGAGACTATGAGTGATGGTTATTTTACTGTGTTGGTTATTTTACTGTGTTAGCCATAAAATTTCCTTATTTTAAGGATCTGCATTTCCATCTGTAATTAAGAAGTGATCTTGTAATACTTTGCAATTGTGTCAGTACTATTTCCCAATAATCTATTTGTACTTTTTCTGAGTTCTAATATTACATCTATATTCAGTATCTGATGCTTTTCCTGTGAAGAAATGCTTTATTCCCCCNTTAAGGATCTGCATTTCCATCTGTAATTAAGAAGTGATCTTGTAATACTTTGCAATTGTGTCAGTACTATTTCCCAATAATCTATTTGTACTTTTTCTGAGTTCTAATATTACATCTATATTCAGTATCTGATGCTTTTCCTGTGAAGAAATGCTTTGTTCCCCCTAAATCTCAAGTTCGATTAGGGGGAATTATTTAGAGTATCTCCTGTGTGCTTGATGATATGTTCCATTTTGAAATATTTGCTTATTTTCTATTTAAAAATTTACTCATTTTCTGATGGGAAAAAAAAATTATTTTCTTATATGTGTCCTATACTGACCTGAAATTACCCACGTTTCCAAGAACATATGATAAGTAATAGTATTTAGAAATTAATGTCTGGACACTAGATATACTCATTCCTACTTGAGTCATTTCTTCAAGGTACTTTAATGGATGGTTCTAGGAAGATGTCTATATTCTAAGTGTAAAAACAACTTCAAAGAACTCTTGAGCTATACAACATGATTGTGCATTATGCTTCAGTTCAGTTCAGTCACTCAGTCATGTCTGACTCTTTGCGATCCCATGAATCGCAGCATGCCAGGCCTCCCTGTCCATCACCAACTCCCAGAGTTCACCCGGGAGTTCAGACTCCCATCCATCGAGTCAGTGATGCCATCCAGCCATCTCATCCTTGGTCGTCCCCTTCTCCTCCTGCCCCCAGTCCCTCCCAGCATCAGAGTCTTTTCCAGTGAGTCAACTCTTTGCATGAGGTGGCCAAAGTACTGGAGTTTCAGCTTTAGCATCATTCCTTCCAAACAAATCCCAGGGCTGATTTCCTTCAGAATGGACTGGTTGGATCTCCTTGCAGTTCAAGGGACTCTCAAGAGTCTTTTCCAACACCACAGTTCAAAAGCATCAATTCTTTGGC
>SJYV01018776.1:834007-844885 GCA_006410875.1 Neotragus pygmaeus | reverse complement strand
ATTTTCAGTGTTAAACACTGCTTAGCAGAGGCTACATAGAACTAAAGTTATATGGGACTATTAGGTAATTCTCTCCTTTTGTAGTTTAAATCTTACTTGTTATGGCTAGGTATTAAACTGTCACTGAATTTTCTTTATACTTGCTCTGTGGTATTAGTACATTCCCAGGCTGCTACCAGCATTCTCCATACTTATTGTATGTGGTAAGCAAATATCAACTAAATTGGGAATTATTCTTCAAAGTTCTTTGGTCTACAACTTAGTATCTCCTCTGCAGACATCCAAATAGCTAAGAACTTTAAGTGCTTACTACCCACCTAGAGGAGAGTTACTGAGATAAAAGCAGCCCAAGACTAAGAGCTGAAGGTTACGAAGGCACAGGTATTCAACTGTGCTTGTTAAGCAGGCAGATGTGATGGATTTGGAGGTTCTGTCCTGGTTTCAACCCTGGAAAATGATCTCTTCTGCACTATTAGGTTGGAAAGACACTGAGCTGCTTTTTGATCCAAAATTTGGCTATATTGAATCATATTTCACAGGCTTATAATAGCATATGATGCTTCTAGAGGCTGAAATCACGGCTTTTCTAAGAAGTGACAAGCAGAGCAATCTCAGAGACAGTGTTAACCAGCATCTGATTATAGAGGAGAACTGAATATATAAATCATATTTTTAAGAACTTAAGATATCAGTAACTTACTTATATAACTTTTTAAAACGAATAAACATGGTTTTTATTTTCAAACTTACTATGTTGGATATATATGGTGTTATCTAACCTATATTTGTTGTTGCTGTTCAGTCTCTCAATCAAGTAGCCTATTTACAAGCCCATGGATGCAGCACACCAGGCTTCCTGGTCCATTAGTATCTCCTGGAGTTTACTCAAACTCTTGTCCCTTGTATTGGTGATGCTATGCAACCTTCTTATCTTCTGTTGCCCCTTTCTCCTCCTGCCCTCAGTCTTTCCCAGCATCTGGGTCTTTTCCAACGAAATGACACTTTGCATCAGGTGGCCAAAGTATTGGAGCTTCAACTTCATCATCAGTCCTTCCAATGAATATTCAGGGTTGATTCCTGTTAAGAGTGACTGGTTTGACCTCCTTGCAGTCCAAAAGACTCTTAAGAGTCTTTTCTAGCACCACAATTAGAAAGCATCAATTCTTCAATGGTCAGACTTCTTTATGGTCCAACTATCACATCCTTATATGACTACTAGAAAAATCATAGTTTTGACTATATGGACCTTTGTCAGAAAAGAGATGTCTTTGCTTTTTAATACACTGTCTAGGTTTGTCAAAGCTTTCTTTCCGAGGAGCAAGCGTCTTTTAATTCCATGACTTCAGTCACCATCCTCAGTGATTCTGGATCCCAAGAAAAGCAATCTCTCTCTGTTTTACTTTTTCTCCTTCTATTTGCTATGACATGATGAGACCAGATGCCATGATCTTACTTTTTTGAATGTTGAATTTTAACTCAGCTTTTTCACTTTCCTCTTCCACCTTCATCAAGCAGGTCTTTATTTAGTTCCTCTTTGGTTTCTGCCATTGAAGTAGTATTATTTGCATATCTAAGGATATTGATATTTCTCTCAGCAGTCTTGATTCCAGCTTGATCTTTTCCAACCCAGCATTTCACATAATGTACTCTGCATAGAAGTTAAGTAAGATGAAAATATACAGCCTTATCGTACTCCTATCCTAAGTTTGAACCGAACCTTTGTTCCGTGTCTGGTTCTAACTATTGCTTCTTGACCCTCAAACAGGTTTATCACGAGGCAGGTAAGATGGTCTGGTATCCCCATCTCTTTAAGAATTTTCCACAGTTTGTTGTAATCCAGTCAAATGCTTAAGTGTAGTCAATGAAGCAGAAATAGAAAATTTTCTGGAATGCCTTTGCTTTTCCAATGATCCAACAAATGTTGGCAATTTGATCTCTGGTTCCTCTGCCTTTTATAAATCAGTTAAAGAATTAGAAGTTCTCAGTTCATGTATTACTGAACCTGTGGCTGATTCATGTTGATGTATGGCAAAAACCACTACAATATTGTAATTAGCCTCCAATTAAAATAAATTAATTAATTTAAAATAAAAAAATAAAGATTGTGAGCATTACCATGCTGCTGCTGCTGCTGCTAAGTCGCTTCAGTCATGTCCGACTCTGTGTGACCCCATAGACGGCAGCCCACCAGGCTCCCCCGTCCCTGGGATTCTCCAGACAAGAACACTGGAGTGGGTTTACATTTCCTTCTCCAATGCATGAAAGTGAAAAGTGAAAGTGAAGTCGCTCAGTCATGTCTGACTCTTAGCGACCCCATGGACTGCAGCCTACCAGGCTCCTCCATCCGTGGGATTTTCCAGGCTAGAGTACTGGAGTGGGGTGCCATTGCCTTTTACAATTACCATGCTGGTATGTGCAATGAGTGCAATTGTGCAGTAGTTTGAACATTCTTTGGCATTGCCCTTCTTTGGGATTGGAATTATAACTGAATTTTCCAGTCCTGTGGCCACTGCTGAGTTTTCCAAATTTGTTGACATATTGAGTACAGCACTTTAACAGCATCATCTTTTAGGCTGTTAAATAATTCAGCTGGAATTCCATCACCTCCACTATCTTTGTTTGTAATAATGCTTCCTAAGGCCCACTTGACATCACACTCCAGGATGTCTGGCTGTAGGTGAGTGATCACAGCATCCTGGATATCTGGATCAAGATCTTTTTTGTACAGTTCTTCTATGTATTCTTGCATCTCTTCTTAATCTCTTTTGTTTCTCTTAGGTCCTTACTGTTTTTTCCTTTATCATGCCCACTCTTGCATGAAATATTCCCTTGATCTCTTTAATTTTCTTAAAGAGAGCTTTAGTCTTTCCCATTCTATTGTTCTCCTCTATTGCTTTGCACTTTCACTTAAGAAAGCTTTCTTATCTCTCCTTGCTGTTCTCTGGAACTCTGCTTCAGTTGGGCGTATCAGCCATTCTCCCTTGCCTTTCCCTTCTCTTCTTTTCTCATATATTAATAAAGCCTCCTCAGACGCTATACCTTCATGGATTCCTTTTTCTTGGCAATGTTTTGGTCGCTGCCGACTGTACAGTATTACAAACCTCTGTCCATTTTTGTTTAGGCCCTCTGCTACCAGATCTAATCCCTTGAATCTGTTTATCACCTCCACTGTATCATTATAAGAGATTNCTTAATCTCTTTTGTTTCTCTTAGGTCCTTACTGTTTTTTCCTTTATCATGCCCACTCTTGCATGAAATATTCCCTTGATCTCTTTAATTTTCTTAAAGAGAGCTTTAGTCTTTCCCATTCTATTGTTCTCCTCTATTGCTTTGCATTGTTCACTTAAGAAAGCTTTCTTATCTCTCCTTGCTGTTCTCTGGAACTCTGCTTTCAGTTGGGCGTATCAGCCATTCTCCCTTGCCTTTCCCTTCTCTTCTTTTCTCATATATTAATAAAGCCTCCTCAGACGCTATACCTTCATGGATTCCTTTTTCTTGGCAATGTTTTGGTCGCTGCCGACTGTACAGTATTACAAACCTCTGTCCATTTTTGTTTAGGCCCTCTGCTACCAGATCTAATCCCTTGAATCTGTTTATCACCTCCACTGTATCATTATAAGAGATTTGATTTAGGTCTTATCTAAATAGCCTAGTTGATTTCCCTACTGTCTTCAAGTTAAGTCTGAATTTTGCAATAACAATCCCATAATCTGAGCCACAGTCAGCTCCAGATCTTGTTTTTCACTGACAGTGTAGAGCTTATCCATCTTCGGCTGCAAAGAATATAATCAATCTGATTTCAGCCTTCACCATCTGATCATGTCCATGTGTAAAGTCATTTCTTCTGTTGTTGAAAGGTGGTGTTTATACAGTAAACAAAATTGTGTTAGCCTTTGTCTTGCTTCATTTTGTACTCCAAGGCCAAACCTATTTGCTACTCTGAGTATCTGTTGACTTCCTACTTTTGCATTCCAGTCCCCTATGATGAAAAGGACGTCTTTTTTTTTTTGTGGGTGTTAGTTCTAGAAGGTCCTGTAGGTCTTCATAGAACCATTCAACTTCATCTTCTTTGATATTATTGTTTGGGACATTGACTTGGATTACTGTGATTTTGAATGTTTTGCCTTGGAAAAGAACCACGATCATCGGGTCATTTTTTAGATTGCACTCTAGTACTGCATTTCAGACTCTTGTTGACTACGAAGGTTACTCCATTTCTTCTAAGGGATTCTTACCCACAATCATCTGAATTAAATTCATCCATTCAGGTCCATTTTATTTCACTGATTCCTAAGATGTCGATATGCACTCTTGCCATCTCCTGTTCGACCACTTCCAATTTACCTTGATTCACGGATTTAACATTTCAGGTTCCTATGTAACATTGTTCTTTACAGCATCAGACTTTCACCACCAGGCACATTCACAACTTAGCATTATTTTTGCTTTGGCCCAGCCTCTTCATTCTTTCTGCATCTATTTCTCTGCTCTTCCCCAGTAGCATATTGGAAAGCTTTGGACCTGGGATGCTCATCTTCCAGTGTCATATCTTTTTTTGTCTTTTCATACTGTTTGTAGGGTTCTTGAGACAAGAATACTGGAGTGAGTTTGCCATTCCCTCCTCCAGTGGACCACATTTTGTCAGAACTCTCCACTATGACCCATCTGTCTTGGGTGGTTCTGCCAGGTATTTCTTATAGCTTCACTGAGTTAAGCAAGCCCCTTTGCCATGACAAGACTATGATCCCCAATGGAGATCTAATCTATATATTAGACTGCAAATTGAATGTTATTGATCCTTCATTGTATATGTGTTAGATGATTGGAGAGGTTCACAAATTTGTAAGGTCACAAAGCTAGTAATAGCAAAGATTAAATCTGAATTACAATTTCCTAATTTCAAACCCCATTTCCTAACTTCTTCACCATACCCACTGATTATTCTTTTGAATGCAGAAATATATCAGTGCAAAGCCCACTGATGATAACTTATTCATAGTTCATCATTTATAGTAAAGATCAAAATAAACTGGATATTCATCTATCCTACAAATGAACATAATAAACTTTGTAGAGGACAGAGTGAACACTGAGTTTAACAAATCATAGGGTGGGAAATCCCTGCATATTTTTTTCATATTTTTGATTTGCCTTGATTTTATCTTGATACTAGTGACTAGTTATGGAATCTGATTTTAGTTGTATTACATTAAGATAACTCTCAAATTTTTGTGTGATGTTCTACCTTACTCATTCACTACATATAATACACTTTGTTGTTATTCAGTCACTAGGTCATGTCCAACTCTTTGCAACCCCATTGACTACAGCACACCGGGCTTCTCTTTCCTCCACTATCTCTTGGAGTTTGCTCAAAGTCATATCCATTGAGTCGGTAATCCTATCTAACCATTGCATCGTGCACTGTCACCTTCTCCTTTTGCCTTCACTCTTTACCAGGGTCTTTTCCAATGAGCTGGTTCTTCACGGTAGGTGGCTGAAGGATTGGAACTTCAGCTTCAGCATCAGTCCTTCCAGTGAATATTCAGGGTTTCTTTTATATGGGATTTTTTAGGCAAGAATACTGGAGTGTATTGCCATTTCCTCCAGGGGATCTTCCCAACCCAGAGATTGAACCTGTGTACCCCGTGTCTCCTGCATTGCAGGCAGATTCTTCACCTGCTGGGTCATCAGGGAAGACCCTATAATACATTAGGCTCAGATCTAAACACTTTGCATAAATCAAATCATTAACCTCACAGCACACCTGTAAGATGGGAATTATTATTTTCATTTTGCATGTGAGGAAACTGAGGCTCAGTGAAGTTAATAACTTGCTATCAAATAGCATTATGAGCATCTGATCCTGTGCTCTTTATATTATTTTATACAGTCCTCCTCTATGAGATTTTATTGCTTTCTGGTCAATATAATTTTTTTAATTGCTATTCTCTTAAACATAGGAAGTTACATTTTATAATCAGATAATTCATTCAAACTATGTATTTTCAAATATATACTCTTAGCTGTGAACTGAATCAAAATATTACGATAATTAATTTGGGAAGATAAAAGAGGTAAAATACTCATTTTGTTTCTGAACAGTAATTCAAATCGGATACATTGGCATGCACATGCACGCATGTGTGTATGTATATAAAAAACTATTCTGTCAACAAAGATTCATAATATGTCTACTCTGTGCTTGGCACTGCTCTAGGCCCTGGACAGGAAGAAAGCAGTTAGAACACCTTTTTCCTCATGAAGCTTCCATTCTGTATGTTGTATAACACTGATCTATAAGCAAGAAACTCGGAGATTAAATAAGTACGATTTAGTCTTGATGTGAGTGTGGCAGTGGAGCTTTTTAGGTTAAAGTATTGACCCAAAGAAGAAATTACACAACTGACCTCTAAAAAGAACTCTATTTTACATTATTTATTCTAGTTTAGAAGAAAAGGTTCTAACACACCTTGGATTACATTGATAAACTCTGACAATACTTCCTATCAGTGTATTTCAAGGTATCATGATTGTGCCCTACCAAAAATGATAAAAAGTCAGATTTTTACCTTCTTTCAGGAAAAAAAAATGTTGGTTTGTCATAGTTTTGTACAAGATCAAGACTGCTGGGTTGGAGACAAGGTGCTTTATTACTCAGAAACAGCAAGCTGTATGCTCTTCATGTTTATACCTGTTCCCTGTGCCTCCCAAGTCCCATGGGGGCCATAGGAAAGAAGCCCCAAGCAGAGGAGTGAAGGATTTTCATTAGAGTCGAGGGATCTTGAGCTTAAGAAACTCAATCTCTAGAAGAGATTGCCACATATGCCCTAGTGGGAATTATTTCTTTATTATATTGGACAGTTGAAAAAATTCCTGTCCCAGAGGGAAGGGAGACACTATCTCTATCTTCCAAGGTTTACTAATATACAAATATCTTTAAATATTTACCCTTCAAGAGAGACAACCAGTGTTTCTGCCCATAAAATGAGAAGAAATGAAAGCGATCCATAGAGAATTGTTTTCTGGTATTTTCCTTTCTATACTACCAGTTTTTCATGAGTTGAAAATGAACTGTTGCTAAAATTAATTACTTGTATATATTACATATAAGGGAAGAATGGCATATTTAGATTACATATGAGATGGGACTGGTCATCATGTGTCTAATTTATAGGTGAGGAAAGTGAGGTTCATGGAGGTACATTTATGACTCGTTCCACAGATAATAAATTTTAGTGCCAAAATTTAATCCCAAATGTTTTCAGTAATCAAAATAATTCAGTAGTCAGAATGTAAATATATCTTTGCAATCTCTAGCATAGATAGAACTGTTTATGCTAGAAAACAAGGTTTTCAAAATTTCATGTCAATGTGACATCTACATCTATTTGGCATTCACCCACCTCATCAGCTTTCACCTGAGAAAACTTTCCATTATGTTGTTCAGTCTGTTGAAAAATGTGCTGGCATGAACCTTCTCTTGTAGCTTCTTAGAGAAATTGGTGGAGTTCTAGGCTCTATGCAGCTGGAAAGGTGGTCTCTTCAGGGCAAACTGCTTATGGACATTCACACATCTCCAAGTCATTAAAAGAGTCTTAGCTCAAAACAGGGCATAATAGCATCATGTGGGTATTGTGGAAGAAGAGCTTTTATTTGTTCCAGCACCATAAAATATTTTTTGAATGAGTTTGGCAAACATTCAAATGTCTTTAATAAACATCAGCATTATTTTAAATATTAATATGATATTTTAACTGGGAGCATTTCAATATTATATTTAAGGTTGTCAGAAGCTTTTAAAAATTCTCTTTGTTAGAGTAATTTTCTGTGTATGAATTCTTAAATCTCCCTTTCCAGCTGACCAAAATTCATGCAATTACATATTTGAATTAATGAAGACCATGAAAGCACTGTGACAGAATAATTATCTTTAATTATACTAATTACATAAGTGGATAAAAATTAATGATTAGGGCATTACTCTGAAAATAATAGCTCTGTATTAATGATTGGATCTTCTTGCAACTTATCTTCACCATCCCCCCTACTTCTTATAACCTACATTTGACATCTAAAAGTTTAAGAAAAAATTTGAACTCAAGTTCCTCCAAACATGCCCTGAGTTTCTATGTTTTTTTCAATTCACTAAGATGACTCAGTTTGCCAGATTTAGCAAATAAGAATACAGAGCCCCCAGTTACAGTTGAATTTCAGATGAACAGTGAATAACCTTTGTAGTATAAATAAATCCCAAATATTGCAACATTAGAGATGATTCCTGTAAGGCAATATACTCAGTAACTGTTAGCTGGATGTGTTTTTAGAGGGTATATAACTAGTACTGTGTCCATTATGCCCACTGGATATTAGGAAAAGTTATAAAAATTTTATGGAAATTTGAATTAGCCCCAGAGGTAAATATTTAATGTTTAAACTGTAAAAATAAGTTGCCAGCCCCACACTTCAAAGGTTAAATGAGGGTTAATCCAATTCTTTGGTTATAAAATCCACTCATAAGATTTTTTGTTAAATGGTATTTGTATTCCAGTGCATACATTATTAAGGCTGGTAAATGAATTTGAGGATATATACTTTCCTCCAATCTAGGTTTAAAAAGGACAGATATTTTTATAATTTCCACCGATTAACACAAGTTAAATCCCTACAAGTCTTTATCAAACAGCAGTTCTTTCATCATACTGTTAATTGACAAGGTCCTTAAATTATTTATCTAATAGTGTTGTACTGCAATTTCTTCCTTTATTTACTTAGAGTATAAATGAATATTCAGGGATTAGGTTATTCCTATCCTGCTCTGGTGCCATAAATAGTATCATTATTTCTGTGTATAAGGATGATTTGTTTGCATAAAAGAGTCTGAAATCTTGAAACACAAAACTGCATCTCCCCCTCAATCTGAGAGTAGTTGTTCTTGTCATGAGGTGGGGTTATCCTCCATGCATTGTACAATCAGATATACTTGAAACTATTGCAAAGTAAAAAACTACTCAGGAGCTAATGCTTTTCTTAGAAAAATGTTTCAAATTGCCAGTTTTTAAATAAAAAGGAGAATTGTCTCAGAGTCGAGTCTTCATGAGTGCTTTTATCTTTAGATCCTGGGACCTGGGCCTTATTGTGAAATTCTAACCTTTCTGCCTTTTAAAATAGCCCTGAAGCATTGTATTAAGGCACCTCTGCAGACTTTCACTAATGCGAGTTTAAGTACTGTGGTGTCCTTTATCAAGGAGAGCTGACACACTTCCAAAGCTGTCACAACTGACTAACTCTGGTCCGATTCATAAGGGATTAATTGGCCATGGGTGCTTGTGAGCTGAAATACTGTCATAGCGGCTGTAGATCTGTCACTTTGATACACAAGGTAATCAAGTCCAGTAATAGACTCTCCATGAATGTTAATAGCTTACCTAAGCAAGAAATCATTAGAGACCGTTTACTCCATGTCATGTGGAAGAGCATAGTCTGGACTTTTAGATAAAGATCAACTTCATATTTTGTGGGATAAACTTCATTTCCAAAACTGTACTGAAATATCAAATATACTCTGATTGTTTTGAGACTGATTACAAAGGGAATGAAGCTTTAAGATACTAAGCTTCTGAAGTAGTCTCAAACTGAAAAGTAAAACAGAGTTTTTTTTCTAAGTTCTTTTTTTACATTTTTCTTTTTTTGTTAAGGGTTCAAACAAAGATAGCTTGCTTTGCATTTGTCTTCAGGTTTCTTTCCAGAGATAACCTGGTTTCTCAGGTATGAAATATTTCCAGAACATTCAGTATTTATTTGAAAATAGAGTTTTATATAATATATATGTTAATAGATTTATTTATTTTATATGAATTTGATTATACATTTGTTCAGCAGATTTGGTTGTCAGTATATGTAAATAGACTGATTCTAACAGATGCATCAGTTCAGTTCAGTCGCTCAGTCGTGTCCAACTCTTTGCAACCCCATGAATCACAGCACGCCAGGCTTCTCTGTACATCACCAACTCCCGAAGTTCACTCAAACGCATGTCCATCGAGTCCGTGATGCCATCCAGCCATCTCATCCTCTGTCGTCCCCTTCTCCTTCTGCCTCCAATCCCTCCCAGCATCAGAGTCTTTTCCAATGAGTCAACTCTTCGCATGAGGTGGCCAAAGTACTGGAGTTTCAGCTTCAACATCAGTCCTTCCAATGAAAACCCAGGACTGATCTCCTTTAGAATGGACTGCTTGGATCTCCTTGCAGTCCAAGGGACTCTCAAGAGTCTTCTCCAACACCACAGTTCAAAAGCATCAATTCTTTGAGCTCAGCTTTCTTCACAGTCCAACTCTCACATTCATACATGAACACTGGAAAAACCATAGCCTTGACTGAATGGACCTTTGCTGGCAAAGTAATATCTCTGCTTTTCAATATGCTATCTAGGTTGGTCATGACTTTCCTTCCAAGGAGTAAGTGTCTTTTAATTTCCTGGCTGCAATCACTATCTGCAATGATTTTGGAGCCCCCCAAAATAAAATCTGACACTGTTTCCATTGTTTCCCCATCTATTTCCCATGAAGTGATGGGATCAGATGCCATGATCTTAGTTTTCTGAATGTTGAGAAAAAGCCAACTTTTTCACTCTCCTCTTTCACTTTCTTTCTTTCTTTTTTTTTTACTTTATTTTACTTTATAATACTCTATTGGCTTTGCCATACAAAATTTCCTCTTCACTTTCTGCCATATGGGTGGTGTCATCTACATATCTGAGGTTATTGATATTTCTCCCGGCAATCTTGATTCCAGCTTATGCTTCTGCCAGCCCAGCATTTCTCATGATATACTCTGCATAGAAGTTAAATAAGCAGGGTGACGATATACAGCCTTGAC
>SJYV01018776.1:801902-829917 GCA_006410875.1 Neotragus pygmaeus | reverse complement strand
AAAAAAAAAAAAAAAAGCGTAACACTCCCCAAAAAGGTGCACTTGATTTTTTAATAATATTAATTGCATTTCAACTGTAAAAGACTTTTTTCTAAGATAATAAAAAAGTGAGAAATGAATTTTTTAAAGTCAAGATTTCTTATTTGAAATACTATTTGACTCTGCAGTTATCACATATTTTAATGTATAAGGCAGAGCTTACTGTAGCATTGCACAATATCCAAGGCACTGAATTTTAAAAATGAAATTTCACAAACTTTGATTGGTATCCTAGATTTCTCAGGCATGATTAATCTTCTAGTTGGATATCACTTGAGAATATGTGTTTCTGGTTTCTTGGAAGAGAGGGGAGAATGCTAAAACTGGAAATTGACCAGACAAGAAGCTGACTTAGCTGAAAACGTAATTTCAGCTTTTTTGGCAGAGTTGAGGAATATGGATAATTCCAAAGTATATGGAAGAAGCTTTAAGAACTGCCAAAAAATTCCTGAGATTAACTCCCGTGGGTGTTATTCTCTGAAGCACCACACCATACAGGAAGAACTTGCAAGACCCTGGCACATATTCTACATACAAGCTTTGGTAAGCCCGGTGAATGACTGTTACATTTGTACTATAATCAAGTAAAGAATTTAAGACAATATTAATTAAAATGTTGTTTGGAAACAAAATTTACTGGAAGTGGGCATAATAGGATATATAGAAATATTTCTGTATAATCCATAGAAAGAGAACATTCTCCTATTTCTCTCCTAGAGTTACCAGGAGAATTGACACTCAAAGCATTTTCACACTTAAATTAACACATTTAAAGCAATTAGTATGGAAAGTTTTGTTATAGTTGCTTACTATATTATGATTTCCAGTTGATAGTTACCATTCAGTTGATATATCATTAAAAATGAACACATATTTTCATAAAACAAGAATAAAATAAAATTTGTAGCCGGTTGCTAGAGATTGTAATGTTTATAAACAAAATGATATTTATTTTTAGGTTCTGATTACATTTTGACATACAATTCTTTGTGATGTAATTGTTTAGTATTATTATGGAACCAAAAACTTTTTCATTCTCTCTGTTGCACTCAGAGGTTGAATGGAACATTATCCCTGCTACATTTTTATGTAACAGGCAATGATTGTTTTAATTTTAAGAAAAGATTTATATTACAAAGGTCAAACCTCTCTGAAGCTTGTATTCCATGAACCTTCAGGTGTAAGTGGAGCAGAAGAAAGAATGTCTCTACTGGTTCCATCCATATTTCTATTTTAGAAAGCTAGGAAGGCCTGGAAGTGGCCTGCAAAGATGGTGGCACCTGGGTGGTTGTTGTTCAGTCACTAAGTCTGTCTCTTTGCAATCTCATGATCTATAGCCCGCCAGGCTCCTCTGTCCATGGAATTTTCCAGTCAAGAATATTGGCGCAGGTTTGCAATTTCCTACTCCAGAGGATCTTCCCAGTCCAGAGATTGAACTCACATCTCTTGCATCTCTGCATTGGCAAGTTATTTTTTATCATTGGTGCCACCTGCAAAGCCTGGCACCTGAGTAGAAAGAGATTTCATGAAATAGTATTAACATCAGAACAATTTCAAATACATCTGAATGTTTATAAAGAGTGTTTTAGTTATATCTTGACCCATTTGAGTCAAAGATTTATTATTTTTTAACACAAAAAGTAATTTTTCCATTACTATTTACTGATCAACTTGCATAAATAGACAGGAGAGATCTGAGAATAAAGACAATGAATAAGACATATGACTAAAGGCATGCGTAGAGTGTTGTAAAAAAAGAGAAAGCAACACATGAAGGGCTCCTGAAACCTGATTCCTCTACTGAAATAATTTCTAATAGAATCCTACATGTCTATCACAATTTACTCCAGCCTGTATGTCTCTCATAGGGATGCAAGTCTCCACAGATAGATAGTTCCTAAAATCTGACCATAAAAAACTCCTTACTGAATAGTTAGGTCACAATTTAATTCTTCTTAGTAAAACTGTCAGAATTTATGTGATAATTTCCTTTGAACTACATGTTAGTGCATTTATCTTGAGCCTAGTCTTAATGGGCTAAAATGGAACTATCCTGAATTTGCCCCCAAGTGTGATGTTCATTTCCTTGTTTCTCTTGTATCTATGTCCTATTTTATTTGCAAGGAATTCATCCCAGTTATATGTAGTCAGGGCACTGGCTGAACTTTATTGGAGGGGAATTTTGCTAACAAGGATCATAGACCTAATATAAAAGTTTGTATGAATCTCATTCTTTACTGGAGTGTTCCTTTGTGTATATTTTCCTGCATAATCATATCACTTACTCATGAATAATGGCTTATCCAGAGTCATTACTCATGGAAACTGAGGGCTTCAAAATTTTATTAGGAGCTTATGACAGGAAGACTTCCATAGACAGTTATAAAGTACTATTCCTTTGTACTTCCTGCTTGTGTGGACACAAGTGAAACTTCCCTAGGGTTTTATGAAAAAAAGTAAGGGACCCTTTAAAAAGCCAGTTAGTAAAGCTACTTAATTCTCCATGTGGATTTATGTCCCGCTAAGTCAGTCTGTTTGCTAGTGTTTTCAATTACAACAAATAGAAAGTGCAGTTTAATATGAAAGTCAATACTCAGCATAGATCAACAAAACCATAGTCACAAACCAACAGCAAACTAGTGTTTTTAGGTCAAAAAACAAAAAAAAAAATCAGTTCAAACAGCAATTTGAAATTTCTTATATTGATTGTTATACTGAATCCAGGAAAGACTTTTTTGTTTTTTTAAAGTGAGTCAATGATATAAGTGAGACAAGACCAAAAAAGCTGCAGGACATATTCAATAAATTCACAAATGTACTTTGAGTAAACATTGTGAATAAGATATATAAACATTAAAAGTCATTATGAGATCTAGCATAATATTCAGTTCAATTTACTTCATTCGCTCAGTCATGTTTGACTCTTCGCAACCCCATGAATTGCAGCACGCCAGGCCTCCCTGTCCATCACCAACTCATGAAGTTCACCCATACTCATGTCCATTGAGACAGTGATGCCATCCAGCCATCTCATCCTGTGTCTTCCTCTTCTCCTCCTGCCCCCAATCCCTCCCAGCATCAGAGTCTTTTCCAATGAGTCAACTCTTCNATGTGTGTGTGTGTGTGTGTGTGTGTGTGTGAACAAAGGAAAAAATAGTGAGAATTTCTCAAAGTATTGAGTGTTTCATTAATGGAAATGTACCACTATATTTTCTGTGGTTTATGTGATGGTAATTTTCCTTTTCCTGTTTCACACTGAGCTTGATGGACAGGCCCTTCTTTAATGTACAAATAATCTTTATGACCCTTGTAAGCAGGTCTGACGATACTCAGCTGAGTAATGTACCAGAACTGAAATTTCCATCTACTTGATGTTTTGCACAGGGATTTTGATGAAGTCACTGTCACCTGCTATTAACTTAATATCAAGTCTTAATAGGGTCCCTTTCTCACGCTGTTGGGGTCCAAATTAATTACTAAGTAAAAATTTGCCACATAAATCCTCACTTACCAGGGAGGGAAAAAAATGTAACCTCATTTGTGAGCTTAGAGAGCAGCCTATAGAAGAAGATCCGCTTGCAAGACACAACAAAGAAGTCTGTGTTATCAGTGAAGAAATTGGATTTCCTGCAAAGTTGGGGTTCACTTCCTCAGGCTAAGCTCTGTACCCTCTTTATCAGCATCCTCACATTTATCCTCAAAATTCAGTAGAATCTTCACTTAGTGCTCTTTAGTACCAAGTTATGGGGCAGCAAAAAAACTCCCTAAACATAAACTATTAGAGGATCAGATGTATAAAATAAATCAAGGGGAGTGTAGGGTGAGATAAGCTAAATCTTCTCCAATCCTGATATTCTGTAAAAAGTTACAATCTAATAAAGACATAAGAATTTTGAAAATCTACTTGCCTTTTGATATTACCTAAAATTTTACCATCAAAAATAAATTTACTATTAAATGGTAATATCATCAGAGGGGTAAGGAAAGGGAGGAGGGTAGGAGAGGATAAAAAGGGCTTAATCTCTGTTAGGTACATGCAACTTAATGATTAGAATCTCACAAATTGAGAAGACAGGGTTTTAAGAGAACTTGGGCTAGTGGGGCATCCTATGATAGTTGAGCGCTGGTGAAGAGTCTTTCCAAAGGTTAGGTAAAGCAATGAAGATAGCTTTGCCTAAGTTGCAGTTTTGTTTTGTTTTGTTTTGGGGGATGACTGTTATTTTATTATTTTTTATTGAGATACAATTGGCACATAACATTGTTTAGGGTGTACAGTGTANAGTCTTTCCAAAGGTTAGGTAAAGCAATGAAGATAGCTTTGCCTAAGTTGCAGTTTTGTTTTGTTTTGTTTTGGGGGATGACTGTTATTTTATTATTTTTTATTGAGATACAATTGGCACATAACATTGTTTAGGGTGTACAGTGTATTGATTTGATACATTTCTTTATCACAAGAAGCTTACTACCATAGTCCTACAGCTAGCACCTCTATCACTTCACATAGTTATCATTTCTTTTTTTGTGATGAGATCATTTAAAATCTTAAACTCTTGGCAGCTTTGATGTATACAGCACAGTACTGTCACCTGTAATCACCATGCTGTCTCCAGAGCTCCAGAAGATACTGATCTCATTGCAAGTCTGTACCCTTTCTCCAGTATCTCCCTAGTTCTATTTCTTCATCACAGATATCCAAGGACAAGAGAAGAAAACATGGGTTGGGAGTAATATTAGAATCTACAAAAAGAAAAAAAAATTGCAAAGAAAGATAATAATTAAAAGCTCAGAGATACTTTAAAACCCATTAACATGCAAAGCCCTTAACTTTAATTGCTTATAGGATGCTAACAAAACAAACAGATATCTCATTTCACCCTTTCTCCTAAAATCGAAATCTACCCTTGGAAAGCTTCCCTTAAGTCCTATTGGAAGTTTTTTGCTGATTCTAGATTCCTCTCTTTTTTATTTTTGGTTCTGATTGCCCAAATTTGTAGCTCATCTCTAGCCATATTTCTACCCTTGGCTCCTGGAGCAGATTACCAGCCTAGGTAAGCATAGGAAGTACCTGGAAGTTGCTGTTCCCAGGCTCTTAGTCAACAACTGACAGCTGGTGCTACTGGAGTATGAAAGCCTCCTCCCCTCAGGTGGAATGAACCCTGAGGCATGACTTACACTGCAGAACTTCCTTGGGTGGGGCTGAGGTTGTCCTTCACAGGTCCCTGCCTCTAAGCTCAGCCATGAATGGCTTTTTCTCTTTTCCTGAATTGTTTCCTCCACTTCCTTACTGGGCTTCCCCTGTGGCTCAGCAGTAAAGAATCCACCTGCAATGTAGGAGATTCCAGTTCAATCCTTAGATCAGGAAGATCCCCTGGAGAAGGGTATGGCAACCTACTCCAGTATTCTTGCCTGGAGAATCCCATGAACAGAGGAGCCTGGTGGGCTATGATCCATGTGGTTGCAAAAAGTCAGACACAACTGAAGCAACTGAGCATGCGCACACTTTCTTTATTAGATTCTTCCTTATAAATCACTTGCATTGAATTCATAATCTTAGGACATTCTTTTGGGGAACCCAACTAAGCTAGATTGTTGCTGGATGTATCTACCTGAAGGTTTGGATGAAAACTGCACTTTATCATAGGCAAAGCCAGGGTATCATCATGCCTCACTTGTCTCTTCCTTTGTCATTTCTGTTAGAGATGCAACATTCTCATAGTTACCCAGGTGCACAGTTTTTAAAGCCATTTCTATTGTTTCTTTTCAGTTAATGAATTGACATTTACATTCAGTTTTATAGTTTGTAAAACATTCTCATGTATTTAATAGCATTTTATTTTCAAAAATTATTTTCAAAATAAAATAGGTCAGATTTGATCATATTCAGTCTTAGAGTGCGGCAACAAAGGATACAGGAAATTAAATAGGTAGTAAATTCAGTAACTGGAATGAGATCATGTGCCTTTGACTTTGATTGACTACTTTTCTACAAAGCCAGATGTTCTTCCTTCAGGACATCTCTCAGATGCTTCCTTTTTTATTTTTTCTATTTCTTCCATACAACCTTGGTTTAGAGTCTTGATATTCTTCCTCAGGTGATAGCAGTCATCTCCTAAAGGGGAGTACTCTGCCTCTGTTTCTTCTTGTTTCATGTCCTCATGCCCCTCTCAGATTAACATCCTACATAACATCTATTCTCACTTACCTATGATCTAGATCCTACAGACATTTCTGGTTTTAACTTTTACTCTTCCTCGCTTTCTAATTCTAGAGTTTATTTGTTACTACATCATAGTTTAGCTATATTTAATAGTATAGAAAAGGGTTCATTGAAGATGGGTATGGGTACTGCTGTAACAAACACCTAAAGTATATGCCAATGATATAGCAACCAAGTAATAAAAGGAGATAAAAGTGAAATAAGAGGCTGGAGGATGGTTATGCCTGATATGCAATGAAAACTCTTGACAGAACTGTCATCTGTTATGACTTGGAAGGCAGATCACATACCTAATGAACTTACTGCACTGGGGAAAGAGGTTGGTAAACTTAAAGTTAGTATGTGTTGAAAAGGTGATTAGTTTCTAGTTGATAAGGTGTCAGTAGAAGTGATAAAGCCACCTCTAGGTCTGTTCCTAAAGTCCATCCTGTGCAATCCTTTAGCTTTCTTTCCCTCCACATTGACCCTAGAAACCTTATGTTAGAAAATGGCAAAACCTTGAGATGGAAAGATCTTAGACCCCAAAAAGTGCTGGAGAATTTATCTCCAAGGAATATTGCCAAGCCATGCATTGGGCTCTAAAATGAAAGGAAAACAACATGTTACTCTGTTTAACCCTGAGATATTGCTGTTTGTTTTGGTACCAAGGTGTATTCTAGACCATCCTGTTTGAAAGCCTGCAATGCCAGCATCTTTTACTCCAGCATCTAATAGCATGATATGATAGAGCTAAATGTTCAGTGCTTATTAAATTAAATAGAAACAAAAACTCATATCATGAACTGATTTCAATGAATAAAAAGTAGACAGCCATTATGGATGCTAGTGCACAATAACAACATAAATAATGTAAGAAATAAACAGCAAGGAAGAAAATGATAATTATGTTTAATATCTCAGAATAATTATTCTTAACAGCTATGAATTGAATTATTCAATTATAACAAAGTGAATAGAAAACAATAATGAGTTAAGACATTTTCTGAAAATATTCTTTACAATTCTCCCAAATTGTTTTTATGTAAATCATTAAGTAAATGGATGAAATGTATATAAGCTACATTCTTTATAACAAATTTATTGCTTTTTTTAGTTAATGCAATAAAAATATCCTGGCAGTTATTTATTAAGGGGTAAAAATATTAATTAGTAAACAATGTTAGCAAACAATTCAGAGCAAGAGAAGTCAGGCTTGCTGGGGTTTGTGACATCCACAGCATCCAAGACTGGATTCATTAAACTGTTTCTTCAGTGACTCTGGTTTGCAGGGTCAGGTTCTGGGGGCCCCATCCTGCTGCGTTAGTCAAGGTGAGTTATCTGAACATGACAAAACCTGAAACAGGGACGTGTTACAGGCCAGCAGACACCACAATTCACAAATTATTAACGTGACTTTCAGAAAGATAGCTTTCTTCACTCTGCTGGCCTCCACAGCTTCCAATTTTGTCTTCAGCCAAGTGTATTAGCCTTCTTCTTCAAGTCCTACTGCTGAGAATTCAAGGATCAGTTGTATGAAACCAAAACTAATGTATTCCTTGTCACTGTCATTTAACCTCTTGCCATTCACACCTTTTGAGTGGCCTCTTATTCTACCCATACCCTGATGTCTGCATTATCAACCTTCCTGTAATGAGATCATGGCTTTTTGTCAGTAGGGTCTCTTCCAGCTTCTTCAAGTTTTCCTGCTCTGACACTAGATTCCACCCTCACCTGCCTGCATACCTCCCAGCTCTCCAACAGCGTGCCTTGGCTCCTCAGTGCTGTGGCCCCTGCAGCTTGCTGCCTGGCTAGCCTGGGCTCCAAAATACTGGCTCTACCTCTGGCCAGATTTTCACTTCCTTTCCAAACATTAGAACCCTTCACAGGCACACATCTGCATCTCATTTGCTTTTTTTTTGGATGTAGTCAAAGCAAACCCATAGAATATGGAGCAATGAAGTTAGTGAAGAGCATGAAAACTGATGAGTCTATTCTTGGACTGCCCTTCATTCCCCAAACTGATTCACTGTGGCTTGCAGGGTCTCTGCTGCTCTCCTAGACACTCTTCTGGGCCCAAATGCAGAAAATCACAGCCTAAAAATCTTTTCTGTATTTTCCTCCATATGCCCTCCAATCATACTCCCAAATCCTGTCCCATAAGGCAGTTGTCCCCAACTTTTTTGGCACCAGGGACCAGTTTTGTGGAAGATAATAAATCCATGAACCAAGGTGGAAGGGGGGAATGGTTTCAGGATGATTCAAGCACATTACATATAGTTTTCCCTTCATTTCTATTATTATTTCATTGTGATATATAATGAAATAATTTTGCAACTGACAACAATGAAGAATCAGATCTTCAAGCATTAGATTATCATAAAGTGTACACAACCTATGGAGAAGGCAATGGCACCCCACTCCAGTACTCTTGCCTGGAAAATCCCATGGATGGAGGAACCTGGTGGGCTGCAGTCCATGGGATCGCTAACAGTTGGACACAACTGAGCGACTTCACTTTCACGCATTGGAGAAGGAAATGGCACCCCACTCCAGTGTTCTNGGCACCCCACTCCAGTACTCTTGCCTGGAAAATCCCATGGATGGAGGAGCCTGGTGGGCTGCAGTCCATGGGATCGCTAACAGTTGGACACAACTGAGCGACTTCACTTTCACGCATTGGAGAAGGAAATGGCACCCCACTCCAGTGTTCTTTCCTGGAGAATCCCAGGGACCAGGAAGCCTGGTGGGCTGCTGTCTATGGGTCGCACAGAGTCGGACACAACTGAGCGACTTAGCAGTAGCAGTATACACAACCTAGATCCCTCACACATGCAGTTCACAGTAGGGTTCAAGCTTCTGTGAGAATCCAATCCTGCTGCTGGTCTGACAGGAAGTGGAGCTCAGGTAGTGTTAATAATACAAACAATGGGGACCTTCTGTAAACACAGATGAAGCTTCACCAGCCACTCACCTCCAGCTCTGAGACCCAATTCCTAACAGGGGACTGACTGTGGATTCCTGCCCTAAGGGACTTACTGGGTTTTATGTAAATATCATGAGACAAGTGACAAGTGCAGAAATTATCTCAAAGCTTGACTATTGATAATATTAATAACACTCTTCTCTCTATGAACTATTTTGGTAGAAAGACTAAGAGTGATGTTTGCCAATTGCATAATAATTGCAATGTGCAGCATTATTTATTTTAAGAACTAGGGGAGATAAGGAGTTCACTGTTTCTCAGAATTTCTGGAAAAAAGAATTCCATGTATGTTGCTGCTGCTGGTGGTGGTAAGTCGCTTCAGTCGTGTCCAACTCTGTGCGACCCCACATACGGCAGCCCACCATGCTCCCCCATTGCCGGGATTCTCTAGGCAAGAATACTGGAGTGGGTTGCCATTTCCTTCTCCAATGCATGAAAATGTTAGGGCATTTCAAGTCTAGGCAATTAGCATGGGAATTAGTCTAAATGGTCATAATACATTTTAAAAAATGATCTCAGATTTTTTAAATTGCACTTCCCAACTGTAAATAAAAATTTCAAGCACGTATCTCTTTTTTTATAAATTATATCTGTATATTATTGCATGATTACATCATGAACATTATAAAGCCTTTATAAATAGAAATTTTAAAAGATGAGATAAGAGAGAGAAAGAAGGAAAATAAAATAAGCTCTCACATTTTTTTCGTTCTTAATAGAGTTTTAGATACTCCCTGAGAAAAAAGAATCAGACTTTGGTGATGACTATTCTAATAAAAGTATAGTAAGTAGTAGGTGTTACCTTAAAAGTGTCAGTGACATGATCGGCATAATCCAGCAAGGAGTAGATATTGGTGGATAGGACTTTCAGATCCTATTCTTATATTCCTGCTCAGAGTAAAGTTTCCTCTGCAGCTGGAATATACATTGTTTGTATCTCCCTTTACTGATATAAGTCAGAATATATGTTATGGATGCCATGGACAATCTCTAACCATTTCTTCATATAGAAACCTGTGATATGATCAACATTTCCCACTCATCTTTGTTCCTGGTTCTCTTGCCTAAATTCTTCCAATTTAGATTGCTTGCTTGGGAGAATCATGGGTCCCATTATTTCTTCTTTCTTGTGGATTCATCTACTGGATCCCTCAACGGGAAGATGTGTATGTGCTGATGGGGAAAGAAGATCTAGGTGCCTTGGCATTTTTTGTTTCCATATCATAGGCACCCACTGAAACCAGCTAAAGGGCATCGTGAGCTGTCCTTGACTCTCCAGAGCACAAATAGCATTTATCTCTGGGCAGCAGGCAGCGCCAACGCGGGTTTTTGTCAACCTGTCAATTTTTTTTCCTTAAACAGAAAGCAGAGTTCAGTAAATAAAGATAAATGATTGTGCTCCTTCTCTGCAGACCCTGGAGCTAAACTGAACAGGCCTCTTATGGTTTGGCCCTGCTTCATTGACTGTTCAGACAGCCCAGTAATACGACAGATGTACCCAGCCATTCCTTCTTCCCCGCTGTCCATTAGATTATGTTCATTTTGTCTGAAATGCCATTAGAAGTCTCAAGGTCAAAGAAGTCACAAGGAAGAAAAGAGGATGACTAATTTTTTTTTTTTTCTTCAGCCCTTCATTGCCCAAAGAGCCTCCAGACAGGTGGGCTCCTGCTTTGTAAGAGGCACAGAGAGGGGAGCTCCATGCAATTTACTTGAAATAAAATGCAGGTGTGCAATTAACCCAGACACACTTCTGGCAACCATCACAGCCCAGCACTGGAAGTTTTATTTTAATCAGGGGAGAATGTTATTTGGGATATTTTCCTAAATGACAAATGAAAGATTTGCTTGCAACAACATGCTGAGGAAGAGCTTAGGGAGCCATTGGGGCTGGCATTTCTTTCTTTTCTTACTTTTTTTGGAAAAAAAAAAAAAAAAAGTACTAGTGTTTTGGTCTCAGACAGCGTTCCTCTTGGGATTTCTTGAGGTTATCATGTAAACAGGGAATTTGTCCCTGCTTAGCAGCTGTGATTATGCATGTAATGGTCCATGAATTTATATAGTGCATTACTCCTGAGCTCAGATCACTTAACACACATGGCTACATCATCAACACTTAGAATCATAGAATGTGAAAACTGGAGGAGACTATGAGGATCACCTGCTTCAGCTCCTCCATAGACAGAAAAATGTACAGTGTTGTTATATTGAGGCCCTTTACTTGTTTCATGCATGTAGGGCAGGTCATCTTTCTCAGTGATGACAAAGGATACATTTTCTTCATCTCTGATAGCTTTTACAGCTTCTAGCATAAGCCTGGGTATAAAAGAAAAACAACAACAACAACAAGCCATGCCATTGTCTGGTATGAAGTATGGAGTCAAATAGAAACTTAAAGAGAGACCACCTAGTCTATCCAGAAATACAAGCATTCTGCCCAAATGTCCAGAAAGGGGGTACACAAAAGAGAAATTATGTAAGAAGGCTCCAATTTCCATCACTATTTCAACCAAATTCTCTTTCATTAATTGTTAAACATTTTGCCAGATTATATGACATGAAGTTATTGTTTTTGAAAAAAAGTCCTCCATTGCTTAATTTTAAAAAAAGACTTAGAGAAATCTTCCTGTAGCACCCTCAAGATATTATCATCTAACTTTCCCTTGAGCAAGTGTGAGAAAAACAGCAAAATTTAACTCCTGTTCCATTTCACCTTATAGAGTTTTGGTTGTGTGAGGCAAAGGAGCGACCAAAAAGTGCAGAATGATCACATGCAAGTTTCTGACACCTTCATGCCAATCTTATTCCATTCAATAAGTGTTTATTGACCCTCTTGTTATGGTTATCATTGCATTGGAATGTAGACTGTGTGTAGTACTGGAAAATAAACTCTTGATGAGCTTTGAATGATATTTGAGCAGAGGAAATCCATAACATACACACATAACTATACATTTAGGAACATAAGCATCACCATGCACAGTTCAGGACATAAGAGAATAACCACAAGATAAATTAGGTGAAAAGATGAAAAACCTGAAACTCATTGTACTTGGAAGCAATCTTATGTACTATTTCTTTTTCTTAATTAATTTATTCAAAGAATAATTGCTTTACAGAATTTTGCTGCTTTCTGTCAAACCTCAACAGGAATCAGCCATAGGTATATATATATCCCCTCCCTTTTTGAAACTCCTTCCCCATCCCAACCCAGCCCCTGTTTGTTTCCTGAGCCATACAGAAAAATTCCCTTTGGCTATCTATTTTACGTGTGATAACGTAAGTTTCCATGTTACACTTTCCATACAGCTCACCCTCTTCTCCCCTCTCCCCATGTCCATAAGTTTATTCTCTATGTCTGTTTAATCTTAGGTACTATTTCTTTATCATAAGGGTAAGTAGAGGCCCAGGGAAAGAATGTGATAACATTCAAGGTTGCCCAAGTCAGAAGAAACTTAACTGCTACTGACATATGTTTCCCTTCCTCCAATTTAGTATCCTTTTGTACATCATGCTGCTTTATTTAAACTATGAAGAAGGAGACTTTGAGAAGAAATCAGGGTTTAAACTAGGAAAGGAGAAAGGAGAGCCCCTTCAGTACAGGAGGAAGAACAAGGGGGCAGCTCAGTGGGCTGCAACCAACTCAGCTGTGAGGGAAGTCAGATGATTGTAGAAGACTCCACCAGGCAAACAGTCATCAAATGTGATCCCTTCATGAGGCACCGTGTAAGATGCTGTGTGTACACACTTAGCTGCTCAGTCGTGTCTGACTCTGCAAACCCATGCACTGTAGTCAGCCAGGCTCCATTGTCTGTGGGATTCTCCAGGCAAGAATACTAGACTGGGTGACCATTCCCTTCTCCAGGGCATCTTTCCAATCCAGGGATCAAACCCCTGGATTGCAGGCAGATTCTTTACCATCTGAGCCACCAGGGAAGCCCAAGACAACTGTGAGGGAAGCAATAAATAGGTAAGTAATGTGGTTTCTACCTTGAAGGAACCCTTTCCAGAGTAAGGAGATAAGAAATACTGCAAACATCAACAATTCAAAGATGAGCCCCGTAACAGAAGGACAATCAGGGTGCTTAGCAGGCTGTGAGCATCTACATACTAATGACTGTCAAATTTCATCCAGAATCAGTTTACCATATTAGTAAGTGGCAACACCATAGCCACACTATCTATACAGTACCTCAAGCCAGAAACCTGGGAGTCATTCTTGACTCTTTCCTCTCAAGATTCCCTGCCAATGCCCTAGTCAGAAGTGCCATTACCTCCTGAACTATAACACCAGTGTCTTAACTTGTCTCCTTAACTTCTCCCTTCAAAAACATGATATACATTAGAACTTAAATGACTGTTCTTTAATTCACATCTAATTGTATCCTTCCTCTTATGGTTGCTTTTAGGATTAAGCACAAAACTACTTAAATGCCAAAAAAGTTTTCCCCATTTTCCTCCTACTCACCTCCCCAAACTCGTCTCCCACCAATTTTCTTTCCCTTTATACTCTCCAGTCTTAATACTCCATCAATAGCCGGTTCTGCTGGATTCCTTCATATTGCCATGTTTTGTTCCCTTTGCCCAGGCTGTTTCCCTATTTGCATCCATCCCTACTGGACCTGTCTCACATTAAGTCACACAGGCACACATGGAAGCAATACAGACATGCCGGCTTCATCTAGCTGGCTCCTATTCATCTTCAGATTCCAGCTTAAATTTCACTTCTTCCAGAGTTTCCCAGAACCTAGGCTAAGTACAGACCTATTTTCCATAGCATCCAATTTTGCCCATCACAAAATGTACCATATCTTACAGTAACTTTTTAAAATGACTGTCTTAGGAGCACAAGCCCCTCACTTGTGCCCCGTTCTGCTCCTAGAAAAAACAACACATGCACATAGTGCTTAGTCAATACTGGCTGAACAGTATCCAGAGCATTTAATCTCAGGTAAACAAATCTCTAAATGTTTAAAGGAGGGCAACCTTTAAGTGAAAATTAGGTATATTGGAGGCAAGTTAAAAGATTCTTATCCCAGGAGGCTGGTGCCATGCTTTGATGGGCCATGGTTGAGACTGACATTTTACTGAGCATTAAATTCATACACAAATGTTAATGTGTCTGGAAAAAAAAAAAAAAGCAATTGCAATGGTAACAAATTAGGGGTTTGTTACACTAACTAACTTTTCTCTATTAACATAGAATTTACTTTGAAGAACAGAAAGAGCCAAGTGAGCAGATTTCATAACTGTAGAACTTTATTTTCACTTTATTCTAACTTTCCCAGTGAAAGAGAACATAAAGAAAGCCTTTTGCAAATGGATAATTACACACCACATCTCAGGATTATGAGATACTGTGTAACGTTTTCTCCTCCTCTTCTAAGGTGACTGAGCACCAATGCCTAGCTATTCTTGCTTTTATGGGGGAAAAAGCACTTTGAGTCACTCTTCACATTTAATAGCATGATTTCATGTTTATTAACATATACCCATAAAATGTATAAGTTTTCAGAACCTGAAGAAGCCATCTGGATCAGCTAACCCAAACTTTGATTTTAAAAGGTTGAAACTAAGGTTGAGAAAAGTTAAATGATTCCTTCCAACGTGAAAATTCTGGAATAAGAATTTAAATCAAATGACCAGTAATAACTACCTTTATGGAGAAACAAAGCAGGCAATCATCCTTACGTGTAGAAAGAGAATATGGAATGGAATCAGGTATCTGAAGGGATAAAAACTTGATTCAGAGATCAGCTTGCTTAGTTCAAGTCTAAGACAGTTTTTTGATACCATCCTCTGCACATACAGAAAGGTAAGAAACTATAAAGTTAGGGGCATAGATAATGGAATCACACAGGCTTGTCTTGAAATCAGAATGAATCCCACTCACATCATGATCCCCAAAATATTATCTCCCCCATTTCTGTTTATTCATATGCTCATTTTTCTGCTACATTTATTTCTATTGAACTTATCATCTGATTTATTGTCTATTTATTTATTTAATATGTCTTTCCTCATTCTACCAGAAGGCAAGTTCTATATAACCATGAAATTTATTTTGTTTACTGATAGTCCCCAGTACCTAAAATAGTTCCTAAAACATAATGGATGCTTAATAAAAAGCTGAATAAATAAAACACTGTTTGAATAAATAAAATACTGAATTAACTGAATGCTAATTTGACCCTGAAAAGAACATGGCTGCTTGATAGTAAATGCTGAAAAGAGCCACGAGAATTGGTGCTCAAATTATTAGTCAAGATATCACTGGTATAATTTGAGGTATATGGAGCAAGTTCTGAGCCCAAGAAGAATCTTAAATTGAATGCTTTTGGAGTTTGAATTTCATTTCTAAATATTACAAGTCCAGGAAAAACAGAAAATCTCACTCATGAGGTGAGTGAAAATGGAAGCAAAAAATTGTTATGTCTTCATGCACCCTATTTAGCCTAGCATTTCACATACCATAGTCGGGGGAAAAAAGGTATCCAGTTATGATCAAAATATAAGAAGTCTTTGAGATTTTGTATAAACGTGACTCTATAGCAGGAGAAAAGAAAAAGAAAACCTGCTTTCCCTATGCTGATGTGTAAAGTAGGTCATGATCTTTGTAATTATGATTATATGAGGTGAGTTCTGTTTCTTCACCATCACTCCAAGGTAAATGTGATGATTATGGCTAATTTTGCGTGTTGTTTTTATCTTTAAAATACTTGTTTTGTTTTAATTTAGTAAGCTGTTCTGAAGTCTGACTCTCTTTGCAAGTAAACATTTCCTTTACTTTTCTCTGAGTCATCCTATGACCAAGCACTGGTGATTGATGGAGTCACCATGAGTTGCTCCTCTGAACTCCTCAGCACTCTAGTCAGTACTACACAATTAGTAGTCCTAATACTAATAACTAATTATATACTTTTTATATCACTAAGTATCCTTTAAACAGACCTGGATTTAGAAGTTAAAGGAACTCCATTCACATCCAGGGTGTACTTCTTATTAGCTGGACAGTCTTAGGCAGCTTAATCTCTCTACGTTTAGAATTTCTCATAATTATTGAGATAATGATGTCTGTCTTCATTCACAGTGCTCAGTGAGACGTAGAAGAGGTCATTTATGTGATGCTCATAGCACTGCACGTCATACATTATAAACATCTCAGCTGCTGGCTGCATCTGGATCTGAGTTAATCTCCCTTAAGTTTGTAGCCTCTGGAGTCTGAGTTCTCAACCTTGGCCATGTGGTAGAAAAATTGAATAGATTTCACAAAGCACTGGTTTTCTGATCCCACCTAAGACTGATTTGATTATTAGAAGAGAATCAAGTGTTAGGTAATTTTTAAAAGCTACCCAGGAAGTGATTCTAACCTACAACTAAGGGTGAGAGCAATGAATGGCAGTGCTGAAGTCAATCTGCCTAAATTTAGATCCTATGTTCTGTGACTTTGGACAAGGAAATTAGTACCTCTAGACTTTAGTCTCCCAATACTTAAACTGAAATTATTAATGGTACTTTACTCACAGAGTTGTCATGAGGATTCAAAAGACTAAGCCACGGAAAATCCTTAAAATATCATTGACTTCATGCTTAAAGCTCAAAAGATTAGAGCTAATACTATTAACCCCAGTCATGGATCACAGCGTTGTCATGGCGAAAGGGTTTCTGTAACTCAATACTAGGCAACCCAGGATGGACAGGTCATAGTAAAAACTTCTGACAGAATAAGGCCCACTGAAGGAGGAAATGGCAACTCATTCCAGGATTCTTGCCTTGAAATTAAATGAACAGTATGAAAAGGCAAGAAAATATGATGCTGGAAGATGAACCCCCCACCCAAGTTTAAAACTGTCCAATATGCAACTGGGATAGAGTGGAGGACAATTACTAATAGCTCCAGAAAGAATGAAACAACTGGGCTAAAGCAGAAAAGACAGTCAGTTGTGCATATTTCTGGTGGTGAAAGTAACAGACAGGTATGATCTTGGAATACAAAATGAAGCAGGACAAAGGCTAACATAGCTTTGTCAATAGAAACCACTGGTCATAACAAAGCCCCTTCTCCAACAGCCCAAAATAAGATCAATTAAGTTCTTTGCAGCCAAAGATGGAGAAGCTCTTTACAGTCAACAAAAACAAGACATGAAGATGACAGTGGCTCAGATGATGAGCTCTTTATTGGAAACTTCAGGCTTACATTGAAAGAATATGGAAAGCCATTAGGCCATTCAGATATGACATAAACAGTAGAGGTGATGAATAGATTCAAGAGATTAGATCTGGTAGACAAAGTGCCTGAAGAACTATGGGTGGAGGTTCGTAACACTGTACAGGGCCAGTGATCAAAACTATCCCTAATAAAAAGAAATGAAAGAAGGCAAAGTGGTTTTCTGAGGAAGCTATTCAAATATTAATTAATAGCTGAGGAAAGGAGAGAAGTGAAAGACAAAGGAGAAAGGGAAAGATATACCCAACCGAATGCAGAGTTGGGTATATTCCAGAGAATAGCAAAGAGAAATAAAAAGGCCTTCTTAAATGAACAATGCAAAGACATAGAGGAAATAATAGAATGAGAAAGACTAGAGATCTCTTCAAGAAAATTGAAGATACCAAGGGAACATTCAATGCAAGGATGGGCAAGATAAGGACAGAAACTGTAAGGACCTAGCAGAAACAGAAGAGATTAAGAAGAGGAGGCAAAATAGACAGAAGAACTAAAAAAGAAAAGAAAAGAAAGTCTTAATGACCTGGATAAGCATGTGGTCATTCACATAAAGCCAGACATCCTGGAATGTGAACTCAATTGGGCCTCAGAAAGCATTACGATGAACAAAGCTGGTGGAGATGAAATACCTTATGATTATTCAGTGGAAGTGACAAATAGATTCAAGGGATTCAATCTAATAGAGTGCCTGAAGAACTATGGATGGAGGTTTGTGACATTGTACAAGAGGCAGGGATCAAGAACATCCCCAATAAAAAGAAATGCAAAATAGTTGTCTGAGGAGGCCTTACAAATAGCTGAGAAAAGAAGAGAAGCTAAAAGCAAAGGAGAAAAGGAAAGATATACCCATTTGAATTCAGAGTTCCAAAGAAAAGCAAGGAGAGATAAGAAAGCCTTCCTCAGTGATCAATGCAAAGAAATAAAGGAAAACAATAGAATGGGAAAGACTAGAGATCTCTTCAAGAAAATTAGAGATATCAAGGGAATATTTCATATAAAGATGGGCACAATAATTGTTTGGACAGGACAGAAATTGTATGGACCTAACAGAAGCAGAAGCTATTAAGAAGAGGTGGCAAGAATACACAGAAGTACTATACAAAAAAAGATCTTCATGATCCAGATAACCACGATGATGTGATCACTCACCTAGAGCCAGACATCCTGGAATGCAAAGTCAAGTGGGCCTTAAGAAACATCTCTACAAATAAACAAAGCCAGTGGAGGTGATGGAATTCCAGTTGAGCTATTTCAAATCCTAAAAGATGGTGCTGTGAAAGTGCTGCACTCAATATGCCAGCAAATTTGGGAAACTCGGCAGTGGCCACAGGACTGGAAAAGGTCAGTTTTCATTTCAATCCCAAAGAAAAGCAATGCCAAAAAATGTTCAAACTACTGTACAATTGCATGCATTTCATACACTAGTAAGTTTATGCTCAAAATTCCTCAAGCTAGGCTTCAACAGTATGTGAACTGAGAAAAAAATCAATTGACACAAGAGTTCGACCAGAAATAATAGTGAAGTGAGAGTGAAAGTGTCATTCACTCGTTCGTGTCCAGCTCTTTGCGACCCTGTGGACTGTTCAGCAGGATCCTCTCCTCTATCCATGTAATTCTCCAGGCAAGAATATTGCAGTGGGTAGCCATTCCCTTCTCCTGAGGCTCTTTTTGACCCAGGGATGGAACCCAGATCTCCTGCAATGCAGGTGGATTCTTTACCAGCTGAGCCAGCAGGGAGCCCCCAGGAAGAAGCCTGAGTGCCAAATAATTGATATTTTTGAATTGTGGTGCTGGAGAAGACTCTTCAGAGTCCCTTGGACAGCAAGGAGTTTAAACCAGTCAATCCTAAAAGAAATCAGTCCTGAATATTCATTGGAAAGACTGATGCTGAAGCTAAAGCTCCAGTACTTTGGCTACATGATGTGAAGTGCTGACTCACTGGGAAGGACCCTGATCCTGGGAAAGGTTAAAGACCAAAGGAGAAGGAGGTGGCAGAGGATCACATCACCAACTCAATGGACACAAATTTAAGCAGACCCAGGGAGATAGTGGAGGGTAGAGGAGCCAGGCATGCTGCAGTCCATGAGGTTGCAAAGAATTGGATGTGACTTAGCAACTGAACAACAGTGAGTACAATACTGTCAATAAAAATCATCTCTGTTTCATTCCTCTCAAGGACTGGCACTGTGACTTGTATTCATTTCTCATCATAGAGATCCTGTAAACAGTGATTGTTCCAGTCATGAGTGTAGACCAGTTAGGACCTTCTTTTGACTATATTACAATGCATGACCCTATAGGATAATATCTTAATGTAAACCATGAAGACTCCATATCCACTCACAGTTCAGAGATGATCAATTCGGAACTGTTTATGGCATGACATTCACCTGGGAAATATATAAAAACAAGAATATCACAAATGAAATACCTTACAACATCACAGTTTTGTCCTTGGCTGGCTTTAGTGGGGAGCAAATGGAAAGGGAAGTGATGACTGTGTTTTAGCATATTTAAATTATAGAAACAAGCACTTTGAAAGAATCTCAGTCTTCAACATGTGAGTGATATCAACTTTGAGGTGAGGAATCCCTAGAAACTTATCTGTATCCTTTGATGTGAATATTGAGAGTTTATTACATAGGTAGAACATTAATAAGGTGGTATTAAAAACCATGTGGGGATCTAAGTTTCAATCTTGAGAGTAATGCTTATCAAGAGGGACACACAGTATAATGGCTAAATGATATTTTCTCCATTATATTGGCACTTTACAAATTTAGAAAGGAACAATTACCTCATATAATTTGTTTTCCATTGACAGTTTCAAAAAGAAAAATACCAAATAATTATATTCTTGTTACTCTCCAGAATTTTCATTTGATATTCAGTGGAAGACTAATATGAGGATGTGGAAAATAATTTCTCTTCACCTATTTGGTATAATTTACTTTTATTACCCAAGTTCTTTACTGAAAATTCAGTAGACTGTATATAGTTTACCATTTAATCTATGAACTTTGCATTCTTTTAATTTTGACATTGACTACATAATACAAGGAATGAGGTTTTTGAAAAAAATGAATTTGTAGTAACAGTAACTAATTTGACATATGGTGAATTGTTCTATTTTCTGACGTCTTTTAGTGAAAAAACATGATGCTTGCTACATTATAGTAATGATGATTACTTCCAACATATTTAATAAAGTGCTTTAGATTTGACTATTTATATTAAATTAACCAGATGGTGATAGCACATAATTTTGCCCAGAAATGTACATTAATTATTAACAATAAATGTAGGACAAAACAACAGACTTTAGCAATATAACTGCACATCTGCAAAGGAGGTTGTTGGCGATTTGAAAATGCTAATTCTGTGATTAATCTTCCATTTGGCTACTGAGCAGCAGAAGTCACACAAATAAGAATGCTAAGATGAATGATGGAGCATGCACACTTCAAAATAGATTCTGATCTCAGTCAGAAGAAAGAGGCTTTGTGGGCCACAGAAACTCCCCACCAAAAAAAGTGTAACTTTATCACAGAACCATTTTGAGGAAGATGTATTCTCTTGTCTTTATTTAAGGCACTATGTCCTTGGGATAACATAGGTAATTTTTTATTTCTTCTTTTGAAATATTTCAAATCCACCATCCTGAAACCTTCGTGAATTGCCATTTTCATATAGCTTGAAATCTCTTTTCCACAACACAAGGAAGATTATCCTTTTTTGTTACAAAACTGTAGTGTATTCACACCTGGAATACAGCATGAAATTCTGGCATTTCACCTCAAAGGAGGGAAAACATCAATGGAAAAGTTTCAGATAATCTAGTAGACTGAATAAGGACCTTATACAATAGCATAGACTGGGATACTGGACTGATTAGGGACCCTTCAATACACAAAAAAATACAGAGGGGAAATACAACTAAAGTCTTTAATGCTACAAACAATAAATAATTCAACTCCACATTTTATAAGTGGATCCACATGTGAATAACACAGATAATCAACAAAGGCCATGTTGTTAGCATTTTGTGAAGACATAAAATATTTTTATACTTTACAAAATTAGATTGTGGGGGGATGAATATAAGGAAGTCCACTTTATAGAACTTTCTGACATTTACCACCAAAGAAGGAATATATATTGAAAATATCATTTTAGAAAGTTTTCATCTTAACTTCCAGAGAATGCTCCCATAACCATAACGAGTAATGAGCTGTTTTAGGAAAATAATTAGCTAAAGATGATAACTACAGGATGCTCGGGGCTGGTGCACTGGGATGACCCAGATGGATGGTATGGGGAGGGAGGTGGGAGGGAGGTTCAGGATGGGGAACACGTGTACACCTATGGTGGATTCATGTTGATGTATGGCAAAACCAATACAATATTGTAAGTAATAAGCCTTCAATTAAAATAAATAAATTTATATTTTAAAAAAACACACTGGACTCTACCAGTCAGAAAGACTATTCAACAGAATCCTTGTATTTCCTGCTCATGAACTTTAAAAATAATCAGTGTAAACAAAATTAATAAAGCTTTAAACTGACCAATAAGGAGAGAAGACTAAAGTTGCTGAAGTCAGTAATAAAATTGAAGAAACAACCACCTTTAAAAAATCTTTGTTGTTTTTCAACAACATGTGAAGTCATGACAAACTCTTTGCAATCCCATGGACTGCAGCATGCCAGCTCTGTCTTTCAATATATCCCAGAGTCTGCTCAAATTCATGTCTATTGAATAGGTGATGCTATCTACCCATTTCATCTTTTGCTGCCCCTTTCCCCTTGACCTTTAATCCTTCCCAGCATCAGGATTTGTTCCAATGAGTTGGTTCTTCATATCAGGTGGCCAAAGTATTGGGGCTTCAACTTCAACATCAGGCTTTCCAATGAATATTCAGGACTGATTTCCTTTAGGATTGACTGATTAGATATTTTTGCTGTACAAGGGACTCTCAAGAGTATTCTCCAGCATCACAATTAAAAAACATCAATTCCTCAGCACTCAGCTATCTTTATGGTCCACCTCTCACATATGTACATGACTACTGTGAAAAAACATAGCTTTACCATATGGACCTCTTTGGAAAAATGATGTCTCTGCTTCTTAATATGCTGTCTAGATTTGTCATTGCTTTCCTTCTAAGGAGGAAGCATTTTTTAATTTCATGGCCTCAGTCACCATCTGAAGTGATTTTAGAGACCAAATAATAATAATCTGTCACTGCTTCCATTTTTTCCCCTTTTATTTGTCATGCAGTGATGGGACCAGATGTCATAATTGTTGTTTTTTTGAATATTGAGTTTTAAGCCAGCTTTTTCACTCTCTTATTTCACCCTCATCAAGAGGCCCTTCAGTTCCTTTTCACTTTCAGCCCTTAGTGTGGTTCCGTTCAGTTCAGTTCAATCGCTCAGGGGTGTCTGACTCTTTGTGACCCTATGAACCACAGCACGCCAGACCTCTCTGTCCATCACCAACTCCCAGAGTTCACCCAAACCCATGTCCATTGAATCAGTGATGCCATCCAATCATCTGATCCTCTGTCGTCCCCTTCTCCTCCTGCCCTCAATCTTTCTCAGCATCAGGGTATGTTCAAATGAGTTAGCTCTTCACATCAGGTGGCCAAAGTATTGAAGTTTCAGCTTCAGCATCAGTCCTTCCAGTGAATATTTAGGACTGATTTCCTTTAGAATGGACTGATTGGATCTTGTTGCAGTCCAAGTGACTCTCAAGAGTCTTCTCCAACACCACAGTTGAAAAGCATCAATTCTGTGCTCAGCTTTCTTTATAGTCCAACTCTCACATCCATACATGACCACTAGAAAAATAGCTTTGACTAGATGGACCTTTGCTGACAAAGTAATGTCTGTTTTTCAATATGCTGTCTAGGTTGGTCGTAACTTTCCTTCCAAGGAGTAAGCGTCTTTTAATTTCATGGCTGCAATCACCATCTGCAGTGATTTTTGGAGCCCAGATATAAAGTCAGCCACTGTTTCCCCCTATACTTGCCATGAAGTGACAGGACTGGATGCCATGATCTTTGTTTTCTGAATGTTGAGCTTTAAGCCAACTTTTTCACTCTCTTTCACTTTCATCTAGAGGCTCTTTAATTCTTCACTTTCTGCCATAAGGGTGATGTTATCTGTGTAGTGTGGTATCATTTGCATATCTGAGGCATTGATATTTTTGCCAGCAATCTTAATTCCAGCTGCTGATTCATCCAGCCTAGCATTTTACAGATAAGTTAAATAAACAGGGTGACAATATACAGCTTTTCCATACTCCTTTCCCAATTGGGAACCAGTCAGTTGTTCCATGACTAGTTCTAACTGTTGCTTCTTGATCTGCATACAGATTTCTCAGGAAGTAGGCAAGGTAGTCTGATATTCCAATCTCTTTAAGAATTTTCCAAAATTTTTGAGATCTACACAGTAAAAAGCTTTAGCATAGTCAGTGAAGCAGAAATAGATGTTTTTCTGGAATTCCCTTGCTTTCTTCCTGACTCAATGAATGCTGGCAATTTGATCTCTGCCTCTTTGAAACCCAGGTTGTACATCTCTGAGTTCTCAGTTCACATTCTGTTGGGGACTAGCTTGAAGGATTTTTTGAACATAATCTTCCTAGGGAAAACCGCTAGACCATTCAGGTATAACATAAATCAAAACCCAAGTGAGAAATAGATTTAAGGGCCTAGATCTGATAGANCAGCTCGAGATGAGGGTTCCTTTCCTGCTTAATCAAGAAAGGATTCCTGGCATTCCTGTTGCATCTCCAGAGGAGACACTCTCAACATGAAAGTTGAGAAGAACACCAGGGGTCATACCACCATTCCAAAAGAGCCCCAAATCCCTCAGTCCACTCCAGAGGAACCTGATCTCCCTGCACTGCCTCAACTCTCACACCAGGCATTGACTCACACTTCGGTGGTAGGTGTGACAGCCGTGTGGAAAAGCCTCAAGCGAAATCCACAGATTCCTGTGTCAACACGATGGGAAAACTGACACTGTTGCTACAGCTTGGGAGGAAAGCTGACGTGCATGTCTCCGCTAGAGATGAGGCCTGACTCCCCTGTGGAGACTCCAGAGGAACCCAAAGACCCATGTCAGCACTGGAGAGGAAACCTCAGTTTCAGGCGTCGGCTCCAGAGGAGGACTTAGGACCTGGCACTGACTGGAGAGGAATCCTGAGAGGCTCATCACAACTCGAAAGGAGACTGGCCTTTCTTGAGGCAACAAGAGTGGGTCCCTGAGGTACCCATTGTAACTCAAAAGGAATCTACCGCAAATTGAGGAAAACAAGGAGATTCTACCCTCCTGGTGAGATGAGGCCCTTTTCCACTGTGGAGTCTCCAGGGAAATCACATCTTCCCTCTTGAACTTCGAAAGGGTCCTTCACACACTTGTAGCAATTCATGTTCCCCGACATACCCGTCTCCACTCTAGAGGAACACCGAGGGTCGCACCACAACTCAAGAGGAGCCCTGTTTCCCCCTCATCAGCTCGAGATGAGGGTTCCTTTCCTGCTTAATCAAGAAAGGATTCCTGGCATTCCTGTTGCATCTCCAGAGGAGACACTCTCAACATGAAAGTTGAGAAGAACACCAGGGGTCATACCACCATTCCAAAAGAGCCCCAAATCCCTCAGTCCACTCCAGAGGAACCTGATCTCCCTGCACTGCCTCAACTCTCACACCAGGCATTGACTCACACTTCGGTGGTAGGTGTGACAGCCGTGTGGAAAAGCCTCAAGCGAAATCCACAGATTCCTGTGTCAACACGATGGGAAAACTGACACTGTTGCTACAGCTTGGGAGGAAAGCTGACGTGCATGTCTCCGCTAGAGATGAGGCCTGACTCCCCTGTGGAGACTCCAGAGGAACCCAAAGACCCATGTCAGCACTGGAGAGGAAACCTCAGTTTCAGGCGTCGGCTCCAGAGGAGGACTTAGGACCTGGCACTGACTGGAGAGGAATCCTGAGAGGCTCATCACAACTCGAAAGGAGACTGGCCTTTCTTGAGGCAACAAGAGTGGGTCCCTGAGGTACCCATTGTAACTCAAAAGGAATCTACCGCAACTCGAGAAACCCAGTATGTTCTCCCCTCCAGGTGAGATGAGGACTTTTTCTGCTGCGGCATCTCGAGGGAAATCACACTTTCCATCTTGAACCTCGAAAGTGTCTTTCACACCTTTGCAGCAACTCAAGAAGTTCCCCGACATACCAGTCTCCACTCGAGACGAACACAGAAGGTATACCACAACTCAAGAGGAGCCCCGTATCCTCCACCTCAGCTCAAGATGAGGGTTCCTTTCCCTGCTTCTTCGGGAAAGGTTTCCTGGTGTTCCTGTCGNAATAAAATGGACAACATGGAAGCAATGGACAAATTCTTAGAAAAGTACAACTTTCCAAACTGAACCAGGAAGAAATAGAAAATCTTAACTGTTCCATCACAAGCACGGAAATTGAAACAGTAATCAGAAATCTTCCAGCAAACAACAGCCCAAGTCCAGATGGTTCCACAGCTGAATTCTACCAAAAATTTTGAGAAGAGCTAACACCTTNATGAAAGGGGAAATTAACAATAACACAATAATAGTGGGAGACTTGAATACCCCACTCACACCTATGGATAAATCAACTAAACAGAAAATTAACAAGGAACCACAAACTTTAAGTGATACAATATACCAGTTAGACTTCATTGATATCTATATGACATTTGACCCCAAAACAGTGAATTTCAACGTTTTCTCAAGTGCACACTGAACCTTCTCCAGGATAGATCAAAACTTGGGTCATAAATCTAGCATTGATAATTTTTTAAAAAATTGAAATCATTCCAAGCATCTTTTCTGATTACAATGCAATAAGATTAGATGTCAATTACAGGAGAAAAAAACTTTTAAAAATTCCAACGTATGGAGGCTGAACAATACACTGCTGAATAACCAACAAATCACAGAAAAAATCAAAAAAGAAATCAAAATATGAATAGAAAAGAATGAAAATTAAAACACAACAACCCAAAACCTGTGGGACACTGTAAAAGCAGTGCTAAGGGGAAAGTTCAAAGCAATACAGACATCCCTCAAGAAAGAAGAAAAAAGTAACAAAGCAACTAGAAAAGGAAGAAATGCAGAACCTCAGGGTTAGTAGAAGGAAAGAAATCTTAAAAATTAGGGCAGAAATAAATGCAAAAGAAACAAAAGAGACCATAGCAAAAATCAACAAAGCCAAAAGCTGGTTCTTTGAAAGGATAAATAAAACTGACAAACCATTAGCCAGATTCATCAAGAAACAAAGGGAGAAAAATCAAATCAATAAAATTAGAAATGAAAATGGAGAGATCACAACAGACAACACAGAAATACAAAGGATCATAAGAGACTACTATCAGCAACTATATGCCAATAAAATGGACAACGTGGAGGAAATGGACAAATCCTTAGAAAAGTACAACTTTTCAAAACCGAACCAGAAAGAAATAGAAAATCTTAACAGACCCATCACAAGCACGGAAATTGAAACTGTAATCAGAAATCTTCCAGCAAACAAAAGCCCAGGTCCAGATGGCTTCACAGCTGAATTCTACCAAAAATTTAGAGAAGAGCTAACACCTATCCTACTGAAACTCTTTCAGAAAATTGCAGAGGAAGGTAAACTTCCAAACNAATCTTAACAGACCCATCACAAGCACGGAAATTGAAACTGTAATCAGAAATCTTCCAGCAAACAAAATCCAGGTCTAGATGGCTTCACAGCTGAATTCTACCAAAGATTTAGAGAAGAACTAACACCTATCGTAGTCAAGCTCTTCCAGAAAATTGCAGAGGAAGGTAAACTTCCAAGCTCATTCTATAAGGTCACCATCACCCTAGTACCAAAACCTGACAAAGATGCCACAAAAAAAGAAAACTACAGCCAATACCACCGATGAACATAGATGCAAAAATCTTTAACAAAATTCTAGCAGTCAGAATTCAACAACACATTAAAAAGATCACATCATGATCAAGTGGGCTGTAAGCCCAGGGATGCAAGGATTCTTCAGTATCCTCAAATCAATTAATGTAATAGACCACATTAATAAACGGAAAAATAAAAGCCATATGATTATCTCAATAGATGCAGAGAAAGCATTTGACAAATGTCAACATCCATTTATTATAAAAACCCTCGAGAAAGCAGGAATAGAAGGAATGCACCTCAACATAATAAAAGCTATATATGACAAACCCACAGCAAAGATTATCCTCAATGGTAAAAAATTGAAAGCATTTCCCCTGAAGTCAGGAACAAGACAAGGCTGCCCACTCTCACCACTACTATTCAAGATACTTTTGGAAGTTTTGGACACAGCAATCAGAGCAGAAAAAGAAATAAAAGGAATACAAATTGGAAAAGAAGAAGTAAACCTCTCACTGTTTGCAGATGACATGATCCTCTATATAGAAAACCCTAAAGACTCCACCAGAAAATTACTAGAGCTAATCAATGAATATAGTAAAATTTCAGGATATAAAATCAATACACAGAAATCCCTTGCATTCCTATACA
>SJYV01018776.1:782057-796451 GCA_006410875.1 Neotragus pygmaeus | reverse complement strand
TGGATGGCATCACTGACTCGATGGACATGAGTCTGAGTGAACTCCGAGAGATGGTAATGAACAGGGAGACCTGGCGTGCTGCGATTCATGGGGTCACAAAGAGTCGGACATGACTGAGCGACTGAACTGAACTGAATGTTACTAGCATGTGAAATGAGCACAATTGTATGTAGTTCGAACACTGTTTGGCATTGCTCTTCTTGGAGACTGGAATGAAAGCTGACTTTTTCCAGGCCTGTGACTGCCGAGTTTTTCAAAGTTGCTAACATGTTGAGTCCATCTTTAACAGCATCATCTTTTAGAATTTTAAATAGCTCAGCGGAAATCCCATCACCTTCACTAGCTTTCTTCATAGTAATGCTTTCTAAAGCCCACTTGAGTTCACACTTCAAATTGTCTGGCTCTAGGTGAATGACCACATCACTACAGTTATCCAGGTCATTGAGACCTTTTGTGTATAATTCTTCTGCGCATTTTTGCCACCTCTTCTTAATCTCTTCTGCTTGCTAGGTCCTTACCATTTCCGTCCTTTGTTGTGCCCATCCTTTCATGTAATGTTCCCTTGATATCTCCAATTTTCTTGAAGAGATCTCTAGTCTTTCTCAGTCTATTGTTTGCCTCTATGTCTTTGCACTAATTTTGTAAAAAGGTCTTATTTTTTCTTGTTATTCTCAGGAACTCTTCATTCAGTTGGGTATATCTTTCCCTTTCTCCCTTGGCTTTTGCTTCTCTTCTTTCCTCACCTGCTTGTACAGTCTCCCCAAACAACCACTTTGCCTTCTTACATTTCTTATTCTTGAGGATATTTTCAGTCACTGCCTCTTGTTAATTATAAACCTCCATCCTTAGTCTTTAGATACTCGTTCTACCAGATTTAATCATTTGAATCTATTCATCAACTTAAAAAGGGGGGGGGCCTTCCCTGGTGGCTCAGAGGTTAAAGCATCTGCCTCCAACGTGGGAGACCCAGGTTTGATCCCTAGGTCGGGAAGATCCCCTGGAGAAGGAAATGGCAACCCACTCCAGTATTCTTGCTTGGAGAATCAATCCCATGGATGGAGAAGCCTAGTAGATTACAGTCCATGGGGTCACAAAGAGTTGGACAGGACTGAGCGACTTCACCTCACCTTAATTGTATAATCATAAGCAATTTGATTTAGGTCATATCTGAGTGACATATTGCTTTTCCCTACCTTCTTTAATTTAAGCCTGAGTTTTGCAATAAGAAGCTCATGATTTGAGTCATTGTCAATCCATCTGGTGATGTCCATGTGTAGAGTTGTCTCTTGTATTATTGGAAAGGGTGGTTGCTATGACCAGTGTTTTCTATTGACAAAACTCTGTTAGCCTTGCCCCGCTTTGTTTTGTACTCCAAGGCCACATTTACCTGTTCTTCAGGAGTTTCTTGTCTTACTTTTGTATTCCAATCACCTATGATGAAAAGGACATCTTTTGTGGTGTTAGTTCTATGAGGTCTTATAGGTCTTCATAGAATTAGTCAGCTTCAGCATCTTTAACATTAGTTGTTGGGGCATAGACTTGAATTAATGTATTTTTGGATGATTCACCTTAGTAGCAAACTGAGATCATTCTGTCATTTTTGAGATTGCTTCCAAGTACTGAATTTTGGATGCTTTTGTTAACTGTGAAGGTGCCTCCATTTCTTCTAAAGGATTCTTGTTCACAGTAGTAGTTGTGGTCATCTGAATTTCATTCACCCATTCATTTCCATTTAAGTTCACTGATTCCTAAGATTTCGATATTCACTTTTGCCATCTCATGCTTACTGAATCCAGTTTACCTTGATTCAGGGACCTATGCGTGGACCTATCCAAGGTTCCTATGCAATATTGTTTTTTACAGCATCAGACTTTATTTTCTCCACCAAACACATCCACAACTGACCATAATTTTGCTTTGGCCGAACCACTTCATTCTTTCTGGAACTCTTAGTTATTGCCTTCCACTCCTCCCTAATAACATATTGGACACCTTCCAACCTGGCACGCTTATCTTCCAGTGTCATATCTTTTTGTCTTTCTTACTGTTCATGGAGTTCTCATGGCAAGAATACTGGAGTTGTTTGCCATTTCCTCCTTCAGTGAACCATATTTTGTCAAAACTCTTCACTATGACCTGTGTGTCTTGGGTGGCCCTGAAAGGCATGGCTCATAGCTTCACTGAGTTACACAAGCCCTTTTGCCATAACAAGGCTGTGATTCATTAAGTAGATAAAAGGGATTATTTCATTATTAAAAATGTGTTATGAAATAATATGTTGAATTTTATTTAAAAAATCTAATGAAGATAAATGATCAAATGCATAGAAAGAAGCAAACTATTAAAACTGACTTAAGAAATTAAAAAATCTGAATAGACTTATAGTAAATAGAGATCAAATCAGTCATCAGACAACTTCCCACAAAGTAAGTTAAGTCCAAGCCTAGATGGTGTCACTAGTGAATTCCACCAAACCCTTGGAGAGTTCCATGGACTGCATAGTCCATGGGTCGCAGAGTCAAACATGACTGCTGTAATGACAGCAGTCCATTACAACTCTTGCAAAAACACAAGAGGAGGGAAAACATACCAACTCTTTCTATGAAGCTAGTATTACTCTACTACGTAATCCAAAAAAAGACATCACAAAGAAAGAAAACTACAAAGTAATATTCATTATAAATATAGATGTAAAAATCTTCAACAAAATGCTCAGAAACCAAATCCAGTAACCTATAGAATGCCTCCTACACAATGAAAAAGTGAAATTTCCCCCAAGAGTGTAAGATTAGTTTATCATATGAAAATCAATCAGTTTAATACAACCATGTTAAAGACAAAATCCATGATAATCTCAATCACTGCTAAAAAAATTTTTAATAAAAATCCAATACCCTTTTGTGGTAAAAACTCTCAATAAAATAACAATAAAGGGTTCTTTCTCAATCTGATGAGTATGAAAAGTCACAATTACATCATACTAATTGTGGAACCCTGACAGCTTATCCCTTAAGTTCATTCACTCTGTTTAATGTTGTATTGGAGCTACTGGCCAGAGGAATTAGACAAGGGGAAAAAAAAAGGCATCCAGTTTAGAAAGAAAGAGGTAAAACTATCTTTATTTGGAGATGACATAACCTTGTATATACAAAATCTTTAGGAACCCAAAGTGGGTAGGGGGAGAAACTTTTAGATTAATTAAAATTTTTTTCAACAAGTTTTCCAGACACAAGACCAACATACAAAAATCCACTGGACTTTGGTTTAGTCTGCAATGACTAAACCAAAAAATAAATTAAGAAAAAAATTCCATTTACAATAGCATTAAAAACATTAAAATATTTAGTAATATGTATCAAAAGAAGTGTAAGACTTTTACACTGAAAACTGCAAAGCAATGTTAAAATAAATGAAATAAGTTTTAAATAAATGAAGAGACATCCTGTGTTCATGGATTGAAATACTTAAATCACTTTATATTGCTAAGATGAAAATACTCACCAAATTGACCTACAATTTCAAGGCAATCCTCATCAAAATCCAAGCTGACTTCTTTGCAGAAATTAACAAGATAACCCTTAACGTAGCATGGAAATTCAAGGACCCAAAATTTCTCAAACAATTTTGATAAAGAAGAAAAAATGAAAGACTCACACTTTGATATTTCAAAACTTACTGCAAAGTTAAGGTAATTAGAGAGTTTTTACTGGCATAAAGGTAGACATAGAGATCAACAGAAAGGAATCAGACTCTTACATTTATGGTAAAAAATAATATCTTACATTTAACATCAATGATTTTCAAGATAGTTCAATTGGGAAAGATTAGTGTTTTTAGGGTTTTAATTACAAAATGAACTTGGATCTACTACCTCACAGCATACAAAAAATTAACTCAAAATACGTTGTAAATCTAAATGTAAGAGCTAAAACTATAAAATTCCTAAAATAAAATATAGGAGTAAATCCTTATGACTTTGGAGTATAATACCTTCTTATATATGACATTAAAAGCATAAGCAAGCAAAAAAAAAATATATATATATATATATAGAGAGAGAGAGAGAGAGATAAGCTGGACTTCACCAAAATGAAAAACTGTTGTGCTTCAAGAGAAACCATTAATAAAGTAAAAAGACAATACAAAGAATCTAAGAAGATAACTGCTAATTCTATACCTGATAATGATCCAATATCCAAAATGTGTAAAGAATATTTAAAACTCTTTATACAATAAAAAGATAAATAAAAATCTGGCAGTGCAATTGAAGACATTTTTCCAAAATACATATGTAAATGGAAACAAGTCCATGAAAAAGATGCTAAATATCATTGATCATTAGGAAAATATATACCAAAAGCATAATATGATACTTTTTCACTAGGATTATTGTAACAAAAAAGATGGACAATAAAATGTTTGTGAAATGTGGAGACATTGGAACACTCATTAATTGCCACAAGAAATGTAAAATGGTGTAGCCACAGTGGAAAATAGTGTGTCTGTTACTCAGAAAGATATATCTAGAGTTAGCCTATGACCCAGGAATTCCACTTCCAGGTATATATCCATGATAATTGAACTCACATTTTCACACAAAAATGTGTATACAAATGTTCACAGTAGCTTAACTCATAATGACCCCAATATGGAAAAAGTAAAACAAATGTTTGTTAATCAATGCATGGATAAACAAAATGTTGTATGTGTATATAATAGAATAATATTTGGCAATAAATATGGAGTTATTATTGATACATGGTACAACATGGATGAACCTACACATGATGTATGATTTCATTCATATAAAATGTTCAGAAGAGGAAAATCCATAGAGACAGAAAGTAGACTATTGGTCACCAAGTACCTAAAGAGAAGTCATTGGGGAAGGTCAGTTAATGGGTACAGAATTTCTTTTTAGGGTGATGAAAATGTCCTGTGACATAGTGTTTTGCATGATATATGAATATAATAAAAGTCACTGAATTGTACAGTTTAAATGGGTGAATTTTATTGTATGTTAATATCTCAGTAAAAAAAAATAATAATAATCACATACTTCTTATACTGTTTCTTAGTTTACAGTTTCATAGGTACAACCAGAAGTGAAACTCCTTTCAGACCATCTTTTGCTACCATTCCCTTTTTAGACAACTGAGTGGAAAGAAGTTCATAAGGCATCTGCCACAATTATAACCAAGAAGAGTACAGTAGATGACAGCAAATCACAGCTGTTCTTTTTACATTAGGGATGCTGGATAATAAAATCTTCTATCATTGGTTGTAAAAGAATAAATAAGAAAATTATAACATGGTTCAATATATAAAGACTTTAGAATATCCTATACTTATATTCTCTTTCCTTCTTATAACTTTAAATATTCTAACAAAAATATCGTGTTCATCTGTACTGTCACTGCATGGCTGTAAAGCCCATTTGCTCATATATTAAAATAAAGTTACTCCTATTGCCTGCTCTTCAGGTTTGTCTTAAGGGATATCAGCTGACCAAAAGTACCACATGTCTTAACCATGATTAACTTTTCTAAGCTTTTCTAGTCAAGATAATCATGAATTGTCTATAGTGCCAGACCTTTGTAGTTAATGATAGAGGATTACCTTCACCTCCAGTGTTTCAGGACAAGGAACTCCAGGAACCATGCAGGCAAAGGAAAAAGATTAGGTAATGAAAAATTAATTTATGGAGATTTCAGTCTCTCTAAGGAAAGACAAAAGGTCAACAGGCTGTGCTCTAAAGGGAATACAGTGGATAGATTTCGATCACGTATCCTTCTATTTGTGCCATCTGTCCATGAATCCATTCATCCCTTTATTCAGTATTCACTATGTTATAGGCACTAAGCTAGGAAAGAAACATCACTCAATAATTTGAGAGTCCAGAGTTAGAGGGGGAAAGACATTATGGCAGAAATCAGTAATTTTGAAGCTAAGCAGATGTACTTACAAATATTAAATCCATTATAGCAAAACCATGTCAATAATCACAGAAAATAAACTAAGATGATCACATGGCTCACAGCCTTGCATAACTCAATGAAACTATGAGCCATGTTCTGCAGAGCAATCCACAGAACTGACAGGCCATGGTGAAGAGTTAACAAACATGGTCCACTGGAGAAGGGAATGATAAACCACTTCAGAAGTCTTCCCTTGAACAAGAATACTGAACAGTATGAAAAGACAAAACATTAACAGTATGAAAAGACAAAAAGATATGTATGACATTGGAGGATGAGCCTCCCAGGTCGACAGGTGTCCAATATGTTACTGGGGAGGACTGGAGAAATAACTCCAGAGAGAATGAAGAGGCTGAGCCAAAGTGGAAAATATGCCCAGTTGAGGATGTGCCTGGTGGTGAAAGTAAGGTTCTATGCTGAAAAGAATAATACTGCATAAGAACATGGAATGTTAGGTCCATGAATCAAGGTACATTAGATGTGATCAAACAGGAAATGACAAGAATGAGCATCGACTTTTTAGGATTCAGTGATGAAAAATGGACAGGAAAGAGAGAACTTAATTCAAATGATCATTATATCTACTACTGTGGGCAAGAATCCCTTAGAAGAAATGGAATACCCTGCATAATCAACAAAAGTCTGAAATGCAGTACTTGAGTACAATTGGAAAATGACAGAATGCTCTCCATGCGTTTCCCAGGGAAACCATTCAACATCAGAGTAATTCAAGTCTATGCCACAATGATTAATGTTGAAGAAGCTGAAGTCGAATGGTTCTACAAAGACCTACAAAACCTTCCAGAGCTAACACCAAAAATAGATGTCTTTTTCATTACAGAGGACTGGAAGGCAAAATTAGGAAGTCAAAGGATACCTGGAGTAACAGGCAAGCTTGGCCTTGGAGTACAAGATGAAGGAGGCAAAGCCTAATGGAGTTTGCCAAGAGAACAAACTGATCATAGCAAAGGCTCACTTCCAAGAAAACAAGAGAAGACTCTATACATGGACATCACCAGATGGTCAATACTGAAATCAGATAGAATATATATTTTTCAGCTGAACATGGAGAAGCTCTACACAGCAAAAAAAAAAAAAAAAAAGAAGAAGAAAGAAAGAAAAGAAAAAAATACTGGGAGCTGACTGTGGCTCAGGTCATGACCTCCTTATTGCAAAATTCAGACTTAAATTGAAGAAAGTAAACAAAAACACTAGGCCATTCAGGTATGACCTAAATCAAATCTCTCATGATTATACAGTGGAAATGACAAATAGATTTAAGGGATTAAATCTGATAGACAGAGTGCCTGAATAACTATGGACAGATGTTCGTGACATTGTAAAGGATGCAGTAACCAAAACCATCCACAAGAAAAAGAAAAGCAACATGGCAAAATGGTTGCCTGAGGGTGCCTTACATATACCTGGGAAAAGAAGACAAACAAAAGACAAAGGAGAAAGGGAAAGGTGTACCCAACTGAATGCAGAGTTCCAAAGAATAGCAAGGAGATATAAGAAAGCCTTCTTAAGTGAACAGTGCAAAGAAACAGAGGGAAACAATAGAATGGGAAAGACTAGAGATCTCTCCAAGAAATTAGAGATATCAAGGAAACATTTCAGGCAAAGATGAGCACAATAAAGGACAGAAATGGTATGGACTAACCGAAGCAGAAGAGATTAAGAGAATATACAGAACTATTCAAAAAAAGTCTTAATGATCCATATCACTACAGTGGTGTGGTCACTCACCAAGAACTAGACATTCTGGAGTATGAATTCAAGTAGGACTTTGGACACATTACTATGAACAATGCTAGTGGACATGATGGAATTCCAGCTGAGATACTTCAAATCCTAAAATGATGCTGTTAAAGTGCTGTATTCAATGTGTCAACAAATTTGGAAAACTCAGCAGTGGGCACAAGATTAGAAAAAAGTCAATTTTAATTCCAATCCCAAACAAGGCCAATGACAAACAATGTTCAAATTACCACACAATTGCTCTCATTTTACACACTAACAAGGTAATGCTCAAAAATCCTTCAAATTAGGCTTCAACAGTATGTGAACTAAGAAATTCCAGATGTACAAGTCAAATTTAGAAAAGGTAGAGGAACCAGAGATCAAATTGCCAATGCTTGATGGGTCAGGGGAAAAATAAGAAAATTCCAGAGAAACGTTTGCTTCTGCTTCACTTACTACTCTACAGACTTTGACTATGTGGATCACAGCAAAGTGTGGAAAATTCTTAGAGACATGGGAGTACCAGACCACCTTACCCGCCTCCTGAGAATCCTGTATGCAGTCAAGAAGCAAACTTTAGAACTGGACGTGGAACAAAAAAACTGGTTCAAAATTGGGAATGGTGTACATTAAGGCTATATATTGCCATATCCTGCTTATTTAACTTATATGCAGAATGCATCATGCAAAATGTCAGGCTGGATGAATCACAAGCTGGAATTAAGATTGCCAGGACAAATATCAACAACCTCAGATATGCAGATGACACCACCTTCATGGGAAAAAGTGAAGAGGAACTGAAGAGCATCTTAATGATGGTGAAATAAGAGAGTGAAAAAGCTGGCTTAAAACTCAGCATTCAAGATCCTAAGAGCATGGCTAATAGATGGAGAAAAAATGGTAACAGTAGCAGGTGTTATTTTCTTCGGCTCCAAAATCACTGTGAACAGTGACTGCAGCCACAAAATTAAAAGATACTTGCTTTTTGGAAGAAAAACTATAACAAATCTATACAGTGTATTAAAAAGCAGAGACATTACTTTGCCAACAAAGGTCCATGTAGTCAAAGCCATGGTTTTTCCAATTGTCATGTACAGATGTGAGAATTAGACCATAAGAAGGCTGAGCACTGAAGAAGTGGTGCTCTTGAACTGTGGTGCTGGAGAAGACTCTTCAAAGTCCCTTGGACAGCAAGAGTATCAAACCAGTCAGTCTTAAAGGAAATCAACCCTGAAATTCACTGGAAGGACTGAGGCTGAAACTGAAGTTCCAATATTTTGGCCACCTGTTGGGGTGAGCTGACTCATTGAAAAAGATCCTGATGCTGGGAAAGATTGAGGCAAGAGGAGATGGAGGCAGTAGAGGATGAGCTGGTTGGAGGGTGCCATCGACTGAATGGATATCCGTTTGAGCAAACTCTTAGAGATCATGACAGATAGGGACTTTTGGCATGCTTGGTGTTCATGGGGTCATGAAGAGCCAGACATAACTGAGAGACTGAACAACAATGAAATATCAATAATAGGATGCCAAAAGATGCCAAACTCTGTGATTCCTCCTTCTTCTTGTTTAACCCTGTTTAACCTTCACAGAATGTAAGATATGTGTTATATTTTCCAAATAAGAAACATGATAATCAAGAAATTTAGGTAACTTACAGAGGACATAATATGGATACTGACTCCAAAGCCCATAATCTTTCTATTATGCCATCCTGGGCACAATGCCTCCCATTGCATGGTGAGGCAACCTTATCCAAGCTAAAGTTCTAGGCAAAGATATAATCCCAGAGGAGACAAAGTTTGCTATGTAGCAAAAATGAGGCCATCAGCTTGTAAGTTACCTAGCATATCCACATACTAGAAATCAAGTCTCACCAATGGGTCAGCTAAAGTCACTGATGGTCCAGGTCATATCAACAACTAGGGTGAGATCTCAGTAAGGGAAGAGCATAATTAATTCTAACTGAAAGAGTTTGAAATTATGACCCATTAGAAACCAAGCCTGAGATACAGTTGCCTGTATATACAATACATATAGCAATGCTCAAATCCTATATGAAATGTCTTCTGGTATTAATAGGGACATTTACCTCTCTTCTTCCAACGTAGATACAACGCCTCTTCAAGCTGGAAGCCAAAGAGTAAATGCTTATTTGCTGGTTGCAGTGAACATTGTTTTGATAACTCTTAATGAGGATAGCAGACATTAATGCTATATACAAGTCTTTGAGTTGAAAACAGAAATATCAGTATAGGCACAATCTCCTAATATTCTCACTTTTGGTGTACATTAGTTGGTTAATGGACTTGAGCCAGGATACCTACATAGTCTAAACAAAGTGGATAATTGTGCAATTGACTGACAAATTTAAACACTAAAGAAATTAACTTTGGATAATTAAGATTTTGCTTGAAACTACTGGAACATCTTTCTTTGGGGAAAAGTCATGAAGACTAAAGTGGAAGTTAAGTGTGTATATATGCCTTCCCCATTGCATTACATACAGCCTGAAAAGACAGCTGGGCTGAGAGAGATCCAACCTTCCAAGCTGTTTTCTATAAGCTACATGTTTAGGAATCCCTCTCTGCTGCCTTCATTTGGAACTAAGATACAAATAAAATTATGAAATGGTATTATTTTAGGATCAACCCTTTTTGGAAGCTGAATGTTTAAGATTCTGGAGAGAAGCAGTCCCCCTCGCTTGATCTGGTATGATACAAGCCTTGTATTTTTAATGATGTATTGTGTCAAGATAGTGGCCAGACCTACATGGAGCTTCTTTGGTTGAAGAAGTACCAGCCCCTAATATGACACAATAAATATGGTGGTTGGGATCTAGATGTAGCTATGTAGCATTGGCACAAAACTGGTTGCCATGGAGCTTTGAGGGCAGTCAACTGCTTTGCAAATGATCAGACTTGAACAGGCTAACTCTTATCTATAAATATTATTATCCATGTTCAATAGATGGGATAACTGAGGCATGGAGAGATTAACTAGCTCAAAGGCAAATATCAAAGAGATGATACTTCTGGGCCAAATCCCAGGTCTGTTTGGCTCCAAAATTGCTACGCTCCAATGACTTCATAGAGGGCTTCCCTGATGGCTCAGCGGTAAAGAACATGTCTGCCAATGCAGGAGATGCAGTTTTAATCCTTTATTTGAGAAAATCTCCTGGAGAAGGAAATAGCAACACAGTCCAGTATTATTTTATGCTTGCTTGGGAAATCCGATGGACAGAGGAGTCTAGAGGGCTACTGTCTGTAGTATTACAAAGAGCTAGACACAACTTAGCAACTTAGCACTAACAACAAGGACTTCATACACCACAACAAAAAATATTCCCACAAAATTGAAAAAAAGATATATCTTTATATAATACATTACCTCAATTGGGGCTGTTTTCATTGTAATATGGGGTAAGACAGTTAGCCCAGTTCCCTGCAGTTGGCATTCCCTTAAAATAGCATCATAGATTACCCAGGCATGACCATCCCACTGCACCAGAATTACCTAACCTGTCAAACAATGTAGCAAACACTTTCCCTCAGAATTGAAAATTTAAAAAAATAAGAATTAAAATCAGATACAGAAAGAATGGGAATATTTTGTATTCTTATAGAAGGCAATTACCTGAATTATTCAAGTAGTAGTATGGCAAATAGATGGGGAAACAGTGGAAATAGTGGCTGATTTTGTTTTTTGGGGGGGGCTCCAAAATCGCTGCAGATGGTGATTGTAGCCATGAAATTAAAAGACACTTACTCCTTAGAAGGAAAGTTATGACCAACCTAGACAGCATATTAAAAAGCAGAGACATTACTTTGCCAACAAAGGTCCATCTAATCAAGGCTATAGTTTTTCCAGTAGTCATGTGTGGATGTGAGAGTTGAACTATGAAGAAAGCTGAGCATTGAAGATGTTTTTGAACTGNCACACAAGCTCCCAATCCCGAATCTCCCTCCCACCTCCCACCCCCCAACGTCTCTCTGGATCATCCCCGTACACCAGCCCCAAGCATCCTGCATCCTGTATCAAATAGAGACTGGTGATTCGTTTCTTACATAACAGTATATATGCTTCAGTGCCATTCTCCCAGATTAGAATCTATTTTCCAAGAACAGTTCAGAAGTCCTCTTTTGGAAAATTGTGGCTAAAGAATTTTAAAAAATAAAACATCTTGATTTGAAAAGCAGAGCAAGAAATAAATCACACACAAATTTCAAAAATGAGAGAGAATTATGTCATATCTAATATCAAGTGGCAATAGCAGGACACTAGACTGGGCAAGAATTAGTATGAAAAATTGCCTGCTTTAAATAGCAATTAAGGATTTAATGGGAGAAAGTAATCAGAAATATGGGTGATCTAGCCAGTAAAAGAGCATTAAGTGGGTAATACAGTACTCAAAATATATCCTGAATATTCATGAGTTGATCTTATTGTGAATTATCTACACAGTGACATTTTCAAGTAGTAAAACATTTGAGTAAAAGAAAGTAGTTCCTGAGCTTCTGAACGTTATAAACTTCATAGTGTAAAGGAAGGAAAATTTAGTGCTATGAGCAAATAATGAATAGTTGAATACAGTGTTGGAGAATAGGGGCTGTACCATTTAAAATAATGTTACCATTTTGGGAAAATCCATACATTTTGATATATTCAGAAAACACATGAAAAGTTTTTGGTTTAAAAATATAGAAATATCGCCCTTCTTAGTCTATCTATCAAACATTTATGAATATACTTGTTCCATTAAGAGAATTGCTTTCATTATAAATTGGAAAGAGCTACAAAGAAGTCTCAGATAAGAAAAAAAAATTCATGTCCAAATTAAGAAAAGACTGTCTTTTTGCTCTCATGAAGCTATCTGGAAGGAAGCAAACAAATTACAACAGCAACGGAAGCAGCAGCAAAAGTCCAGTCAGGAAAAAAAGGATCAACTTAGGAAAATGACATCATTTCAGAGCCCCCAGTAGATACGGAAATCAGGAGAACTCAAATACATGCAGGTGAAACGTTGGCTGCACTGAACTCATGCAAAAGAACCTGCTGAGAAAATGCATCAAGTTTGACCTGAATTAGCCAAATAGGCTGTCTAAAGCTGTGTCTGCATGTCAGCAAATGGTGTGAGAAGGTGAAATAAATATATATATAGTTTCTTGCCATAGAACTTCTTTATGAACATACTGTCAACACCGTTTGCTTTTATGTCTTGGCCCAAAACATGACAGTCAGTCAAACTGAGTGGTTTTCCCAGGTACATTTGTTTTTCTTTAGAAAGTAGCTAACTGTGGTTTCTAGGTATGTAGGAGGTGATGTTCCAGCTGAGAGGAGTTCACAAGCCCACCATTTTTACCTGAAGTTTCCTCTCACCGAGGTGCTAATGACTACTCCCATCCAACTTCTCTTTCTTTTTTGGCATCATAATCGTGGTTACATTCAGCATCCAAGATTTAAATAAAGGAGCACTCTTCCAGCAACTTAATAGAAAGAAAAATATTGATCACATCCAAAGAAACTCTGTCACCTTCAGCCTCCAAAATAAAATCCAAGTTTTCCCTCATTCATATTAATTGAATTTGGGGTTCACTCCAAGTTCTGTGCACTCCCAAGAGAAAAAAAAGTACCTTCCCACCCCATTCCCCCTAAATTTTATACATAAGTTTGAGATTTAAAAATCTCTAAAGCTATTGTGAAGATGAATCTAACTTAAAGATATTAAAACTTAACAGAACTCCAAACACACTCCTCCGTTCCATCAAAAGTAAAATTTTTGGTTGGTTTGCTTCCTGGGGAAAAAAAGTACATGATCACTAGGGAGATGGATACTTACAATTAATACACCTTGTGAATGTCAGCTTCAGCATAACTTTTCCCTCCACACTTGTCATGGTGTCGCATTCATCCTTGAGGGATCCATCAATTCACACGGAAGCATCAGGAGGCCAGAAGGAAAGTTTGTCTTCATTTCTTCCTTCTTTCCAAGGTTAACTACCTTCAGATCACATTCAGACTAAAATAAGGAACTCGGTTTTTTTTCTTTTTCCCTAGGGTTTTAGTTCTTAAAGGAAAAAGAAAGGAAAGAAAAATTAAGCCTAAAATGAGTGTGATGCATATTCATGAAGGTCAAAGCAATACTCAAGCTATTGCAGTATTGGTGACCTTGAGTTATAACAATTTACTGATGTTGATCTGTAAAAGATCTGACGAAATGTACAACAAAGATATCTTCAAATATAATGATAGACCCATATATCTCTATTAGTAAATAAACCTGTAAATATAGAGTCATGAAGTGATAAAATATAGTCATGAAATGATAAAATACAAGTTCATGAAATGATAAAATACAGGTTCATGAAATGATAAAAGGTGTCGATTGTAACAAAGCAAGGACAGTGACACTACACTGAAGACTGAAAACTAAAGGGGACAATCCATCTGCTGTTCAGAAAGTGTGAGTACAATAGAAGTAGGGCGCAAGAGGACCTCCTCTGTTCTCTCTGCTACCTTTGTATTTTTATCCCCAAGTATTATACCAGTCTCTCCCTGTGCATAGCATTAACAATCCTTGGTATTATTGTTATTTTTTTATCTTACCTTTTTTTTAAAATATAAATTTATTTATTTTAATTGGAGGTTAATTACTTTACAGCCACAGGTATAC
>SJYV01018776.1:710871-781806 GCA_006410875.1 Neotragus pygmaeus | reverse complement strand
CTAAATTTTATACATAAGTTTGAGATTTAAAAATCTCTAAAGCTATTGTGAAGATGAATCTAACTTAAAGATATTAAAACTTAACAGAACTCCAAACACACTCCTCCGTTCCATCAAAAGTAAAATTTTTGGTTGGTTTGCTTCCTGGGGAAAAAAAGTACATGATCACTAGGGAGATGGATACTTACAATTAATACACCTTGTGAATGTCAGCTTCAGCATAACTTTTCCCTCCACACTTGTCATGGTGTCGCATTCATCCTTGAGGGATCCATCAATTCACACGGAAGCATCAGGAGGCCAGAAGGAAAGTTTGTCTTCATTTCTTCCTTCTTTCCAAGGTTAACTACCTTCAGATCACATTCAGACTAAAATAAGGAACTCGGTTTTTTTTCTTTTTCCCTAGGGTTTTAGTTCTTAAAGGAAAAAGAAAGGAAAGAAAAATTAAGCCTAAAATGAGTGTGATGCATATTCATGAAGGTCAAAGCAATACTCAAGCTATTGCAGTATTGGTGACCTTGAGTTATAACAATTTACTGATGTTGATCTGTAAAAGATCTGACGAAATGTACAACAAAGATATCTTCAAATATAATGATAGACCCATATATCTCTATTAGTAAATAAACCTGTAAATATAGAGTCATGAAGTGATAAAATATAGTCATGAAATGATAAAATACAAGTTCATGAAATGATAAAATACAGGTTCATGAAATGATAAAAGGTGTCGATTGTAACAAAGCAAGGACAGTGACACTACACTGAAGACTGAAAACTAAAGGGGACAATCCATCTGCTGTTCAGAAAGTGTGAGTACAATAGAAGTAGGGCGCAAGAGGACCTCCTCTGTTCTCTCTGCTACCTTTGTATTTTTATCCCCAAGTATTATACCAGTCTCTCCCTGTGCATAGCATTAACAATCCTTGGTATTATTGTTATTTTTTTATCTTACCTTTTTTTTAAAATATAAATTTATTTATTTTAATTGGAGGTTAATTACTTTACAGCCACAGGTATACGAATCAGCCACAGGTATACACATGTCCCCTATCCTGAACTCCCTCCATCCTCCCTCCCTGTACCATCCCTCTGGGTCATCCCAGTGCACCAGCCCCAAGCATCCAGTATCATGCATTGAACCTGGACTGGCAATTCATTTCATATATGATATTATACATGTTTCAATGCCATTCTCCCAAATCATCCCACCCTCTCCCTCTCCCACAGAGCCCAAAAGACTGTTCTGTACATCTGTGTCTCTTTTGCTGTCTCGCATACAGGGTTATCGTTACCATCTTTCTAAATTCCATATATATGCGTTAGTATACTGTATTGGTGTTTTTCTTTCAGGCTTACTTCACTCTGTATAATAGGCTCCAGTTTCATCCACCTCATTAGAACTGATTCAAATGTATTCTTTTTAATGGCTGAGTAATACTCCATTGTGTATATGTACCACACTTTCTTATCCATTCAGAGTCTTTTCCAATGAGTGAACTCTTTGCATGAGGTGGCCAAAGTACTGGAGTTTCAGCTTTAGCATCATTCCTTCCAAAGAGCACCCAGGGCTGAGCTCCTTTAGAATGGACTGGTTGGATCTTCTTGCAGTCCAAGGGATTCTCAAGAGTCTTCTCCAACACCACAGTTCAAAAGCATCAATTCTTTGGTGCTCAGCTTTCTTCACAGTCCAACTCTCACATCCATACATGAATATTGGAAAAACCATAGCCTTGACTAGACTAAGGAGGAGATTAAATTTATTGCACAAAGACATGTTTTTGCATAATCTAACTAGAAATTCCTTGAAAACATACACATTCTGTTAAAACCAACACCACAGAAAATACTTAAATAGAGGGGACTGAGTCTTTCTTGCAATTTTTCCAAGTGAATAAACTCATATGAATTTGCATCTAGGCATTTGAGATATCCTATCACAAGCAAGTAAAAATCAAGGAATTCAAAATTCACATGTTCAAAGGTTTGAAAGAATAATCAGACCTTATGGCTAAGGTAAATGTATATCTTGAAATTTAGGAAATCGAGCAAGCAAGATACTGACACCAATCATCACAGGAATGAATTTAATCCTAAGGCAAGAATGATTTCCCTTTGGCATCCATGAGATGCTCTTTGCCTGTGTGTAAATAAGTAAGGATCTGGAAACAACACACACCTGGTTGGAAACCAGAACCCTGCTGCCTGAGCATATTCTGATTAGAGCTAAGGTGAGGGCAGGAATTTTGTCCTCAGAAATTTTACATACAATTATTCCTTGTCGTCAAGGGAACATATATCATTAGTTGATAAAATGGCCTACACGTAAAATAAAACTTCTTCTAAAGTAAATTTGAGAAAGTTCAGAGAAGTGATGAAGATGGTCTTATACAAATACGACAATATGGCAATACTACTGATATAAAAATAAAAACAAAATTATTGATATGCCAGACTCTGCTCTATTGTCCACATCATTTAATCCTCACATGCTGACGATGAGGCAAAAACTATCATTTCTTTCACTTTCAGGTCAGGAAAGTAGGTTAGAAGACGCTACATAAATTTCAGCACGAGTTGGAACTTCTGATCTACTTGAACTCATCACCACACTTTTACAGGCACTTGATGTTCTCATAGTCCTTACAGAGAATAGTCCTCTGTTTAACTAGATTTGTAGGCTGCTAGGCTCCTCTGTCCATGGAATTCTCCAGGAAAGAATAACAGAGTGGCTTGCCTTTTCCAGGGGATCTTCCTGACCCAAGAATCGAACCTAGGCCTCCTGCATCACAGGCAGACTCTTTACCATCTGAGTCACTGGGAAGTCTCTCCTTAGAGAGTTACTTGTTCAAAATCACATTTTGCTTTCTTCTAAATTTCACTTTTCTCTGTCCCACACTAGTTAGTGTGGGACACTAACTAGTATCCCAAACTCCTTAGTGCAGCTGGTCTCTGCATGTCACAGGGAAGCAAGATAATTAAATAAATTTATCTAAGGTGTGACTGGCTGATAATTTTTTATCTTACCATCATTATGTCCACTTTGAAAAGTATAGTTAAAATACGTGCATTGAGTGACAAAATGTGTTTAGAATCCAAATTAAGCTCTTTTCAATAGAAATCACAGTCTTTTATACAAGTTTTTTAAAAATACAGAAGGGAGACTAGAGGGTTTTTGTTTTCTTTTTGGCAATATGGACAAGTGTCCCTTCTTGTAGAATGTTTGACCCAGTATTTCTTTATTATGTTCAAAAAGACTCTCTTGTAGAATAGCATTAATATGACACATGTATTACAGCAATTTTAATTTGAGAATATTTGCCAATGATGTTGAATTACTACTTCTGGAAAGATGGTGACGATTCCAGGAATATTTCAACAACAAAGCAAAACAGGGACCAATGACATTCACATCGGTTTTACATAAAGATAACCAGGTGGACAGAAACATTCTGACTTTTCATCTCAGCTAGGGACTCACAGGCCCCCTGATGAAAAGGACTCAAGACACAACATTGAGGACCGCTCGATAAAGATGTTTTCCCAGCATGTGGCAGCAGTTAAAAAGCAAATAGGTTTCCAGGATATAACAAAAAGGGTTGGAAGATATCGTGGCACAATGAACAATAAAGGCTTTTTTTCTTTAGAGAGACTGGACGCCTGCCATCTTACCACCTGAAAGCTAGGAGACAGGTTGAAAGAATCCCCAGCAATGTGTCTGAGACAGCTCGAAGTGAGGATGATCTATTGTGAATGTCTGGGAAAGCGAATTACTGGCAGTCAGATGGAAGGATTCACAATTATGAAAGGCATGGCGAAAGCTGATCAGATTCTCCTTTCTACTCGGCTTCATGCTTCAAAACAACCTGAATCTCATTTTATGAAAATGCTCATCGCTGTCACTTAAGACAGGAGTCTGCTTGACAGCACTGCCTACAAGGCATTGTTAGGGATACTGGCAGGGCTCTCAGGCCACCTGACCTAGCCAGAGCTCTTACTTATGCATCCTCATAGCATAGCCCTGGAAGCTAAAAGGCATCGTGAAGACGAGTCAGACTGATTTCTAAATTAAATTCCCCTGTCCACTGCTGTGTGCTTCACCGAATGTGGTAAGCTGAGCGTGAACTTCAGCAAAGGGCTGTTGAGCAAATAAAGGCAGATAAAGAATGTTAAAGGGGCCAAAAAAATTATAAATTGCAAACTGTCAGACCATCCAGAGCCTCCGCCAAGTCCAAATGGCTTCATTTTCCTTTTCTAGCCTGGACAGTCCGCTGAGTCTCTCCCACTGGTATTTTTGGGATACAGTCCAGGCCATTATGAACGGATCCAACAATATGCAGTGATCTTGAAGCTTGCAGGAAAGTTTGGGACTACTTAAATTACATCACATTTATCTTTACCAGGGGATTGTGTATTTCTGTCAAAAGTATCCTTTGTTCTCTAGTGAGATAACTTGCAGTAATTCTGTGATTTGGGAAAGATTTAGAGGTACAGTTCATAGTAAATGCTCAGGATTCGGTATTTCCTATGAGTTGAATGTTGTGTCTCCTTCCATGCCAGTGATTGTAGGCTCTTTCCTTTTGTAATACATGGCTATTGACCCTGGATGTCAATAGAATTGGAGTCCTGCTCTTTTGTCAACCTTAACGTCCACCCAAACATGGAAGACTGTTTCTGTACTCAGTCAAGCCATTTATTAATTGTTCATTTGTCTAGGTAAGCGGGTCCAAGTTTCTGTGCTCCCACATGTAACATTTCCCTTCTCTGACTGGCATTTAGCTAAAACAATACCTTAGGGAAACTGTCAAGAGTTTTCAGGAAATCAAGTGACAGAGAACATGGTGTTGTGGCAAGGACCCTGGTCCCAGAGGTAGAGGAGCTGAACTGGATACCAAGCTTCACCCTTGGGAACTGCAATTTTGAGAGAGTTCATCTGGCTCAGCCTTGGTCTCCTTGTCTGTGAAGAGGACAAGTGCTTGCCCCCAGAGACCAGCAGAGGACCCGACGTGATACACGTGAGGGTTATTTCACATAATGCTCTGCATTGAGTAACTCTTTTTCTGCTTCTCTTCCTTGCTTTACTCCTTTCCTGTCCTCTCTCTTCTTCCTTCCTTCCTTCTTTCCTGCCTTCTTTCCCTTTTTCCTTACTTTCTTCTTTCTTTCCTTCCTTCTTTCTTTTTTTTCCGAATCTCTTCATGCTTGTACTATACTAGACCCTCTATACTCTCTACTCTTGCAGGAAGGTCTACTAGCAAATCCTATACATGCAACATCTGCTCCTATAAACTTTTTGCTTACATGGCTCCCTGATCATGTGGGCAATCACTTCTCCGTGCCCCAAATGCTCTTTTCTTTTCTTTCAAATACAGCTCTTTCTTTATGATTCTGCTCTGGTCTCACGTTCATTATATACTATTGATGAGCCTACCCAGTACTCAGCTCTTTTTACCTCTTAATTTTTATTATACTTACTATGCATCCCTTTAATACAAGGTTACTGTTCCTCAAGTAGTTTATTCATTTGGGTCTTGTCTTTATAGACTCTCAGTTACCTAAGGTGAAACTTCTACATCTTTTACATTCTCTAAAGCAATCATATTTGTAAGTATACTATAGGTTTAAAACATCTTAAATGATGGGTGATTAAATACCTGCCAATTCTCCACTTTTATATAAACCATTTATTTCAATAGATCCTCTTATATCTCCAAGTATAGATAAAAAATGAACTTCCCTTCATATCTATTATTGCCATGTTGCTAGTTAATAATAATATATTTAGCCAAAGTTATTTTAAAGGGACAATTAAAAAAATAAGCTTCTGAATAAAATTTTGATTATTGTCTATGGCTTTAATGTTAGGATACTATACCAGTGTTGTTCTGGTAAAGGTTTAACAACCATCTTTCTGTAAAAAAGCAAAAAAGCTTAATTTACAGTATTTTTCAGGTTTCATAGTATAAACTGTCCCATCATGGCTGATTTCAAGCTTCCACAATGATGTTACAGAGCTCAAAGTAGGGAAGAAATGTGCACACCCAGCCTCCAGAACCAGTGCATGCCAGTCCCAGCTCACCACAGGAATCTTTAAGATTGATGATAGTCTCTGTTTTAGAATATCATAAAATCTTATCTCTTTTGGCAGTTCTTAAGTAGACTCATCTAAATATCATTACCATTGACAAAGAAACCAAGAGCTGTCACAGAATTCCTGCATGGAGTGTTCTAAGAGAGACTGAGATGTTTGTTCTTTGACATGAAGAACAGAAATCATCTCTCTTCATCTCGAGTCAGAGGTCATCTCTACAATACTACCATTGCTTTATTCAGTGTCTAATCGATGGTGCTATTTTTATGAGAGTGTGTTAAAGGAGTGGGATTCACTGTTTCTTTCATGTTGAACAAAGTTTTGGCATGTAGCATTACTTTGGTATATTTATACAAGCAAACGTGGCATTTGTCATTTTAGTTATTGGTCATATTACTTAAAATTTTCATTTTCCTAAATACACATTAAGTCAATAACACTCTGACAAATATTTTCTCCTTGGTGGTAGATTCTAGCATTTCCCACTATGGCTGATTTCAAGCTTACAACTTGATAATAACCAGCTAACAAAACTCCTGAAAATGTATTAATCAACTCTAGAGAACTAACGTTCTAAAACAAAAAAGAAGCCAGTGTCAACTTTTCATGTCTCACGTGTACCTGTGATGGTATCTCTTGGTACTAATGCCAAGTGAATGAGGTGTCACTTCATTTCTCGTATTCCATTCAATGCAATACTCATGATGAATATTCAATTTAGAAAGCATACTTGAATTATGTCCAAAGGACCAAAGTCATATTCTGGATCTTCCATAATCAGATATGGACTTTATGTTCATTCTTTAATCTTCTTTAGTTACAGCTCTCCATCTGAAGAAAAAGGGCTACAGCATATTCAAGGTAAGTTTCTAGTGTTTATCCTTCTAGTAGTCTAAGTATAGAGAAATGGGCTTTGCAATAATAGGCAAATATCTGCCCTTGGCATGTGTGTCAAGTACTACCATATAGTAGCTTCAAAGATCATTTTAAACTCACCAAAAGATGCCACTGAAGCATAAATTATCAACGTGTATTGGTTTTTTCAGCAAAAACATCCCTGACATTCCACTCTCTTTCTGCTTACTTCTAAATTCATCTCTGTGACTCTTTTGCCACCAAGACTCTTGCTTTGTTTTACCCCCTTGTTGTTTGTTGTTCTTTATCTTCAACATGCAGTAATAAAGCAAGACCCAGGAAATAGGTTGTATCAATTGCAGAAATTCATACCACCAGCCACCTATCTCATTAGATGGATCACATGCATCTCAAAACTCTTGGATCATTGCCTCTGTCCTAAGATTACAGTTCTTATATATCTGGACCTTCTTTGTTAAGTCATTCTATTATTAACATAATTCTAATAATTTTACACAATAAAAAATTGAAATACTGGTTGTCTCTAGTAAATAAAGAAAAATAATGTATGTACTTGGTTTCAGCAGAGTTAACATTATATATGACCTCTTTACTTGCAACACAGCAAACAGTAACTCTAAACTAATACAAATCAAGAATTCAGCTCAGGCATCTAAGCTCATACGGTTCACATGTCAAATGTGAGCAGAAGCAGCAGGATACTGGCCTGCTCTTTCTAATTACAATTATGATAAGAGTTTAGCACAAGTCTACTTAAAATCATAAAACCTTTCAGGGTAAGATTGGTGTTTTATCTCATTGTATATTCATATGATTAGGTTTATTTGACTGCTTAGAGGGAAAGTACTTCTCATTGTCCAAAATATTCTTACTTAGGATGCTATGAGGAGTATCCCACAAGCAATCACACATTGTCTAGTCTTCATGCAAATGGCACAAGCCTGAAAAATAAGATGATGGGGAAAGCTTTTCCCCTCCTCCCTAAAACTAATCTCTCTCTTCTAAAGGGAGATCACAAATTTGGGGTTCAAACAAAGGTCCTTTAACTGGATGGAATTTCTATGCAAAAGCTAGAGTTATTTGGACTAGCAGGAAAGTGCAATTCTCCATCTCATCAAGAAAACACATTTTCCCAGCCAAGCTGGGTCCCTCTCTCCCAGCAAAACTAAAAGTGTTCCAATTAGTGAAGTTGATTTTTCTCCTTTCATGCTCCTCTCAGGTGCCAGTGTGGAGTAAGTGAGGATAGGCATGGGAAATTGCTTTAAGTCCTTAATGGAAGAACCAACTGATTGATTGATATTGGGCTGAAGTAATCTTCCTGTTCAGCCATTGGTTTGCCACTCATAGGGAAACTGGGAGCCCTGAAAGTGAGCCGAGCCTGTTGGATGTGCCACTGAGAACATTGTTCTTTGTGGAATATTTTTGGATGCCAGATGCCAATCACTCATGGGATTTTGCTGCTCAATAAGAATTTCAGATGTGGACTTTAATTATAGTCTAGCAGAAAAAGGATGATGGAGGGAACAGAAACAGATTTATTTTTAGCAAACCCAGCTCTTAGCCACCACAAACCCTGTGAATCTATTTTGGGGACTTGTCATTGTTGTTGGGTGGCTTTCATCAAAGTTGTTAAAAAAATATCAGGTTGACAGCTTTGAGAAGTTGAAGGTTCTCATTCTAGGGAAATTGCAAGACAGAAAGGCCATATTTGGGAGGGGCTATGTCCTGATGCTTTGGTACTTAACTTGCTGAACCACCTCCAGGGGATGTAGGAAAGTTTGGATTTTAAGAATATGATGAATAATCAGTTGCCTTTAATGTCCGCCTCAAAGTACTTTGAGGAGAGAAAGAAAAGTTAGTCAAGGAATCTACAACTGAGTAAAAATTAAAGGGCAGAAGAGTTCCGATTTTATTAACACTAGTCTCTGTGTACTCTTTCATGTACCAGGGATTTCTTGTGAAATCAGTCATTAGTGGCTGAGGCAGTCAAGAAAGTACTGACATTTATTGAACATAAACTTCATCCTAGGTAAGAAGAAGGAAGCATAATGACTTTTTTCTCAGGAAGTTCACCTATGTAATTTGAGAACCACTAGTCAACAGGTGAAAATGCAGCAGTTACATACTTGTATTATATATTATTAGTTTCATAGAAACTAATGCTAACTGGGGTCAGAGAAGTGGCAACAAACTTAGCAGTGATATTAGGAAGTTAATTTTAAAAAGATGGATATGTATATGCCATTCACACTCTGCATACACACACCTTAGCTAGGAGTTGGACAAAAACTTTATTTTCATATCATGAAGCAGCCATCAGAAGGTAAAGAATTGATACTTGTGAATCGGCAACCTAATGGTGAGAGGACCCTCAGCCTACTACCATTTCTTGAGCTCTGTCACTCCCACTTTTGAGCTTAATGTTAAAGGGCATTAAGCCAAGGACATCCTCCTTGAAGCCTGCTGGGTTTGGTTTTGTTTGTTTGTTTGATGTTTGTTTTTAACACTTGATGTGCTGTCTTAACATAGGTTCTCATCTTAAAAGCCATGGTTGAACTTCCCTGGTGGTACACTGAATAAGAATCTGCCTGCCAAAGTGGGGTTAGATACCAGGTCCCAGAAAATTCCATGTGTCTTGGAGCAACTAAGCCCATGCACCACAACTACTGAGCCATGTGCCTAGAGCCTGTGTTCCATGGCAAAAGAAACCACCACAATGAGAAGGCTGTGCAACACAGTTAGTGAGTAACCTCCACTCTCTGCAATTGGAGAAAGCCTGCATGCAGTAGAGAAGAACCAGGGCAACTAAAAAAAAGGAAAAAAAAAAGCCATGGTCATCACAGACTATGAATATTTATTAAATAATGCTTGAATGATACTGCTTTGGCATTGAGAAGTATAGTATTTTGAACAGATGTAGAGCTGGCAGTTAATGAAAGCAGTCAAATAATTAGCACCGGTTTCAAATTCAGGACTTACACAATTTATCCCTATTTACTATTTATTTATTTATTATATTTATTTACTATTTATTGCTGACTAAGATCCATCTAGTCAAGGCTATGGTTTTTCCTGTGGTCATGTGTGGATGTGAGAGTTGGACTGTGAAGAAGGCTGAGTGCAAAGGATTGATGCTTTTGAACTGTGGTGTTGGAGAAGACTCTTGAGAGTCCCTTGGACTACAAGGAGATCCAACCAGTCCATTCTGAAGGAGATCAGCCCTGGGATTTCTTTGGAAGGAATGATGCTAAAGCTGAAATTCCAGTACTTTGGCCACCTCATGCTAAGAGTTGACTCATTGGAAAAGACTCTGATGCTGGGAGGGATTGGGGGCAGGAGGAGAAGGGGACAACCGAGGATGAGATGGCTGGATGGCATCACGGACTCAATGGACGTGAGACTGAGTGAACTCCAAGAGATGGTAATGAACAGGGAGGCCTGGCGTGCTGCAATTCATGGGGTCACAAAGAGTCAGACACGACTGAGCGACTGAATTGAACTGAACTATTTATTTTCATTCAAAAACTATACACTGAAAGCTTACTGTATTTAGTGTCTGGGTATCTGCTTTTGGCAATACAAAATAGACATAAGATATAGTTGCTACCATCTACTGTAGCTTACAAAACAAAAATATAATGATGTAACCACATGTAATCAAACATAAAAGTCAGGAAATCAAGTAATATGAGTTATATAAGATCAGATCACAAAAAGACCAGTGTAGGTTGAAATGTTTAACAAAGATTTAAAAACCTCCTTAGAGATAAAGCAATTATCTAGTTAATACCGTAATAATAGATAAATTGGAAAACTTATCCTAAATAAGGGCCTTCTTGGTGACTCAGATGGCAAACAATCTGCCTACAATGCAGGAGACCTGGGTCCAGCCCGCGGATTAGGAAGATCTCCTGGAGAAAAGAATGGCTACCCACTCCACTATTCTTGCCTAGAGAATCCCATGGACAGAGGAGCCTGGTGGGCTACAGTCCATGGGGTCCTAAAGAGTCAGACATAACAGAGCAACTAAGCATACACATTCTAAATAATGGTCTTTTAGTCTTGAATTATCCACTCTGTGATTCTGGTTTGATCAGAAAAATTAAATACTCATCAAAAGATTTTGGATAGTCACAAAACACTATTAATTGGATGGATTTAAATTAAAAAATATTGCAATATATTACAAGAGAACCTCTTATTCGGATGTCTTTTCAACACAACCCAGTAACAGATGCAGTTCCCTTTTATAAATACATCTTTAGGATCTGAGGTAACCATAATATCCAAGTTGCATGGCTGGCTTCCTATCCATGCCTGGAATAGTTCCTGTTTTCATACTATGTGCATGTGAAGTAGGCAAAACCACCACCATCTGTTCAAATCAACTAGAGACGGCTCATGGCAGCGAGTCTTAATGACCTGTCTTAATCAATTCATCACAAGTATTCACTGAGTTCTTGAGATGTTCAAGATAATTTTTATGAGTTGTGTGTAATACAGAAAAGAGACCTGCCCTCCAAGAGCTTCCTATAAACTAGGAAACCAAGATATGCACACTTGAGAGATAATTAACTATAAGCAATGTAGGAAATAATAAAGGCCAATGAACATACCTGAATACACCAGATATGGTAAAGTATGGAAAGAGGCCCACGTTGAGAGGAATTGCTCTCCTTTTCCTAAAGTCACCAGCATCTCTTCCACTTCTCCACACAGCAGTCAGAGAAAAGCCGGCTATAGATAGATATCCGTTTACTGGCCGTCGCTCAGGTTCCTTCTCAGACTTGTTTTTTCTGCTTTACTCTGACTGTGAATATCTATTTCTAGTTCCTCAGTTTGGCAACTTGTTTAGTCTCCTCTCTGGTTTAATGGGTAGAAAGAAATGACAACCCACTCCAGTATTCTTATCAGAGAATCCCGTAAGCAGAGGAGCCTGGTGGGCTGCTGTCCATGGGATTGCACAGAGTTTGACATGACCAAAGTGACTTAGCAGCAACAGCAGCAGCTGGTTTAATGAGCCTGGTGCCTTCTTGACTTTTCACTCTGCCTCTACCTCTAAGTTCCACATGTTTCATAGATACAGTTACAGACTATCATTTCCCAGCCTGCTACTGCTAAGTCACTTCAGTCATGTCTGACTCTGTGTGAACTCATAGAGGGCAGCCCACCAGGTTCCCCCGTCCCTGGGATTCTCTAGGCAAGAACACTGGAGTGGCTTACCATTTCCTTCTAAATGCATGAAAGTGAAAAGTGAAAGTGAAGTCTTTCAGTCATATCCGACTCTTAGCGACCCCATGGACTGCAGCCTACCAGGCTCCTCCATCCATGGGATTTTCCAGGCAAGAGTACTGGAGTGGGGTGCCATTGCCTTCTCCGTTTCCCAGCTTAATGGAGTCTAAAAGCCAGATTAGCCCCTGGTCACTCCTGCCAAATAAAAGAGTATCAGAGAAAAGAGAAAAGGACAATTAATGCATGTGTCATACATCAAGGCGCAGGATAATCAAATTAAAACCAATGTCAAACAGTTAAAAGTTCAGAACTAAAGATGGAAGTGTTGGTGTTCCTCCCACTTGATCATTTCCTGAAACAGCTAGTAAAAACAAGTTTTAACCAGTATCTTCAAATCCTCTTTTAAGCAATTTAATGTTGATCAATGAGTATATTCAGGGTTCCCTAGTGGCTCAGACAGTAAAGAATCTGCCTGAAATGCTGCAGACCTGGGTTTGCTCCCTAGGTTGGGAACATCCCCTGGAGGAGGCCATGGCAACTCACTCCAGTAACCTTGCTTGGAGAATCCCCATGGATGAAGGAGCTTGGTGGGCTAGAGTCCATGGGGCTGCAAAGAGTCAGACACGACTGAGCGACTAAACACAACAGTGTTTAGAGTTTGGTCACTTGTCCACCCAACTCTCCTTCATTTTGTCCCATGGTCTGAGTTACAGACAGTGTGCCTGTGGTCATTAATGTATCGTATCTGCCCTCATGGTTTTGACTCAGAAGATTTACTGATTCCCATTAAGGACAGAAAGAATTGACTCCTGGAGCACAGATCAAGTTCTGAACCATCACAGATGCTCTTGTCTTCTCAACTAGCTTTTAAGGAAAAGTACCATGCTTTTAGTTCAGTTTTGAGAAGAAGGGAAAAGTGAAACAACAATATTTACTCTTGTACCTTTACAGTTACCATCCTCCTATGACCAAACTCCTTCATTCCACCCCCTCAGAGACTTGGAAGAATTGCTATGAGAAATTCACAGAAGACAGGTGTAGGTGGGGAAGGTAAGGAAGACTAGCTGATTGTTGTAACTTACTTTCAGGAGAATGGAATCAATGCTTCCCCTGACTCCTTACATCTTAAGAAATTCTGGCAGCTCAGTTATGGGTGATGACTGAAGGATTCACTCTGTGACTCTTTTATGACCACTCAGGATGTAACTCAGATGCTCAAAGACCAAAAAGACAGATGCTGTAAGCGATTCTGATGTGTCTGGGGACAGCAGTGGTGGCCAAGCTGCCAGCAAGGTTGATGTGCTGACACAGTGCTTTAGAGCAACATCAACAGCCCCGTCTCCTAAAAGCAAAGCCTCTGCATCAGTCACTGGTTGTTATGCTATAACATACAGATTCTTAAGGGAAAATCAAATATGTGAATCATTATTACTGACATCATTACCGTTTCAGTGGCTCCCAAAGAGTTCTTTGCAGATAGAAAATAAAAACAAACAAACATGAACTCTAGAGCCAGCATACCTGAACTTGAATCTGTATGTGACCTTTGGAAAAAAATTAACCTCTCTATATTTTGATTTCCTCATATGTAAAGTGGAGGTAATAGTACTATGTACTTCACAAGATTGCTGTAAGGACTGAATGAGATGGTGTAGGCAAAACACTCAAAGCAGGGCCAAAATGTGGTAAGTGCCATTTAATGTTATCTACGTATATCGTTGTTATTAAATCCTACTTATGGACATAAGAGCTGACTCATTGGAAAAGACTCTGATGCTGGGAGGGATTGGGGGCAGGAGGAGAAGGGGACAACCGAGGATGAAATGGCTGGATGGCATCACGGACTCGATGGACGTGAGTCTGAGTGAACTCCGAGAGATGGTAATGAACAAGGAGGCCTGGCGTGCTGCGATTCATGCGGTCACAAAGAGTTGGACACGACTGAGCAACTGAACTGAACTGATAGGTAAATTCTTATGAAATACTAGACTTAGAAACCTTCAAAAACCTCTCTATTGTCTTCTAGAAAAATTCCCATTTCCTTAGATGAAAAGATCATCCAAGTCAGCAAACACTTAATGGAGTCTTTTTTGTTCAAGGAAGAGGGATTCAAGGAATTGGACACAAATTGTTCTAAACCTATTGCAGGCTAGGCAAGTTTCTAGTAGAGTTTCATAAAAGGCAAAATCCTGTCCACACTTGAAACCTATCAGCTTGAATGCCAGCCTGTGAGTTACTCTTTTTACAAAAAAGCAAACATAAACACCTATTCCCTTCATTTGCACACATGGACAGAGTAGATGGCATCTACTTGCAGGATCCAAGGCAGTTAGAATAGAGGACACAGCAGAGAACCACAGAACCTCATGAACAATAAAAAATGCATTCTAATGCAAAACACTTGAAGACCATGTCATGGAGGAGCCAAACCCCCTTTAGCCTTGCTTTGCCTATAGGCAACTTTGAGAATTTTTTCATATGCTGCAATTGATATTGTCTGCCTATGGGGCAGGACCCCAACATAAAGAAATGACACACAGTATAAACTGTGATGGGACAAAGACACAGAAAAGGAAGAGCGGAATTTGAATATTAAAATATTATGACTATATTTAGACAGAAAAATACCTTAATTATAATAGAGGAAAGTTTCTCCTAGAGAACTCCTTGCTAGAGAGGTAACCAGAAGTTAGTATCAGACCAGGTTATAGTCCATGTACACATTATGATATCTTCTCTGCTTAACTGAAATGAATAGTATATTCAGAAAGTTCACATATCATGGTGTATGTTCTGTTAGCCTCAGCCTAACTTACATGCTTTTAGGAAGTTCCAAGTTAAAGAACCTTCCAAGAGGTGTTAAAGGAGTTATCTGAAACAGTGATCCTTCCTCAGGACTAGAGCCAGGATCTTGGTGCCTAAAACTGGATGAGGAGCATTTACTACAAAAGGTTTCCGTAATAGTTTGAGAGGACTAATAGTGGATTCCCACTTGAAAGTGAAAGTCACTCAGTGAATCACTCATGCTCTTTCCAACCCTGTATAGTCCATAGAATTCTCCAGGGAAGCTTTTCCTTTCTCCAGGGCATCTTCCCAAGCCAGGGATGGAACCCAGGTCTCCCCCATTGCAGGAAATTCCTTTTTTTTTTTTTAATTCAAACATTCTTCTTTCTTTCTTTTTTTTAAAATTTATATATATGCATTATTGTTTTAATTGGAGGCTAATTAGTTTACAATATTGTGATGGTTTTTGCCATACATTCACATGAATCAGCCATGGGTGTACATATGTTCCCCATCCTGACCCTCCCTGCAGGAAATTCTTTACCAGCTGAGCTACACAGAAAGCCCAAGAACACTGAAGTGGGCAGCCTATCCCTTCTCCAGTGGATCTTCCCAACCCAAGAATCAAACCAGGGTCTCCTGCATTGCAGGTAGATTCTTTACCAGCCGAGCTATGAGAGAAGCCCACTTAAGCCTCTAGTTTTCCACTGCAGTATTATCTGCCTTTTACTTTCTGTATCATTCTTAGAAAAATAAGCTGGTTTCAAGATCTTCATCACTTACTGAAATTGTATCTCTCCATTAAAACTCAGTTCCTACCTTTGCATAGCACTATCCAATGATCAGCCAGTATAATGGGCACTCCCTCCCCTGTTTTACAACTATGAGCCAGTAAAGAGTAGTCACCCTGTTGGTTTATCTTTCCTTTTTCCTCACTGAACCTTCCATATATGTGGGTGTGAGTTGTGTGTGTGTTAGTCTCTCAGTTGTGTCTGACTCTTTGCAACCCCATCAACTATAGCCGGCTAGGCTCTTCTGGGATTCTCCAGGCAAGAATATTGGAGTGGGTAGCCATTTCCTTCTCCAGGGGATCTTCCTCACCCAGGGAATACACTCTGGTCCTCCTGCATTGCAGGTAGACTCTTTAACACCCACCCTACCAGGGAAGCTTCAATTTTCCATATAGTGCAGTAGTGGTAAAGTCACTCAGTCGTCAGACTGTTTGCGACCCCATGGACTGTAGCCTACCAGGCTCCTCCATCCTTGAGATTTTCCAGGCAAGAGTACTGGAGTGGGTTGCCATTTCCTTCTCCAGGGGATTTTCCCAACCCAGGGATTGAACCCAGGTCTCCTGCATTGTAGGCAGACGCTTTTACCATCTGAGCCACCAGGGAAGTCACTAACCTTTCATATGGTATTTGTTAAATGAATTTTAACATATATTAATGCTATTACACTATGATTGCTTTGTCCCATTTATGTTGCCTCTAGATATATGTATAAAAGACTAACTATNACCATCTGAGCCACCAGGGAAGTCACTAACCTTTCATATGGTATTTGTTAAATGAATTTTAACATATATTAATGCTATTACACTATGATTGCTTTGTCCCATTTATGTTGCCTCTAGATATATGTATAAAAGACTAACTATGTTACAGCTCAGCTGAGTTGGCCAGAAGGTAGAGAAAATGGAAAAGGCATCAGGAACTTTGTGGAACGTAAAGGAGCTCTCACTCCCTAGCATTCTTCGCTTTGACTCCATGACCTTTAGCAACAGCATGTGCTTTTATCCTTTTTCTAATTTTTCTTTAAATGATGTTATTTTTAGTTAAATAAATGAGTTACAAAATGTATCTTTCATGAATGGAATAAAAAAAAAAACACTACTTCATTTTGGGAATGATTTTGTTTCATTTCTTCTTTGATGTCTATATTAAGGTTAGCAAATTCTACCACCATGCAGTAGAGGTTATGAGACGGGAGGCCTGGCCTTCTCCAAGCTGCATTCACTTACCCCACAGAACTTATCTCATGGTTCCAAGGAACAAATGGCATTTGCTGGGNCAAATCTGAGTCTCCTGCAGCTCCTGCATCACAGGTGGATTCTTTACTGAGCTACTAGGAAAGCCACCTCACCCTAAAGTGAAAAGTGAAAGTGAAAGTCGCTCAGTGGTGTCTGACTCTTTGGGACCCCTTGGACTGTCCAGGGGATCTTCCCAACCCAAGGATGAGCTCAAGTCTCCCTCATTGCAGGCAGATTCTTTACCAACTGAGCCACAAGGGAAGCCCAGAAACAGTGGAGTGGGTAGCTTATCCCTTCTCCAGGGGATCTTCCCTTCCCAGGAATCGAACCAGGGTCTCCCACACTGGAGGTGGATTCTTTAACAATGGAGCCACCAAGGAAGTCCACCTCTCCCTAAACCTGACCCCAAATCTCTTTGTGACCGAAAAAGAGAAAGAAAGAAAAAAGATAAGGGAAAAACAGAAAATCAGAAGCTGCCTTCTCTGAATCAGCTACTAAAGTAAAGTAGAGAAGTCAGGTGCCAGTCAAGTGTTCTGGGGATAAAAGACGTGAGAAGGATCAGCTATCACCCTAAGTATTAATAGAAAAGAGCCCAGAGTAAATGTCTTTCATGTACCTTTTTGACAAGATCGTTTCAACCTAAAATCAAAAGCTTATATTTAAACACCATAAATTGCATATCTATGAAAAATGAAGTCCCTACAGGCTAACTTTCTGCATTTTTGTTCTCTTTAAAGAAAGTATTAGAGCAATTTGGACTGTCTTCTTAAAAGATTTTTATTGTTTGTGATAGGTAGCAGGAAGCTATCAACTGAATATGTAGCCAACAGGTCAGAAAGAAGGAATGCTGCTTGACTGCTAAATATGTCAGTTCTGTCTTCAACTGACCAGAGGCCCATGTGTGGGTCTTTATCTTTATGTCTATGTGTGTATGTGTGTGTATTTTGCATTTCTTACCCCAGGCTTTGTTCCAAACAACCTGAAATAGCTTTGTTTTCTAAGCACTATAGAGNCTGTCTTCAACTGACCAGAGGCCCATGTGTGGGTCTTTATCTTTATGTCTATGTGTGTATGTGTGTGTATTTTGCATTTCTTACCCCAGGCTTTGTTCCAAACAACCTGAAATAGCTTTGTTTTCTAAGCACTATAGAGCTTTTCTCTTTGACTATGATATCTCTCCAGAGACCTGGAAGAACATCCTCCCACTTGATGACAATGAGATAATCACGTCTGCTCTCTCCTTTCCAGTGGATGCATTTGGAATCAGCTTGAGGATGCTCTGGTCAGATCTCAATGTGCCGGGCTGTTGGGAGAGGAAAACTGTCTCTTCCTTCCTCAGGCAAGGCAAATGCCATCACACTGCAGGCTCAGTGGGAGAGTGGAGATAATGAGGTGTTTTGAAACAGCAGACATTGTCAGAAAGACAGAAATTGGGAAAAGGAGGAACGGAACACAAAATGGGTCTCGGTTTGGGTTAAGCAAGGGAGATGAGACAAAGAAGTGCGTTATGAATTATTTACCACTGGATATAGTTCAGTTTTGATCCGAGTCCTAATTGTGAGTTGTCTTGGTGTGCATGAGCTGAAATAAAAAAGAGTTGCCAACTCTTCTGACTGTGTATTCCCCTGGACACACATATACACTGATGTTCTTTAAAGGTTATACAAAGGCCAAGTTTAGATTCACTTAAGAAGTGTATAATTCAACAGGTACTAGGATATGATTCACCAATAAATATCTTTCTCATCATGGGATAAAGAGAATAAAGCAGAGAGAATTCTATCATTGGAGATGAATTAATTTGGGTTAATTATTGTCTTCTCACTTGGTGATTTTAATTTAAAAGAAAAAGTATTCAAAGAAAAAGGTAGCATTTATTAGGTGCACATTGAAGTATCTCCAAAAGGCTATTATATTAAGTATTTAATATTTAAGAAGTCCGTACATCCTCATTTACCCAAGACAGTCTTGGATTATGCCTATTGTCCTGAAATAATTAATAGTAACCTCTTTCATGCTTAAAATTTATATAAAATAATAAATTGTATTCACTCTATAAAAATCATACTTTCATGCGTTAGTTTGCTATTCTCAGTAACAGAAGAGACCCTGGAGAAACATGATGGCAGTGGGCCTTTGGTTACATAGATGTGCTGGTAAGAGAAAATTAATAAATGAAAACTAAAGGTAAATGTCACCTATTTTATAATTTTGCTTCAGTCTTGGTCTGATCTGGGACATTTATTCTACCCTTGCCTGGTTTCCAGCCCTTCCCTCAACACACATAAAATGTAATGTAGTACCTCCCCCATCTTGTTATAACCACTCTATTAATTAAAATCAACCAAGAAAAAGTATGCAAGAGCTACCCAATACACATGTGCAGAAGACTGTGTATAAAATCTGCTAAGCAGAAACCTCTGAAGGGTACAAAAGGCCAAAATGGCCACCACTGCTGCTAGCAGAAAAGGAGTTAGAGAGAAAATGGAAAAAAAAAAAAAGCTGAAAAACTCAGAGACTCAGTAATAGTCCCACAAGGAATGAAAAGTTGCTCTTGGCATTCGTTCAGCCAGTGTTAATAAAGCAGCTCTCAGAGCAAACTTAACTTCCCCTAGACACTTCCCTTGCCCTTTAGACTAGGTCAGGTACTCCTGCAAGTTTTTCCACAATACTTCAGAGTTTCATTCTCATAACCCTTGCCACGCTTTCATGGTGTTATGCTGTTATTTTTAAATTACCCATCCTTCAGCTGAAATATAAAGCTCAAGATCATTAAAAATATTTCACATGACAGACAGTGGTCAAAGTGCATGTGTGCAAGCTCAGTCGCTTCAGCTGCATCCAACTCTTTGCAGCCCGATGTACTGTAGCCCACCAGACTCCTCTGTCCATGGGACTCTCCAGGCAAGAATACTGGAGTGGGTTGCCATGCCCTCCTCCAGGGGATCTTCCTGATTCAGGGATGGAGCCCATGTCTCTATCTCTTATGTCTCCTGTATTGGCAGATGGGTTCTTTACCACTAGTGACACCTGGGAAGCCCAGTGATCAAAGTATTTTGTAGTAATTCAATGAACCCTGCAGGTCTTCCCACCAATGATTTCTTTCTTCTGGTTAAAACAAACTAAAACAGACTCAAGGAGATTTCTCCAGGTCATACTTTTGTAAGAGGTAGAATTACTTTAGTATTTGAATTCAGATTGCTACTATATCACCTGCTTTAGAGAATAGAAATCAAGTTTTCCTATTTTTGGCCACTGTTCAAAAACTAGAAAAAATGCTTTCACCATAGTTAAGACTCAATAATATTTCTAAAATATATGAAATAATGATTATGTTTTATATGCCAAGCACTATGGAAGATACCATTCCAAAAGAGCCAAATAAGTCTCCTTGGGCACATCCCCTGCCTTGAGGAACTCAAGCCCCAATGAAATAGGCAACACCTAGTCAGTACAGTGAAGACTCAGGGTGGACGCTTTCCATCTTTCCTTTGTTTCACATAATTTAAGTTCAATAATCTTGTTGTTAACCATAAAATAGGTTATTCTGATTGAGCTCAAATTTAATGTGGTGTTTTAATGAAAGTATTATGATAGAAAAAATTTAGGAGAATCACAAAAAACGTGCTAGACTCAAAAGTCATGAATTGTTTTCATTGATGTCACAGTATAAATGCTGAAGAAAAATTGTTGTGCTGCTTTTCATTCCTCTTAAAGATGATGCATTTTCCTTCAATAGCAGCCCAGTGAGCAGACAGAGCTGTGAACAAGAATAATTGGGAACAGCTCTGGGGAGAATATGGAACCAGGCTAGATAGGTCAGAATGAATAATATGCTGTGATACTCATTTTATGCTGTGATTTTTAAATTACATGTTATGTTTTAAGGTTTTTTAAAATTCTAACTTTTAATGAATAACTAGAAAGGAGTTATAAGAACACATGAGAATGAAAGAAGTCACATATAAGAACATGAGAACCATCAGTTTGGGGAACTTGGAGGAGAAAAGGCTGACTGCAGTCAATAGTAAAGAATTGTGGGTGAGAAAACAAAAAGATAAAATAATGCTGGGGTTAAATTAATTAGAAATTAGAAGTCACCTTTAGAGTTCGTCTGTGGGAAAGTGTTTTATATTATGATAAATAGCTATTCTTTCCATTAATACAAAATTTTTCTAGTTATAAACATGCCTAAAATTATGTACTATGCCTTAAATCTTCTGTTGCTTGCCAATACTCTAAGATGAATTCTCAACAGTTAAAAAGATCTTTCAGTTTCCCCAAATTTCCAGCTTCATGCCAACTCTAACTCCACCACACTGACACCATGATGACTGACATTGGTTTTGATTTGACATTTCAACTATTGAAATACACAGGCACACTCACCCAGAGTCACACACACAGAACCTTCAACTTGAGATTTGATTGGCATCAGTCATTTTATAACTTGTCTCTTGGGGATTGGACCAATGGATCTTTTTAAAGCTTGCCTTATTGAACTGATCCTTCTGATCTTGACGCATAATTCATACTTGCTAATCTTCTTGGGATCCTTCCTTACTCTTAACAAGCCTGTCAGTTTTTCCTCCACTGAAATATTTTCCTCTAGGTAAAAGATGATTTAAAATGTTATTTTTAATGTCTTTTCTTGATTTTTGTGAGAAAAAAAATCATATAAATGCATCAAAGAATTATTCCAACCTGATTAATTAATTTCCCCAAAGGAATATAGACATCGCTATGCTTGCGAATTGCATTTTAAAGGTACATAAGGCTTCAATAAAACTCAGTAATCAACCTCATAAAATGTTAGATTTGAAAAGTTCCTTAAAGTTTAATATAACTTTCTGTCTAGTAAAAGTAACTCCATGCTGTCTCTCAAATAATTAGTCTCTGTTTGAACATTTTCTGTTAATAAAAGTTATTTTGAAAGCCAATCCCATTTGAAGTAACTCCATCTCTTGAAAGTTCTTCCTTACTTAATGTTGAATCAACCTCCCCCTACTTGCTAGTGGAGCCACATAAAGTTAAGTCCTATCTTACTTCCACAAGATAGCTCATTGCTGAACTAAGCTGGACGTCTACAATTCCAAATACATATATCTTCCTCATCCTGAACCTCAGGACAATCTCACCCACTGCTATTCTTTACCACCTCTCTCATTTCCCATAGTCACCCCACAATGTCCACTGTGGAAGCTTCTGTGATCATGCTTGTAAGTTCTTTCAGAATAAGAACTTTTGCTGTCTTCTTGTCTAATTTCTTCTTTTTCTTGCAATATGATCTTCATTTTTTTTTTAAGTTTGAAAATCATTTTCTAAACGAAAACAAAGCATTCCCTGAACAGAAAATAGAACAGCCACTTACTGAAAGCCTGATATGTGTCAGGCACTGTACAAAAGGTAAGGATGGGAAAGACATAAGATGGTAGTAACACAATACCCTCAAGAAATTTCAGTCTACTGGTGGAAAGAGTTTATACATAGATATATAATTCAAAATGATATTTGCTATTCCTACAAATGACTCAAGCAATTTATAAGCATACAGAACTACATGATTTCTGTCCAGTGAAGAAGNGTTAATTTCCCCAAAGGAATATAGACATCGCTATGCTTGCGAATTGCATTTTAAAGGTACATAAGGCTTCAATAAAACTCAGTAATCAACCTCATAAAATGTTAGATTTGAAAAGTTCCTTAAAGTTTAATATAACTTTCTGTCTAGTAAAAGTAACTCCATGCTGTCTCTCAAATAATTAGTCTCTGTTTGAACATTTTCTGTTAATAAAAGTTATTTTGAAAGCCAATCCCATTTGAAGTAACTCCATCTCTTGAAAGTTCTTCCTTACTTAATGTTGAATCAACCTCCCCCTACTTGCTAGTGGAGCCACATAAAGTTAAGTCCTATCTTACTTCCACAAGATAGCTCATTGCTGAACTAAGCTGGACGTCTACAATTCCAAATACATATATCTTCCTCATCCTGAACCTCAGGACAATCTCACCCACTGCTATTCTTTACCACCTCTCTCATTTCCCATAGTCACCCCACAATGTCCACTGTGGAAGCTTCTGTGATCATGCTTGTAAGTTCTTTCAGAATAAGAACTTTTGCTGTCTTCTTGTCTAATTTCCTCTTTTTCTTGCAATATGATCTTCATTTTTTTTTTTAAGTTTGAAAATCAGTTTCTAAACGAAAACAAAGCATTCCCTGAACAGAAAATAGAACAGCCACTTACTGAAAGCCTGATATGTGTCAGGCACTGTACAAAAGGTAAGGATGGGAAAGACATAAGATGGTAGTAACACAATACCCTCAAGAAATTTCAGTCTACTGGTGGAAAGAGTTTATACATAGATATATAATTCAAAATGATATTTGCTATTCCTACAAATGACTCAAGCAATTTATAAGCATACAGAACTACATGATTTCTGTCCAGTGAAGAAGGAGATATTCTCTGTCAGGTGAAGGCATATAAAAAGGCACAATATTAGGAACTAAAAATCACAATTTGTATAATAGCTAAACTGTATGTACATCTTTGATGTACAGTAATAATGACTTCTTCATATATGGTTCCAAATCTCTACCCATCTCAGGATATAATTTATCCCATAAGCTTCTGACAGGATGTTTCCTGTACACAGTTCTCCCAAACCAAAATCCATCAATGTATCCTCATTATTTAAGAGGTAAAATACAGTAATATGAATCCCCCAACCATCTTCATTCTTAATTGATACTACTCCTCTACTTATGCCCTTCATTTCAGTACATTTAAGAAGATTACAGTTTCAAAGGGTTCCAATTCTGACTTTAATCCTTTTAACCCTGGTGTGTTAAAATTGCCATGTTACTGCTTCTCTTACCACACCCACTTCTTAGGGAACGAACCTTACCCTCAGAGCCTGGAAAGTGCAGCTTGTGGCTCTAGCCCCAGGGTGAATATCCATCCCCTGGCTGGCAATGAGACTAGATCTTATTGGAATTTACACAGTCATCAGCTGGAAGACATTCTTAAACTGGGAGGTCAAGTTGTCAGTTAGACTAGCCAGCAAGACAAACGGAAAGCAAGTACAGAGAAGAGTTAAAGGCACCAGGCAGGCCATGAGCAGCAGAACCTAGCTGAGCGAAGGAAGAGAAAGGCTCACACGCATGAGTGGAAGCCAGAGGCTACATACCTCCACAAGTGATTGAGAGAGGAGCCTCTGTTCACATCTTGGCTATTCCAGTCCTTTTGTGGTTGCCTGAGCAGGACCTAGTTTTGTGAACTTTCTCAGCTGCAATAGTGCCTGCTATGTCCTTTCAATAAAATTACTTTATACCTGAGCCAGAGTTACTGGGCTTCAGTTCCTTGCAGTAAAGTAATCCTTGACTAAAACACACTTATAGGCTCTACTCACATTTCTCTTTGAGTCCAGCTTGCCTTGATCATTTGACACCAGCACAGCTTCCAAAATTTTGTGCAGGAGAAAAGCATGTAAGTATGATTAAACAAATGGTAATGTGCTGATTTTTAAAAATTTTATTCAGTCCTCAAAGTTAAACAAATAAAGAAAGAGAGCTGCATGTTAGTTTCTTTGCATAAGGATGTGGAAATGTTTAAAACCAGAGCTTGATAAAAAGGGGAGAAAATGAAGTGAACGCATTTGTGTATTTATCCTTGAAAAAAATTAAAAAGCAAGATACTGTCTGAGTGTTATGATATGTGGTAGCATAAAATCTTGAGCTACAGAAAGAAGTTTCAGAGTACACCACACTTAACTGAAGAAATAACTGATCCACATGGATAACAAGAGTCCTAAACCAGTGGATACTTTTTTTGTTGACTGTACTGTTTTACCACAAAGTTCCCATTAGATTGCCAAGTTGAGAGCCATCATGACCTAGAAGAGAGGACACAGTGGAACAAGTAAGGAAAAGAAATAGAACTTTTTTACCAAAGGAAAAAAAAAAATCAGTCTTATAAGGTCCTCTGATTATTTTGTTTAACACTTATGCCTTTCCAAGCAAAAATCTATATACACACACTTATCAGGGAGAAAATATATTTTAATAAAAAGAATCTAGCAGTAAGAGTCAAAGTCTCATTCCCATCTGTTAGACAAAAACACCTACATGGCCTCTACCCACAAGTTGAAATAAGAATAAAATGTGAATATGGGAGAATTTTGCATTTTTTTAATTGCCTTTAAAAAGGCTCTATGCACGTAATATACTATTAAGTGTTAGTTGCAAGTTTTTCTTATTTTGCAAACTGAAGGAATAAGGAATGAAACAATTTGCTTCCCCTATTTCCTTTAGAAGTTTGAAAAGCAGTAATTAAAACTTCAGATGAATCCAAAGTTTGTTCTTCCATAACCTTTTCATTGCGTCCTGCCTCTTTGAATGTCAATGAGTATATTTCAAAATTATTCCTGTCAATTATAAAAGTTCTTATCTTTGCATTGATTTTTACATGCATAGACCAATAGCAGGAGATGACCCAGTAATTAATATTGGGAAACTGAATTGCTTTTTTTCCCTAGGCATTTAGCCTTAGCTATAGAAATATTTCTCTTTTATCAATACTATGTTTTTATATTTATCCCATTTTGTTTCTGAGACAAATTCTCCCATATAACAACACGTTGGTTTTAATTCATCAAATGGGGGTTGAAAGCTACTGCAATTTTTTAAACAAAGCTGATCCTTATGCAGTTATATCTAAAATATCCTATGCAAATAGATTTTAAATATAAAGTACATTCTTCATCCATAGATTCTTTCTCATATATTCTCTAACATTGGTGTAATTTCCTCCAAAGGCCTTCTTTGATGAGTAGTTCTGTGTGTCCAACACTGTGTGAAGCACTGCAGAAATAAAAATAAACAAGAAATTGTCTCTTTAGTGACTTCACAATCCATTGAGTGGAGAGAGACAGGCATAAGGAACCCGTCATGATCTGTGCTATAGATGGAGCACCAAATGCAGTAGTTAGTTCTCTTTCAAAATGCGGTGGGGCCGGCTCACTCTGACTTAGATAATGCTCTTCTTCCCAAACTCATTCAGTGACTTGACACTGGGATCTCAGAATCTACTATGGTGAGTATATTTACACCATGGAAATAGGCAAATGCACAAAACAGAAATCCCCCTTCCTAAAGAACCAGTTGTTAAACATTTACCCACATCACTGTCATTAAGCTTTCCTGGGAGATTCTTTTTAATTTATAGAATGATGGGGCTGAATTAGGGGAGCTAACTTTAAAAATCCATCACTATATTGTGTGCCACAACACAGGGCTTCCCTGATAGCTCAGATGGCAAAAATCTGCCTGCAATGCGGGAGATCCAGGATCTATCTGTGAGTTGGGATGATACCTTGGAGAAGGGCATGGCAACCTACTTCAGTATTCTTGCCTGAAGAATTCCATGGACAGAGGAGCCTTGATGGGTTACAGTCCATGAGTCACAAAGAGTCAGACACTACTGAAGTGGCTTAGCGACCACATGCGACCACAACACAACTGAGGAAAGGCTTTTATAAACTGTATTTGTTTTTATGCATAATTATTTAATAATTGCGATACAAGGTCAGTTGTTTGGAAGAATGGAACTTTGCTAATTTTAATTATTTGGACAGTGATCAAACTGGCCAAGAAGCAGTAATAGCTAGACATTTAAATGAAAAAATCAAGACAATAACTACATACCAACTAGGTAATTTTTGTCATTAATTTCTATTACAGTATTTTCAAAGGATAAGAAAAATATCTCCTAGTGCTTTGGGGTTTCATGCTATCATGGAAGTTTGAAATGTGTAGAGAATTATCACAAAAGAATCCTCAGGGATAATATTTTTTCTTTGAATAGCCATGGTCAGATAGTTAAAAAACTGACTGACTGTTCAAATACAGATGAACTCTTCATTAGGACAGAAAATAAAATACAGGCCAACAGATGACAAAACTGAGCTTACCACGGGTCAAAAGTCACAAGAGTTTAACATACAACTTATCAGTGACCACTGTGAAGAAACTTCTCATGTTGATCTGGTTCTCTCTCCTTAGAGAGCTTCAGCCTGTGATCTTACCCAGGCCACAAGATTTTTTATTACTTTTTTTATTGTTACAGAATATAGGGTCAGTAGAAGAAACTTCAAAAAGATAAAGTAAAAGAAGTAAATAAAATAGAAATATAAGCTTGTCATTTAAAATAATCCCTAATAATGTAATTTGTGTGTATATATATGTATGTGTATGCCTATACATTTTTATATTTATATATGTGTGTGTGTATATATATATATACATAATATAAATATAACGTGGGAGATCTCAGTTTGATCCCTGGATTGGTAAGACCCCTTAGAGAAGGGAATGGCTACCCACTCCAATATTCTGGCCTGAAGAATTTCATGGACTGTATAATTCACGGGGTCACAAAGAGTCGAACATGACTGAGCGACTTTCACTTTTACTTTATATTTTATAGATAGAGATAATATAGTCAAATTTGAAACTTCTTTTGTAAATTGTATGCATATTTCCATGTTATTACACATTATTCCTTATATTAGAAATGTAAGTTGTTTTCAGTTTTTTTTCCTATAATAATATAAAGATGACCATCTGTAAAGTTAATCTTTATACATGTATATTGAGCATAAAATTATTTCTTTAGGTCAAATTATTTAAGACAGATTGAGGTCAAAGGGTAAAAAAAAAAATCTAAATGTTGAAAAATATTGGCAAATTTTTGTTCCATAGGAGTTGTATCAATTTTACCTACATCACAATGTATGCGTACCATTTTCCTATATCCTCACCAAAATTACAACTTTTAATATTGTTTCTTGTAATAATTGAAAAATCTTAACTTTCTTTCATTTAAATTCCTTTTAAGCATAAATTCGGTTAAACAATTTTCATAAGCTCACCAGTCACTCTCAAGTGTAAGTTCTTTGTGAATTTCCCATCCATAGTTTTTGACCAAAATTTTTTGATGAAGGTAGTATCTTTCTATATAGCAAGTAAAAGAATTATTCTAACTACATGTTAGAAATATTTTCTCTGTGTGATATGAGAACAAATTTTAGGGTCCATATTATTTTGATGTTACTTGCCTTATGATATTTACCTTTTATAAAACAAATTCATTTATTTTTTATTGCCTACAGAATTAATTCATCCCCTCAAATTACAAATGTATAAAAAATAATGATAATAGTGATTATGATTATTATAAATAATAAACCACAAATTGTAATCAAGATTGCCAGGAGAAATATCAATAACCTCAGATACGCAGATAACACCACCCTTATGGCAGAAAGTGATGAGGAACTAAAGAGCCTTTTGATGAAAGAGAAAGAAGAGAGCAAAAATGTTGGCTTAAAACTCAACATTCAGAAAACTAAGCTCACAGCATCCGGTCCTGTCACTTCATGGCAAATAGATAGGGAAACAATGGAAACAGTGACAGACTTTATTTTCTTCAACTCCAAAATCACTGCAGATGATAACTGCAGCCATGAAGTTAAAAGATGCTTGCTCCTTGAAAGAAAAGCTATGCCAAACCTAGACGGCATATTAAAAAGCAGAGACATTACTTAGCTGACAAAGGTCCGTCTAGTCAAGGCTATAGTTTTTCCCTTAGTCATGTATGGATGTGCAAGTTGGACCATAAAGAAAACTGAGCACCAAAGAATTGATGCTTTTGAACTGTGTTGTTGGAGAAGACTCTTGAGAGTCCCTTGGACTGCAAAGAGATCAAACCAGTGAATCCTAAAGAAAATCAGTCCTGAATATTCATTGGAATTACTGATGCTGAAGCTGAAGTTCCAATACTTTGGCCATCTGATGCAATGAACTGACTCATTGGGAAAGACCCTGATGCTGGGAAAGATTGAAGGTGGGAGGAGAAGGGGATGACAGAGAATGAGATAGTTGGATGGCATCACCAACTTGATGGACATGAGCTTGAGCAAGTTCTAGGAATTGGTGATGGACAAGGAAGCCTGATATGCTGCAGCTGATGGGATCTCAAAGAGCTGGACATAACTGAGCAACTGAACTGAACTATTATAAAATTTTATACAACACATAGGACTTATAGGACATTACAAAGTACAGGTATAAATCACTTAGCAGTGTTGTACTCCATATGTAAGCTGCTATATACTATAGGAGTCATTACAAACCAAATTTTAATATACTTAAAAGAAAAATTAAAATTATTTCACAATGCTAACATAATGTAACAATCAATTAATGATTGTTAATGTGTGTTAGGTAATAAACAAAAGTTTAAGATTTCTAACTACTATTATCTTATTTCCAAAGATAAGACTTAATGACCTAACTATGTTTAAGACTGTGAAAATTTAGTTATGGGACTAGCATAAATTTTGTCCTCCCCTGCCTTTGCTGTAACTACCTTATGAAAATTGATTACAATAAGCGATTATTTGCTCACATCTGTTTTTGTGACTCATGAGCAAGAGATTTCCCTTAGCTGATAATAACACATCATAACTGCTCCAGATACATTGTTCAAGGGAAGTTATATCATTTTAAGTTTCCACAGAGGGCAAGCTAATCATATAAATAAATTATACATGGGTACAGGAAATTGCATAAAACTGGACAAATTGAGTTTAAAAGAAGAAAACATAATTGTGTAATTTTAGGAAGGAATAAATATTGACCAAAATGCACATTTTTATAAGCAATTGTATCTCTGATCAGCAACAAACATGTTTCTTGATCAATATTTGTAGTTTGATTCATTTCCTGCCATATAGAACTTGATGGGCTCGTCAATATACATGAAGGTTTAAAAAATGAAAGAGAGAAGATTGCTTCTAAAATTTTTTTTTCTTAAAAGTTTCTCTTTTTATTCCCATATACTTCCTAAATTTGTGCAGGAGAAGTAGTACAAGGGAAGGTGGGGTCTGCTGAAAGAGAGGAATGTCTTCGAGACACAATTGAGAAATAGAAAAGCTTCTAAGATCTTGAACTTTGGTGAAAGATTTTTTTGAACTAAGAATAACATGGGTATAAGACTGAAAAATACATGATCCTGTTATAAAATGGTAATGAGTCTGAGAATTTATTGATCCAGAGGGTTTAAGGAAATTGAGGTATAGTGGGAAATGATAGTAAAGGATGGTGTCATGTTTTTGAGAACCTTGAATGCAATACTATGGTCACAAGATCTTATATTTTAAAAATGGAAAGTAAAAAAAAAAACAGTGAACAGAGGAACATCAACACTGCAATAGCCCATGAGTATATAGATGTGTTTGCAAGTGCGAAAAGTACACTATGGACAAGGAAATGGTCAAAGGAGAGGCAAAGAATGAACATTACACAGAAACCTCTAGACATTTTCCAAAGCACAATAATCCTCAGTGACCTTTTCAAAATAAAGAATGTCAGCATTAAGGATGAACTTTATGACAAAATGCAAATCTAATTAAGAAGTGATGACTTTCAAAAGTTGTCTCCCAGCATCGTCATCTCCATCTGTGAGCCAATACCTAAGATTAGAGTTGTTTTGATGGTAGAGATTACTTGATCAGTATGACTCTTCAAGAATGAGGTTCAGGGCCAACTAATTGGGATTCAAATGAGAGGCTGACCACTATTGCCATCAACACACATGTGGTGACCTCTGGATCTGATGAGCACAGACATTTCTGCTCAGAACAAGGGGAAAGAGTGGAAACTCACTTAGAAGTCAAACTGTAAAAAAAATAGTATCAATTCCTGTAGGAATAAAACGTCATCATCAGTGGAGACTACACAAAGAAGAAAATAGAATTATTTAGGAACATTTTTTTTTAAATAGTTCCAACATATCAAACTAAAGTAAGGTGATCTTTGAGCACAAGAGGTGAACCCCTAGGCAGAGATGGTTCCATAAAACAGAAGGGGATTGAAGACAGAGAATTCCACATCTGTCTGCATCCAACTGAGTATGAACTCAAACCTGATTTGAACAGCTGGAGAGCCACTTGCTGGATAGGACATTATTTTTTGCAACAACCTGTCCCTTCTACTAAGTGAAACTGAAAGTCTCTCAGTCGTGCCTGACTCTTTGCAACCCCATGGACTATACAGTCCATGGAATTCTCTAGGCCAGAATGCTGGAGTGGGTAGCCCTTTCCCTTCTCCAGAGGATCTTCCCAACCCTGGGATCAAACCCAGGTCTCCCTCATTTCAGGCGGATTCTTCACCAGCTGAGCCACAACAGAAGCCCAAGAATACTGGAGTGGTTAGCCTATCTCTTCTCCAGCGAATCTTCCTACCCTGGAATCTAACTGGGGTCTCCTGAATTGCAGGCAGATTCTTTACCAACTGAGCTATCAAGGAAGTCCAATAACCCTTCTGCTAAGTTTATTGAAAATAATGGATATGTAGGTGCCCACTAGGGCAGCCCCCAGAGACAGATGCAAGAGGAAAGAATGAGAGGAAAAGGAAGAACTGTCAAGCATTTCTTCCTTCTGTATAAGCAAAAAAAGAAGACAGAGCTCCTTCTTTACTTGGGACTTCTTTGCACACAAATATTTTCAAAATGAATGCTCTTTCTGTAGAGCTGTACTGGCTTTTCAGATTGTAAAAGCAAGTGTACTCATAGAACATTTGTAGGATATAAAGAAGTGTGGAGATAACGGAGAAAATGGCCTATTACCCAGAAATAATCATGGTAAATATTTTGAGATATTTTCTTCCATTCTTTTAATGATACAAATATCTACAATTTCTAGCAGATTTGGAAATGTCTTGTTTTTTTTTTCTTGTTCGTTTAATAATATCATGATTATTTTCCTACATTGTTACATAATTTCCAAAATGTGAAAATAAAAATGTAGCTATATCTAATTTCATCAGTTATAGTAAATATATCATTCTGGTAAAAGATGTTGATATTGGGGAATACTGTGCATATGTGCTTGTGTGGGGGCAGGGTTTATATAGGACATCTTCTCCCATCCCTCAATTTTGCTGTGACTCTAAAACTGTTCTGATAAATAAAATTTTAATTTAAAAAATTAAGAAAGAAAGGAAGGAAAGAAGGAATGAGATGGATGAAAGAAAGAAAGCTTGCCCTATCAAATATCAAGATGTGATCTCATAGTAATTAGACCATGTGCTAGTAATGTATTGATAAATACATGGAAGTGCTGAAAAGATAAGACCCATGCTTATTTGGAAATTTGATTCATGACACAGAGGCATTACAAATCAGCAGGAAAAGATGAATTGTTTAATATATTGTTCTAAGATAATTGATTATCCACATGAAATCAAATTCCTACCTTACATCAAAAACAAAGTTTTTTCTAGATGTGTTAAAGACATATATAAGTGGCAAAACTAAATCTTAGAAGATGCTATGGGAAAGTACCTGTGTTTTCTACATAGGGTAGTATTTGTTAAACAACATGCCCAAAACAGAGTTATTAAAAAAAATGATTATAAATTTGACTATATTGTTAGGCCTGTCTTCATTGAAAGATAATAAAGAATATTTATAGATATTTCATATGCATATATTTATAGATATATAAGAATATATGCAGATATATTAAATCTATATAGACATATACCTATATATTATATAAATATATGCATATACAAATTTTTAAACAAATATATAAATGACTGATATGCTTTAGCATACCCTAATTGTACTACCTCAGATATCTTTTTCTCCTTTAAGTTAAACTGAAAAATTCTTTTATTACCTCTATACACAGATAATCCTTTAATTCTGAGAATACTTGCCTGACAACTGCCCCCATCTCACTTGACCAAGCAGGTCAATCATTTGCCCTTTGTGCCACATCTATATCTTACACATTTCTTAATTAGAGCAGCTCCTTCGTGAGTCAAACACTGTACAAGGGCTTTCTTAACATCTGCCGTTTCATTGCTTCCTCATCTCTATATTAGTGTTGCAATGCACTAGTCTCTCTCTTTTATAAGTGCAGACAATGAAATCAGTACAATCAACCTGTTCAAGGGGCAGAGTCATAATATAAACTCCAGCCTGACTGTTGCTAAGGCTCTATAATTCATAGCTGTTATGCAATAGTGTGCATATTAAACTGCATTGCTTACATCAGTTGTTTGTTTAATAAAAAGGCTACCTGGTTACCTATTGCTGTGTAACAGATTACTCTGAAATGTAATGTTTTTTTTAATTCCATTTTATTTTATTTCATAGCTTTCTGGGTCTAGAATTCAAGAAGGGCTTAACTGGAATATTCTCCTATTCCACATTTCATGGAATGACCCCATTTGGTAGTTCTTAGCCAAGTACTCATCCAAGACAGCTCCACTAAAATGTCTAGGGTAAGTGGAAACAACTGATAGACTGGGATCAGCTGGGACTGTTGACAGAGCACCTCTATGTGCCTCCTACATTGGTTGCTTTCAAAGAAATCAGATTTCAAACCTACAAATTTATTAAGTCTTTCACCCAGAAGCTAGTACAGCATCACTTCTATACTATTCAAAAGAGTCCCAGATTCAAAGGGAGGAGACATAGATTATAGGGAATGTCAAAGAATAGGAAGTTTTCTTTAATCCGCTTCATCATAGAAAATGTAAAGGACAGATTTGAAGAAAATATTAACTATGTCTAAAACCAATAAGGAACTAATATTTCTAGGACAGTACTACCTTAAGCAACTTTCTGTGGTAATGAAATAGTCTCTGCATGATCCCATATGGTAGCTACATGGAGAAGCATGTGGCTTTTGAGCATCTGAAATGTAGCTAGTGTGACCAAGGCACTGAATTTTAATTTTTAGTTAATTTAAAATCAAATAGTCATAAGCAGCTAGTTGCTACACTATTAGACAACACTGCTCTATAAGATACACCTGTGAATCAAGAAGAAAGTGATAGAAGTTTCTGTCTTCTATCTTCCAGGTTCAATCACAAATTCAGTCCAGATAGTCTCAGCAACACATTCTTCCCTCAAGGCTACATTCCTGAACCCAGCTCCTAATGTGGGAACAGTGGGCAAAGCATACATTCCAAAGATGGGGGAGGGAACTAGATGCCTCAGATTGCATCTTTGGTCGACTGGCAGTCACATCCTCTTCATGACCTCCAAGACACAATTTTTTTAAATATTTCTTAGGGAAAGAAGCACAGCTAGGAAGGAAGAAGGGAGTGGTGAAAGAAATTTATGCTAATCAACTGTTGACAAAAGTTAACAATAAGCTAAGGACTATGATTATGCAGTCCTCTGGATGCCCCGAACTCATTTCTGTATCCCACAGTTTACACAACACCTTGTACACAGTCCGTGTTTGATAAATGCCTTCTGGAGGATTAATTAATGAGTTAATTAATACTGTTAGGAAGATCAGATGAAGAGAACTATGAGAAATTAAGTTAAAGCTACTGATAAAAAAGGGCTTGCAAAAAATACTATTGCTTTGTATTTTTCTTGGCCAATACTACCCCAATGCCCAGGAGTTTCCAGCAGCTCCCCAACTGTCTGTTCCACTCATTTAGGCTAGGTTGGAGGATGGTTCAGGTGGGTCTCCAAGTCTGGGGAGGCACCTGTTTGAGAAATTGGATATTTGTGAGCAATTACATCAAATTCATTAACCTTATATTGAACAGCAGCAACAGTAACTCACAGACCTCTACAGTAGGCTAAAGAATGCCCCCAAGATAGCAGATCTTATCCTGGAACCTATGAGTGTTATGTGTAAAGTCATCACAAATGTGAGTAGATTAAGGATCTTGAAATAGAGAAAGTACTGCAGATTATCCAGGTGGGACCTAAATGCAATCACATTATAAGGAGGCAAATGAAAATCTGACACACATATCTCTCTTCAGTGACTAACCAGAGAAAGAGCTGAAGATGGTGGCCATAAACCAAGGAATGCTAGCAGCCCCTATGAGTTGGAGGTAGCAAGACATGCTGACACATCAATTTTGTTCCAGTAATACTTATTTTGGACTTCTGCTTTCCAGAATTGGGGGAAATAAATTTCTGTTCTATTCTAAAATATGACCCTTTCCCCCAGGACTGTAGCACAAGATTCATATCATCTTTTAATGATTCTGCATCCCCTACACACAATCTCTCTTTATCCCTCATAGATGTCCAAAAGTATGACACTAAATACAAAATAATCAGACTACATCACATACAGTTACAAGAGAGTCACTGGTCATAGCGTAACTAGGAATTAGCCCAGCCTCACTAGCACTTGCCTTTGTCCTCAGCACATAACATCAATGCAGAAAGCCTAAAGGACAACTGTTTGATACAGCCGAGGTCATTTACTCAACAGTAAATCCATCTCTCTTTCTCTCCCAAGCCAATCCACTGATAGCACTGCAGGCTGAAATGTCTGAAGGGAAAACAGTTTACTACTCAGTTAGCAGCACTGATGACTTAAGTACATTTACAGGCCTGTGGAGCTTAAAAATCTACATCGTCCCTCCCATGTTCTAATTTCCTGCTTCTCCACACTATTTATGCTCACCTGTTACCCAATTAGCACCCCAGTAAACTGAACTCCTGTAGTTGTTTTACCCTAGCAATTAACCCTCTCCAGCACCCCCTCTGCAAAGAGCTCCTGATTAAAACAAATTGCTCAATTATTCACCTAACAACGGGAAGTATGCCACAGTAGATCAGGGGGAGAACAATTTATTTCTTCATAGATCTCTAAATGTGTCCAGGATTAGCTGAGAAGAAAGATTTTCCTCACATAATCTAAAGTATTTGGTTAAAGTTTATGGTAAGGGCTGCTGCTGCTGCTAAGTCACTGCAGTCGTGTCCGACTCTGTGCGACCCCACAGACGGCAGCTCATTGGGCTCCGTCATCCCTGGGATTCTCCAGGCAAGAACACCGGAGTGGGTTGCCATTTCCTTCTCCAATGCATGAAAGTGAAAAGTGAAAGGGAAGTCGCTCAGTCGTGTCTGACTGAACGACCCCATGGACTGCAGCCCACCAGGCTCCTCCATCCATGGGAGTTTCCAGGCAAGAGTACTAGAGTGGGATGCCATTGCCTTCTCCGTATGGTAAGGGCACAAACATAAAAATGTCAGCACCTATCTACAGGTTTTTGAAATGGTCAGCATCCCTAGTTTGAAGAAAACGCTAAAATGAAAAGAAAGTGGTTCACTTTCATTTTTTTTTAATTCTGTACACTGCTAACCTAAATTTCTCATTAATGACCACAGTGACATATAAGAAAGATATAATGGGAAAAAAAGAGGTGAGGGAAGTAAAAGGGAAGGGAGGGCATTAAGTACTGAGGTACCCAACGTCTTTAAGTTGGAAGGGATGTTCATGGTATGTTTAAGCAGTATTTCTTCACAACTGACAGTATTCTGCATACTGATACATCGCTTGTTTATTATTAAAAATATAACATATTTAACATAAAACTCCAATTAAACATAACTTCCTGTAATAAAATTTCAAAGCACTTAAGAATTTCAAGTGCCTAAGACATTCATTGGGAGGATTGATGCTGAAGCTGAAGTTCCAATACTTTGGCTACCTGATGCGAAGAGCTGACTTGTTCGAAAAGACCCTGATACTGGGAAAGATGAAAGGCAAGAGAAAAACGAGGCAGCAGGGGATGAAATGGTTAGGCACATGGTTAGACTACAGACCACTGTATAAAATATCAAAGTGGGTTAAAACTATATTTGTGCATTTTATATTGAACCACATATAATTCCCTAAATATGCTACATGTAAATTTTAAGGGGGAAAGAAATCACTTCTTAATCTAGACTGAAATTTATTGACTACTTTTTGTTCTGTTTTTCCTTACCCACACATTAATCATAAATCAATCATCCTATAACAAAAAAGAAAGACGGACACACAACTAAAGGAGCATTTGTGTGTTACTGAATACAGAACAATCGAACAATGACGTTAATGCAGTGTAATCTGGAAAGAAAATACATTAGAAGTTATAATTTAAGGGTACAAGATTGCCTACTAGGCAATGAAAGCAGAGGGTTTTCCCAAAAATCTCACTCTGAAAATGCAGCCAAATGGCCTTCTGTTCGCATGATTTTTCTGAAATATTTCCACTGCAGAAAGCCACAAAAGCCAAGCATTTTAGAAACTCGTTTTCATCACCACGGAAAGAAGTCAGTCTTCCTTTTCCAGTACCTTTCATTAATTGAAATTCTAACCCTACCTAAACCTGGATGGTGGAGGAAGGGAGGAAGACAGACGAAAGAAAGAAAGAAAGAAGGATCTTCCTGCCTACAGAATGTGTAAATCCTGAAAAATTATTTGCAGACAAGAAGTAGACGGCTCATAGCTGTGGCATTCTTGCCTAGAAGGAAAGCAGCCTCCAAACTGCAGTGCCCAGGAGCAGAGAAGAGCGCAGTCACTGCTCCCTATGAAATTTTAACAATTCATTAACGGGAAAAGGCGACATAAAGGGATGCGGGATCAGAGGCAGCTCAGCGGCATCAAATTCTGAGAGAATGAAGGATGGGGAAGGGAGATGTGGAAATTCAGACTGCGGAGAAAGGCGGAAAGAGGAGGGAGACTTGATAGGAACAGGGACAAAGAGACACTGGAAAGTAAAAAGGGTAGAGAGATGAAAAGAGGGAGAGGAAAGGGGAGAAAGGATTTGAATAAAATTCAAATTTCTAATCTGGTTTTAATCTTCTTTCGGGGGAGGGTTTGAATGTACGATGCTGATTNCGTCCAGGGCCATATCCCCCTGGGAGGCCTGGGCTGAGAGGGTGCATCCTGAATCACCTCTCATTCTCCCTGGAATGGGGGCAGAGGGACTCGATGTGTGGAATGTGCAGCTGTGGGTTTCCTGGTTGGGAAAGCAGGGCCGATATAGTCACTAGAAAAATCATTGGTGGGGCAGACAACACTGGGGGATGCAATCAAACTGCAGGCCAAGGGGGGGAAAATGCGGACAAGGGTGGAGAAACCAAGTGATTTGCTATGTAACCGGGCAATTTAATGCCAGAGTTAGGGAGCTGCTGGCCAGAATCATTTCCTCTTCCGAGGCTCTGCCGAGCTCATCCTCTTTATCCTGTTGTTTAAAATGAGCATTATCCCAAACATATGCAATGCAATCAGTTTGGTCACACTTACAAGAACACGCTTTAATAAGGCAATCAATCACTCGCTAACTAGACGGCGATGGCCTGCTCTGAGTGTGCACTCGAGCTGCGGGGTGGCTATTCTTCCCGGGCCAAAAGGACCGCTGCTGAGCACACGTCTGCGCTCCCAGGCCCCGCTGGGTCCCCGACTATGTTGAGGAGCCTAGGAAAAGTGTGAGTCGAATGTGAGGTGTCAGACTTAACGAGGGTAACCGTGGACTCTGGGCCCCAAAGAGGCCTATGGCATGGAAGGGGAAGCCACCGGAGCTGGGTGTCTCTAGCTACATGAGTCACTAATACCTGTGTGAGGCCAGAGCTTCCGTTTTCCCACCTGCAAAATGGGACTGAGACGAAGGGAAACTAAGTAGAGACGGTCGGAAAATTGAAAAATGAAAACAATAATACCATGTCAGTCCTCTTGCTTGGACTAGCCTCATTTTACAGATGAAGAGAAGGAGGCTGCGGAGGATGCAGTACCTTTAAGATCATCTCGACCCTAGCCCCCACTACAACGACCACCACCTAATTGGGCCAGATGCTGCTTCCGGTGCAGGTGGGAAAAGTCTATTTTTAGGTGCGGGGGTCTGCAAGGGAGTGAGTAGTGCGTGCCTAGCGCCAAACCGCAAACCTTGGCAAAAGGGAAATTTCATTATGAAGTAATGAGTAATTCCTCCTGGCAAGATGTATTGTTATATCTTCCACTTCAATTTGGAGGAAGAGAGGCTCAATTACCCAGAAAATACAGTCAATTAAAGGCTGCTGATTGGACACGAGGCCGGATCATCGATCTTGTACTTTCCAATATCGCTGCAGACACCTCATTTTCCCTCCCTATTAACTGAAAATACGCCTGGCATTACGGCAGCTCGCAGCCCATTTACCTGTCGCAAGCAATCTTGGCGCTACGCGAAGTAACCCAGAAATTTGCCGGGTTTGGCACTGGGAGCTTCCCAACTGCAGAGGGAGCTGCGCAGGGCTACGGGGGCAGAATGAGTGGCAGATAAGATGCTGGAAACCTCAGCATAACGATTTGCTTGGGAGACTGGGGAGTACTGTGTTGGACAGGGTTTGTTCTAAAGCCCCAGGAGGGATGAAGCCTGATTAAGGAGATCCCCGCCTGCCCATGTGTACAGGGGCAGAGGACCCTTGAACCCATACAGCCCCGAGCTCCCGGCTTGCTGAGGACACCCATCTCCCTCCTGCTTGAGCACGACTTCAGAGGCAGCCACAGTGGCTCTCCTACGGGGACAGAGAATGACAATGAGGTGGCCATTCAGGATTGTCTGTGCTTTGGCCCTGACCAGCCCAGAATTCCATCCTTGGAGATGACTTCCAGTTTGAAAAGGATTCAAACCCTCTCTTCCCAACTCAGGAGTCGTCCCTACTGTCCCTTCACCATAAGATGCAGACTCAGCTTGACCAGCAAACCCAGCTCTCTGCAGGGAGATAGGATTACAGAGACCAGAGTCCAGGATGCCCTTTCCTCAAAGCGTTGGAGCAGATGGGAAGGACTCATGAGGATGAGTCCCCGATGGGCTCAGTGCTCTGCTGGACCAGTTGAGCCAAGTGTCCTAGTGTGCACAAAATTAAGGAAATATGCACCCCACAGCAGCTCCTCCTTCTCCACCTCTGTGAAATGTCCATTTGGAGACTGCCAATGCCAAATGGAGGCTTGGGAGACTGTCAGTGTGTCCCTCTTTTGCCTCCTCCCATACCCAAGGCTATAGTTGAACTAGTAATTCAAAAGGAGTTAACAAACTGCTTGCTACCAAAAAATTTAAAATGCTAAAGTGAGAATCATATCCAGCTTTATTGCAATATGGTCAACAAATTCTAACAGCAAATTCTTTGGGCTTCAAAGGAAAACCAAATCAAACTCAGTTCCTACAGGAAGAACCACTCCCTCCCAGTCAGGGTGAAACTTGCTTTTCTGGGGGTATAAGTTCTCCTATCCCTCAAAAACTGGCTGCAAGAATGACTACAGATGTGAGAATTTGGGAGTGGTTCCCAAACAAGCCCTGGAGGAGGGGAGAGACAAAGTCCCCAGAAGCAGCAGAAGGCTCCCGCTAGTATTCTGAAAGTCAAGCCCCTTGGCAGCTTGGGAGGCAGATGGGTGTGAAATGCCAAATGCAAAAAAGAAGGGCCAGAAAGCTCCTAGTGAATGAAAGAAAAAGGCTGGAAATAGCCTCTAATTTGCCACCAGAAATGGAGGGAGGGAGATGAGATTCCTGCTCCCTAAGCTCTTCCCTGGGCGCCTTGTTAACAGCTCCGCTCTGGGCTCCTTGGCCAGCCAGAGGCATGGTAATCATTATTATACATTCAACATTCAAAAACCCTCCTCACACACATCACTTGCTAATCAGGATGTGTGCTGGGCCCAAGGAGAAGAGGCTTGGGAGAAGTTGCCAGGGGACCCAAGGGTATCTGCAGCTTCCCTGCCCACAGTACACAAAAAGTGAGGGTGGAGATGAAGTTACAAGTGGAGAAGAAGCCAGGAGAGAGGAAAGAAGTCAGGTGCTGGTAGATGCCAGAATCAGAAAATATCCTGTAACTGAGGCTCCAGGGGGGCCAGAGAACCCCCTGCTTCTTTGGGAGGGTGGTAAATCGTCTCCCTCTCTCCCCTAGATGGCTGGAGCATTGTCATCCACAAGCCCCTTGCCATGCCTTGGAAAAGCTGGCAAAGATTAATCTCTACCTGCTCTGCATACACAGCATTTTGTTCAGAGAGACAGCAATTTCCCTTTCCATCGCATGGGCTTGGCCTTTGCAAGGGGGAGGGGTTCAAGTGAGAAAAGGGTTGGGGGTTGGGGGCTAAGGGGCTTGATATTGGTTGCTGTTGCTGCTAAGTTTGTTAAGCTTTGGAGCCACGGCCTCAAGCCCAGATCAGGGCAGTGGGTCGGGTGAAGAATGGCAAAGAGGGGCCGACCCAGAGGAAGATCTTTCAGGCTCGGCCTCCCCAGCCCCACTCCTGCTCCCCAAACGCGCCAGCCAGGACCCCTTCCCAGGCATTTCGATGCTCGATGCTCGAAACCAAGCCCCGCTGGTGGCCCTCTTCTTTCCCCTCGGTGCCCCTGGGGCGGGGAGGGATGCTGAGTCCCCGAGGGGTCCCCACGGCCGTCCTGGAGCCGGCTGCCCGCGGGCGGCCCCTTATCTGGTGAGGGGCACCTCCTCCCTCTGGTCCAGCGCCACCGAGGAGGTCTTGCTGAGCACCGACGGCGCGAAGGTGAGGAAGGAGTCCGAGCGGGAGGTGGAGGCACAGGTGAAGTCCGAGGCGGCGGCGGCGGCGGCGGCGCGGGGCGCCAGCCCGTTGGCAGGGCCGCCGTGGCAGGCGAGGCAGGAGCAGGGGCCGCCGGCCGCGGTGCCCAGTCCGTGCGCCGGGCCCGGGTAGAGCGGCGGGTGGCGGAAGGCGCACAGCAGTTCGGGCCGCGGGTAGGGCTGCGAGAGCACGCGGAAGGTGTCCAGCGGGCGCAGCGGGCCGGGGAAAGGCGAGGCGGCGGCGGACGCGGCGGACGCGGCGCCCAGACCCACCGGCGAGTAGTAGGGCCAGGGCAGGTGCGACGCGAGGGGGCAGGGCAGGCCGCCCGCGGCCGCCGCGTGGCCCATCACGTACGTGTAGAAGGCGGGGTCGGCCGGGTGCGGCCACGTCATGGCCAGCCGCTGCCGCTTGTCCTTCATGCGCCTGTTCTGGAACCACACCTGGCGGGCGGGGAGCAGAGGAGCGGGCTCGGCGGCCGCCCGGCCCGGTGCGCAGAACCCATAAGTCCCGTCCCACCGCGGGCGACGGTGCGGGTAGCACAGGGAAGAGCCGAGGGGGAGCTCCTCTGGGGGCGGGCAGATCCCACCACCACCCCCTTGGATGGGGAATCCCTTCCACACAGGCTCTCCCCCTCCTCCCCTCAGCCCGCGCTGCCAGGACGCCCGAACGCAGTGTGGGTGGGAAAGTAGGGGGGCAACCAAGTACTCCAGCAGTCTGAGGCAGCAGGCAGCGACCCCCTCAAAACGCGTCCCGTTCTTGAGGCTCCCCCTGGAAGCACTTCCTTGTCACCTGCCCAGGCACTTCATCCCCGCTGTTTATTTGGCCAGGAAAGAGAGTCTCCCCTAAGGGCAAATCTGCAGGCACCTGGCTCCTGCACCAGGCTTAGACACTCCCGGCCTAGCTGCCCTGTAAAGGGACTCCAGGCCTTACTTCCTGGTTCATGATTTAGGAAGTGGGAAGGTGGCATTTACTTCCTCCTGGCGGGGTGCATCCCTCCCCCTCCTCCCTGGGGCTCATACCTTGATTGTGGTTTCCGGCAGGTTTAGGGCAGCCGCCAGCTCACATCTCCGAGGCCTGGATACATAGTTCTCCCTGTAGAATTCCTTCTCCAGTCGGGCGATCTGCTCCCGGGTGAAGGCAGTACGGTACCGTCGCATCTGGTCACTAGCACTGCAGGCCAGGCTGCCCTGGGAGCCACCGCTGCCATTGCTTTTGGGGGTCTCGCTGCTGCCATTGGGACTGCTGGCCAGTGCCTCAGAGCCAGGCCCTGTTCAGGGAGCCCAGAGTATAGGCACACACAGAACACGACAGATACAGACGCTGTTGACGTGGGGCTGTAGGTCCTTCTTGGTGTGTGTGGAAGGGGCGATGGAAAGGACATCCCCCCTCTTCTCAGTAGCCCCAGACTCTACTTCTGCTAGGGTGGCAGGGACTTTGAGAACCCAGGAATGGAGGACAGAGGCTCACCATTCAGATGAGTACACAGCAGCCATTCGGCCTGGCCGAGGCTGTTGTGTTAGGCCTGCTGGGTACAAAAGCCCCAGGCGCCCTGGCCACCTGCCTAGGGGCACAGGACAGATGCAGCCACTCTGAACTTTCTGGCCATGGTTGACAGGAGTGGGCAAGGATACGCATATCTGACAGTCAAGTGAGTTGAGGTGCCCCTTTGTGCTGAGTGTCGTGAACTCGGGTCCTGGTGCATTGTTGGATGTTGGGCAGGGACTGAGTTTCCTTGCTTTGTGTGCCAGATGGCTGGTGCAGGTGTGGGAATGTACACTAGGCTGCGTGTGCTGTGGGAATGGCCCAGGAGTGTGTGTATGAGTGCCCTATTGCCTGACTATATATGAATGGTGTATGATTTACTCTGAGGGTATGCTGTGGTTAGTCTGGATTGAGTGGGTTAGATGGCAATGGGTGGGTGTGGATTCTCAGCAAGGTGTTGGCTGCCAAGGCCAGGGGGTGGGTTTTCTTCCACACCAGGGTCTTCTTACCCACCGGCACAGCTTTGTTGAGGAGTGTCTGCTGGTGGACTTTTCCTCCCAGCTTTCCACCCCTCTTAGGGAGACTCTTCCTAATCATTCACCCCACCTCCTCACTAGCCCCTGGTCAGGGAGGGGTTCTCCAGTTATAGCAGTGACACACAACCCACCCACCTCCCCGCCAATTTGAGCTGAAACCCAGGGAAGGGTGGGGCTCCTGCCCCCTGCCGCTCCTTTCCTTTGGGTGGAGGAGTGNTGACCATCTGGTGATGTCCATGTGTAGAGTCTTCTCTTGTGTTGTTGGAAGAGGGTGTTTGCTATGACCAGTGCATTTTCTTGGCAAAACTCTGTTAGTCTTTGCCCTGCCTCATTCCGTATTCCAAGGCCAAATTTGCCTGTTACTCCAGGTGTTTCTTGACTTCCTACTTTAGCATTACAGTCACCTATAATGAAAAGGACATCTTTTTTGGGTGTTAGTTTTAAAAGGTCTTGTAGGTCTTCATAAAACCGTTCAACTTCAGCTTCTTCAGCATTACTGGTTGGGGCATAGGCTTGGATAACTGTGATATTGAATGGTTTGCCTTAAACCTAGACAGCATATTAAAAAGCAGCGACATCACTTTGGTAACAAAGGTTCGTATAGTCACAGCTATGGTTTATCCAGTAATCATGTATGGCTGTGAGAGTTGCACCATAAAGAAAACTGAACACCAAAGAATTGATGATGTTGATCTTGATGCTGGAGAAAACTCTTGAGAGTCCCTTGGACTACAAGGAGATAAAACCAGTTAATCCTAAAGGAAATAAACCCTGAATATTCTTTGGAAGGACTGATGATGAAGCTCCAATACTTTGGCCATCTGATGGGAAGAGACAACTCATTAGAAAAGACCCTGATACTGGAAAAGATTGAGGTCAGGAGTAGAAGGGAGGGACAGAGGAGGAGATAGTTGGATGGCATCATTGACTCAATGGACATGAGTCTGAATAAACTCCAGGAGGTGGAGAAGGACAGGAAAGCCTTGCATCCTGCAGTTCATGGGGTCACAAAGAGTCGGACACAAAAGAGCAACTGAACAACAATATGAAAACATGAGCTAGAAGTTGATAGCCTTACAAGATTCCTGCCACCTCTTATATATAATTCTGAAGCATTTAATTTTATTTTAATCTAAGAAATCTTTAGCTACTTCTATGGTTAAAGTCCTTAACAGACTATTCAAGTTCTTTGCCATCTCACCTGAACCAGTCAAACTTTTCTCACGCTCTCCTGCATAAATTCTGTTCTACTCATGTTGACCTGGATGTGCGTTATGGGAACTCACCCCAATCCTTGCCATGCACTGCAAATATCTCTCCACCAGTCAAAATTTCCCTTCATGTTCCAAGTCAGTCCCTTCTTCTCCCAAGGAGTCTTCCTTGAAAGTCTCAACATGAAATACCTTCATGTGAGTATTGGTCATGCTGAACATCTCCACCTCCATATCACACATTACATTAAATGGGTAATTATCTGCATATATTTTCTCCTTTTCTAGATGTCAGTTCCTGAAGATAAGACCTGTATTTTAAATATTTTATCCTCTTTACAGCACCTGATACAGTGCCTGCCCTAGTCTTTCTGCATGGAGACATCTAGAAGTAGCCATCGTTTACCATTCTATGATAGAATTTAACATAGCACCTGGGGAGCTGTATGAAGGAAAGCTGTACAAATTCCTTTTGAATTTCTTGAATACAAAGAAGCTGCTGTTACTGCTGCTAAGTCGCCTTAGTCATGTCCAACTCTGTGCGACCCCATGGACGGCAGCCCACCAGGCTCCCCCGTCCCTGGGATTCTCCAGGCAAGAACATTGGAGTGGGTTGCCATTTCCTTCTGCAATGCATAAAAGTGAAGTCGCTCAGTCATGTTCAACTCTTTGCGACCTCATGGACCACAGCCTACCAGGCTCCTCCATGCATGGGATTTTCCAGACAAGAGTACTGGAGTGGGTTGCCATTGCCATCTACCCTGTGGAAATACAGACCACGTTAGATAAATGACAGAATAGAAGTGTCTACAAGTTATTTTCAGTGTATTTAAAAAAGAATCTGATTCAGCCTATAGAGAGAAAACTTATCAACTCTCTGAAAGTGCATTTTTATTTGGTTAATGATCTCCTGTAAAATACAGAGATGAAAATTGAAAATGATAGAAACATAAAATGAAAAATAGTTCAAGTTATGAGATTCACTCAGTTGTTTTTGATCTTAGGGTGATCATTTTAAGAAAAAGAAACAGTAGTTCATGCCCATTAAAATTGCTTCATCAACAAAATTATTCATGGGACTTTCTTTATAATGGGGGCTGATTAGAAAATCTTTGTTCTGTGTAAGACATACTGAGGACTGCCTCAGGAGAAAAACAAATTGGGGACAAAGGTTTTCTATGAAAAAGTTAAAGGAAAGAATATGAAACTGGAACTCAATCATGACTCAGTCACCAGTCATGATGGATTTCTAGATATTTCTTATAAAGTATATCAGTATATGGGTTTAGTTACATCATTGGTAACTATGTAAATGGGAAATTTTATGTAACCCACAATGAAATCAAAGTCATGGTATGGTATTATGCTTTTTATTGAGTTCATCCAGACCACTCTCATTCCTAGATATTAATTTCACAAAGATCTGTAAACTAAGACCTTGGTTATGAAGGGCAGCAGTATATTATAGGTGAGGGCAATGTTAATACACAAAATTGAGAGGTTCCTGTTACATTTTGGATCTCCAAAAAACTAATGAACAGAAAGCACCTGCCTCTCACCCCCTCTTACATTCTCCCTTTTTGTCTTTGCTTCTTCACATGGATAAAGAATTTGTAATGTTGCCAACCTTTCCACTTAATGATCTGGATGCATCTACATAATGCCCTCTTGTTATTAGCCATTATGGATGAGATTCATGTTATTCATAAGTTAGCTCTTTTGTTCCTGCATATTCCTGAGTTTATCATCATTGAGTAGAAATGTTTCTCAACACAAGACCCAGGCACTATAGTGATAAACCCAGTAGTAACGTTTAGATACACAGATAGGCATGTTTCCGTTTTGTTTTTTTGTATCCATCTTCACTTAACCCAAATATATGTCATTTTCTGATTCTCAGGGTAAGAAATATTTTGAAATACATTTGCACATTCATGGATTGCTGGCTATATTAACATCTTTATATTCAGCTAATATTTAAATGTATTTAAGAAACAGACCTCAGTTTAGATTTGTGAAATATAAAGAGAAATCACTTTCAGACTGTTGGATCTAGTACAGCTGGGGAGATCCAGAGGTTCAAAGCACCCTTCAGCCCACATTTTCACAACCCATTCCACACTCAACAATACTGAATGATATGGCTGCTAACCCAGAAAATAGAAATACCTGTGAAACACTAGAACAAGGGAATTATCAAATATTTGAGTTAAATTCTTACAAGCTCACAGGCTGAATTCTTTGGGAAAGACTAATATCTTCTAGATATGAGCCTGCATCTGTGTCAGTTTTAAGGCTGGTTCAATGTATGGCTGGCAAAGACAAGGAAAGACTTTCCATAAGAAGGAAGAATATAAGAGAAGCAGTTATTTGAGAAAACATCCAGTGCCCTCATCAGTGCCCTCTATTAACTCTCAGTTCCTTATTTGCCTTTGACAATTAACCCAGTGAATTCTGTACAGAGCAAATGAAATCTAATATAAAAGTATAGGTCCTAACTCTACACATGTTATATTCTGTGGCCTCAGGCTAAGCTCCATATCCCAGTTAGTCATCTTGTCAAGTTACCTGAGTTAGTCCCTCAGTTGTGTCTGACTCTTTGTGACCCCATGGATTATAGCCCACCAGGGTCCTCTGTCCATGAGATTCTCCCAGAAAGAATACTGGAGTGGGTAGCCGTTCACTTCTCCAAGGGATCTTCCTGACCTAGGGATGGGACCAGGTCTCCTGCCTTGCAGGTGGATTCTTTACCATCTGAGCCACCAGGATGAGCTCAAGTTACTTAAGCAAGAGCACAACTGATTCTACTATGTAACAGAATAGTCTATTGATATGGAAATATTGGTGGCATTCCTGGACCTTATGGTCCAGAAGTCTAAGTGCATCTTTCTTATAGTGGAAAAAAACAGCCAAACAGAATCCATCTCAAGGGCAATGCTTAGTAAAGTTTTGATGATGGAGCTTACGATGCTGTCATGATGATGGGGATGATGGTGGTGATATTAACAAGAGGAAGATCCTCTCCAAGATTTCCACAGGCAAAGAGCAAGCAATTTCCTTGTGATCCCCTCCTCCCAACAATAAATAAATAAGACAAGCAGAATGCAAATCAGAAACAAAACACACTCATTTTGTGTTGTCTATAATGTCAATGATCTGTATTTGCACACAATGTACACACACACACACACATACACACTGTGTGTGTGCCTGACAAGGATATAAGCCAGAATTAATAGCTGAGATTGAAATAAGCATCCAAATTCCAATTGTGACCTGAGATAAAAGGTGCTCTAAGGTGGTGTTCCCTTCTCTCCGGATGTAGCTATAGTTCAAAATCAGACAAGGAAGAAGTCACTATTGCTGCCTGTCTCTGGCAAAATTTACATTGATTAGAGAAAAGATCACTCGACTAACATCCCTGGCACACTCACGTAATCCTGATGACACCTGATCTATATTCATAAAGCATTTTAGGATAATTAAATATCAAATTATGGGACAGTGCAAGACACAATTAATCACTGAGACAAACAAAGAATCTCCATTCAGCTAATGCACTTCACAGTTGAGAAGAGAGGGAGACTTAGCAAGATTTTCTTTATAAATCCTCTCAAGGTAGTGGGTTTGCAGCACTCATATTTGCTATGTAATTCCTCTTTTACAAGCAGCAATTTAGAGCCAACACAGATTACAAACTGAAAATGAAGAGACAAACTTGTAACAAACAATTTCAAATGGAAGATTCCAGATTATGCTCAATGGAAACCAAAAGAGTATTACAAGTGAAACTATTCATCCAGTACTACCAATTTTTAAATAATTCATAATTATTTATCTTTCTCTGGATATGGCATGTATTTTCTTACCGGTAATATAAAAAGAAAAACTTTAGATCAGGGATTATATGATATACTTCTTTTTATTCTCATCAGCATTGATAGCACCTTGCAAATGAGTAGACACCCGACAAATATTTGTTGAATGATAGCTGTATTCATATTCCTGACATGGAGTTATGATTATAACACTTCCATACACAACCAAAAATTGTTAGCTGCAGAATAAATGAGCCTTTTAGATTTTAAGCCATTCCAAACCTTATAAATGAGCCTAAACTGACCTTGCCAACTTTAATTTTCCACCATTGCCCTTATAGAACTCACTTTTTCAACAGTTTTCCCAGACGACTTCTTTCCCACTTATCAAAGAGATTGTCTTTTCTCCATTGTATATTTTTGCCTCCTTTGTCAAAGATATGGTGTCCATATGTGTATGGATTCATCTCCTTTTAAATGGTGTGATTTAGCTCAGGAAGCATTTACTAAATTTCATGCTTAATAACTGTTTAGAGTTACCGCAGGATCAGCAGACTCATCCATATCCTAACATATGCTCTTCTCCCCCCTTTGGAAACTCACTACCTTACCTGCTACTGTATGGTTTTCCCCCTTTATTCCATTCAGCCAAATCCCTTCCTGGCCAACTTTACACTTACCCCCGATCATGTGTTCATGCCTCACCCTTGTAGTAATAATCAGGTAGTTCATAACCTCGTTAGCTTTCTAGAAACAGTTTTGTCTCTCCAGTTTGGCCCAACATACTGTCTGTTTGACTTCCAAAGAGAGTAAGGGAAATCACAAGGTCACTCCCTAGCTTCATAAATCATCAGTATGAGACTTCCTGGCAGAGGAAGGAAGACAAAGGCAACAAATACAAAAGGCAGTCCCAACAAATTGATTTTTACACATGATAAGGGAAAGTCTATCCTTCCAAAGAAATTCAAGTACTCTGCTTAAAGGTTGCCTACATAGTCCAGCAAATTTCTGAAATTCTCTTAAGAAATATATGACAAATTTTTCTAGGAAGACCTCCAAGAAAGTACTAGACTCTGGCATCCTCAAGTGAAGTGAAGTGAAATTTTCTCCATTGTGTTCAACTCTTTGTGACCACATGGATTATACAGTCCATGAAATTCTCCAGGCTAGAATACTGGAGTGGGTAGCTTTTCCCTTCTATGAGGGATCTTCCCAACCCAGGGATCAAACCCAGGTCTCCCAGATTGCTGGTGGATTCTTTACCAGCTAAGCCACAAGGGAAGCCGACATCCTCAAGAGGATGACTATATACTATCCATTGCCATATCATCAGTGACTAGTGCAGTGCCTGTGATATAGTGAACTTTCTATAAATGTTTGATGGATGAATAAGTTTTTGTACTAATGAATGAATGAATTTCCTCTATGGTGCCTCATTTGAAAGAAGCTGGTCCAAGTGGTCCACCCTGATGAGCATGCCATGTACAAGAGCTCTGCTATCTACCTGTCAAACATTCACTCCTCAAATCAGTCAGCTGCAGTTCGTAGATAAAGAGGGAAAATGCTGAAAGCAGGAGGGAAGGCATAAGAGGAAAAGCCTGAAAAAAGGGACTAAGAACAAAAGAGGAATTTATAAAATTATAAAAACGCCTTCATTTGCACAGCTGTTTACTTTAATTTCTTATGTGCTTCGAACATGTTTTCCCTATTGCATCTCATGATGATTGGCAAGGCAGTCAGAGTAGGTATTATTCCCTCCACGCTACTGTAGCTCCACACACATTACACATTACATTACAGATGAGAGACCTGACATCTAGTGGGTGTTATATCTCCTAATTCCAGAATCCAACTCAATGTTTTTAATGACTTTATTTTTCAGCTGTTAACCTGACCTCAAGTCATCACGCTAAACACATACTATGTAGATATTCTCAGTTCGTCTATTTCCTGCTTCCTTTTTTTCCATCTCCATAATCCCTGATCTTCTCTTTGTTTTCAGTTTAGACAGAATGAAGGATCCAAAACAAGGGCCACACATCCTTCCCTGAAAGCTCTTCTGTTTCCCTATATTCAAGAAGCCTTTTATGTTATTTTCCTTCCTGTCAGTTCCAAGGCGATGACTGCCCCCCCACCCCGCTTCTACCCCCAAGTACTTCCACTTACTTGGCTCATTTACTGGGAATGAATAATTGAGTCCAATTACTACACCCATGGCTAAGCAAGTTCTGAGGAATCCCAGCGAAGCAGAGGTGGCAGCACCATTAAGACTAAAAGCCTGTAGCATAGCAGTCAAGTGCTGTCTTTAGCCCACTGTGGCTGAAAAGTGTTTGGTTAAATCAGGCATAGAAAATGCCATTCTCCCCGAGATTGTTACATTCTTCTCCAAAAGAAATTTCTAAGGTTGTCTCCCCAAATCATTTTGAAAGGAAGAGCCTACCAAGTAGGCTTTTCTACATTTCATCCTTTTTGTAATTATAATGCACAGGGGTATGGAATGAACAACAGCAAGTGGAAGAAACACCTGAAGTCCTCTAAGAATCACAGCTCTTGGCTGTTGGTCTTAGGTTGAATTCTAACTTATTCACTTCAGTTCAGTTCANCCAATGAAGTGATGGTACCGGATGCCACGATCTTCGTTTTCTGAATGTTGAGCTTTAAGCCAACTTTTTCACTCTCCTCTTTCTTCTCAGCCGGTTACCCAAGTTCAAGGTCCAATGCCCAATTAAGTGAACCTATGGGACCTTTCTACTCAGATGAGGTCCCTCCTCCTCCAGGGCTGCAGCCCACCTGGGAGAGCTGAGAGTGGCTGGGGTTCAGCCTCAGTTAACCCCTTGTCAAGCACCTTTGTTCAGGGCACACTTTATCTTGCCATAGGACATGGCCTTGTCTGGGTATCCTTTGCCAATCTGCCTTCTTCCACCTTCATGCATACCCAGGAGGTTCCTGGAGCCTCCAGCATTGTGATATTAATTTGATAAAATTTCTCCTAATCTCTCCTTTCTACTCCTGCTCCTCACCTCCTCGGGCAACGTCACTGGCCCTCAATTCAACAGACCCCATTCGAACCTGGCACCCCCCAGTTCTTTTTCCTCCCTCAGATTCCTGACACACTCACTGCATGAGATGAGGGACACTGGAATTAAAACCTCCAAACTCAGAGGAATAAAGACTATAGAATGAGAAGATCAGCCAACCAAAATAGAGCAAGTTAGAAAAAGCGAAAGCACAGTCAGAGAGAGGAAAAGTGATGGAGATTGTGGGATTGGGAGACTGGAGAGGAAAAGGAAGTGAGCTGAGAGGAGGGAAAGAAGGGGTGAGTGAGAGATCCAGGGGAAGGGGGAGGGATGCAGAATAAAGGAAAGAGAAGAGAGAAGAAAACAGCAAGAGAGAAGAAACAGGGAGAGAGGGAAAGAACAGGTTGGGTGACTGATGCTTAGTTTTGATATAAAAGTAAATTGTCATTTAAAGTCCCAGACGTCTTCATTTGCCACAGCTAAGATTTAAAGGACAGAAGTTCAATTTAGTTGCTCTTTTCTCTAATAAAAAAATGTTTTATCCCAATGGAAAATGTGCTTCTTTCTGCCAATAAGTGTCAGCTAATCTGAAGCCTTCAGTGAAACAGCACCATTAAATAATTTAACCTGAAAAAAAAACCACTGATGTCTGTGAAATAATGTATAGATTTCAGATGGATCAAACTTTAAAACAGAAAAATATAGTGTAAGAAATGGGCTTTGGGAAACAAAGGGGCTTCTGCCACCAAACAGAAAGGAAATACGTTTGATCCAGGAAATTGGAACTAGCCATGGCAGACAGTGTTATGTAAAGCACACAACAGGCCTCTCTCAGTGTGATAAAATTGTTTGGAACAGAGCTTCTGCAAAATGTAAATCTGGAGACTAAATCAAATTACTTCTTTTTCCACCCATAATACAAATATTTGTATTCAGTGAGATGTCCCAGATATGAACAGGCCCATTGGAGTGACCTCTAAGATAAGTGAGAATCTGCACAAAATTTAGCAGATCAAAGTTCTAGTCCCAGTTTTGCCACTAAAACTATAGTCTCTTTAATGCATTTATCCCCAAACGTCTTAGTTGTCTCCACGCCACCCCCTACCCTGGCCCCCGCCTTACTGGTAAATTCATATAGTGGTACTTAACTATATAAGCATCATGGAAATACAATAACAATGAAGTTATTCTCTAACATAACTTCTCTCTTGTCAGTAATTTACTTATCCTCTCACTCAACTGTGTCTCATCAAAAGTGAGGCAATTATCTCTACTGATTCTGAAGAGACCCATTTCTTTCAACACCCCTCATAAAATGGTCCATAGACCAAAAGGTTTGAGGACCACCCACTCTGGGGCTCTCTCTTCCCTCCCCTCCATTAGTACCTCTATTAATCATTTAGGCCAGTGGTTTTCTACTCAAACGGAGCATTAGAATCACCTGGGGATCTAAAAACTAAAAAAAAAAACACAGAAAAAATATTGGACTCCACTCTACACCAATTAAATCAGAATCTCTTGAGGTTGATGCAGGCTGTCATATTTTTCCAGGCTTCTGAGGTGATTCTAATTTTTGTCTTGAGAATCACTGTTTCAGATGCATCATAGAGGTTGACTGATAGAAGTGCATTTGACCAGTCTCGTTTAAGCAAGACTTGGATCAAAATATGACATGGTGATTTCCATTAAGAACAAAAATCGTAACTTCAAAATGAAGCAGCTAGGAACAGAGGACAGGGAGAGATTAAAGTTATTAAAACCTAAATATTATCTTCTGCCTAATGATGGAGGTAGGACATCTATCAGTGCTCCAATTTTCACAATCCTTTGTGTTGGTCCTTTATTTTCTGACTCCAGGTGAACATTTCTCAGGGCCATGTTAGAGTAAACAGAATTTTACCTGAGTTCATCATCATAGTTTTAATCCAGATGAGATCTGGGAAGAAGATAAGTACAAACTCCCTCACATAGTCCAGCAAAGTCAGTACAGCCTTCTGACAACAAACAAAAAACATGAGAAACAACACAAAACAAAAAACCAGGCTTCAGAATGGACAGAATTAAGCTTGAATTCACTCTGTTACCTTCCAGCCCTATGTCCTTGAGCAAGCCTCTTTACTCTTATCTGAGCCTCTGCTTCTTTATTTGTGAAACAAGAATAACTACTTTTAAGTATCATGAAAATGAGAATAACAAATACAAAGACTTCATGTATTAAGGACACAACAAGTGTTGACAACTAGGAAGATGATTGTGATCTTGATCATGTCTAGCAGAAAACTAATAGAAAGACAACATGCTAGAAAACTGGTTAGTATTTTGGAAGAAATCTTACATTTAGCAGTGTAATTGTTCACCAGTAAATGGATACACAGGGAGAAAGGTGAATAATATTTATAAAGCTATTAGAAATAATGAATCTTGGAAGAAAGTTGAAAAATACAGTTGGTTGCTATAAAATTAATAACTGGACACTTGAGAGTCATCATAGGATTTGTTTGTATGGGTGTTTTCATATTTAAAAGATACATAAAAGCTTTTAATCACTAGGTAAACTCCCAAATGATCATAGTAGATATTTATAGCAATGAAAAGCTACACCCATCCCTCTTTTCCACTTTTCCACTTCACTGAACTGCCTGCAAAGACAAGAGCTACTTTCCCCAGCTTTCTCTTAGACTAAAGAAAGTTATGTGGCCCAGTTCTGGCCTTCTGTTTTTTCTTCCTATCCTGATTGTGGATATAATGGCCATATAAGTGCCATCTTGAAAGAATAAGAGAAAAGCTAAGAGAATCACTGAGAAATCAGCCATAATCTCACTAAACCACTGACACAATGCCTGTTGGGTGCTTTGTTGTCTGAGAAAAATGTAACCCATAATAATAAACGTCAGATTTCTATTAGTTTGTAGTAGTTGCAGCTGAATACAGTCCTCATTAATACAATATAATTGACAAATTCTAAAAAATTCACAATTTGGAGTCTGAGTAGCCATCACCTACAGATCTCAAAATTGATATAATTAAACCCATAACAGTAACCTATGCATCCAAAAAAATGGACTTTTTTCTAGCTGTAAGCAGATATTAATTAAACACTGTTTGTAAAATACAAAGCAAACTGTCCACAGGAAGAAATTATGGACTCTATAGGTTTGAATCCAGTGTCAAGTCTCAGACTGCTTTTATTCTGTATGTTTAGGATGCCACCTTTTATCCTAATATTTCAGCCTTTCCTGAACCTGTTTACTCTATTTTGATATAAGCAGGATTTATTAGCAATCACCTGTTCATGCCATGACCTCTCATCCTCATCTTTCTCACCAGGAGGAATGCCTGCCTCTCTGATTATTCAAATTATCAATATTCTTCTCATATTCCACCTCTTCCCTGAAGATGTCTCTGATTTCTCAAGTTTATTTCTCTTTGTAGTTTTTAAGCCATCTAATTTAAAGTAGATTTACGGGAGTGTGTGCACATTTACTTGCACAGCATACACCCACTACCACCTTTGCCACATGTCCCCTGACCATAGCTCTGCAGAGTCCAGGCACATCACACACTTGACCCTCCCCTCTTATTGTGCCATGCTGATTGTTAACAGGAAAATTTTGTAGATTCTCAGATAAATTATATGGATTTTTATAAGCCCTTCAGGAGACACTGCTTTATCTAAAACCCCCTGTTTAGAATATAAGAAATTCTGGGCGGTCCTAGGAAGCCATCTTTAAAAGATAAAAGTGGCCTGGTAACATTCACTGACACAGTGCCCTACAAAATGCAGGCACCAGGAAACGTGGTGTTGTGGTCTGTATATGGCACATAGACCAGGCTGTCATGTTGTGCTGGGGTCCCAGGAAGTTTCAAAACTTCTTCATGAAGAAACTTTGGAAGCCTTCTCTGCACTTCTCCCACCCATTCTCATTTCTGCCAGCTTGTCCTCTGTCTCCTTTATCTCAGGGAGCCTTCTCTCTTCTATTTACTTCTCCAAGGCCTTTCTGATTCTGCTTTTCCTTTTGCCTTTCCCTGCAAACTCCCACTCACTGTTCATTGCCTTGAATACAATTGTTTTTTCTCACTCGGAGTCTTCCTATCTATTCTTCATTCTCCAAGTTTGATTTCTCAACTAACCTACTATGTATTTTACAGGCAAAACCAAGGTTTTTCTTAGCATAAAGAATGCCAAGGCCCTGGCAGGAAAAGTACGTGTCCACGGTCATAGCACGTTAGTGCCAGTGGGAACAGGAACACTCAGAGCCCATGAAGACCAGTCCACTGACTGGTATCAGGAACCACTTCAGATGTAAAAATCAACTCTCTTGCAGCAACTAGACACCACAAATTTCAGAACAGTGGCAGCTGACCTGACTAGATCATGCTACAGAGACATGACAGTAAAATGAGAAGAGAGTTAACAAACTTGGAAAAGATACAGAAATGAAGAACAAGTTCCTCCTTTCTTAAAAATAGTGTTTGCAGAATATTAGATTTACTAAGAAATTTGTACACTCTTTCCACCCAGCCTTACCATGCCTCTCTTTTAGTTGGGGATTTATTTCAAGGTCTTACCAATCATACGCTAAAGCCAGTACATCACTAAAACATCTTCTGGGAGGACAGGGAGAAATCCAATCTAGGATTGAAAGCTGCAACTGTCATAGATAAAAAGTACCCTTCTGAGGGTTGCTATTGAGTCAGACAGTTGGAAGAATTACTGCAAAATTGTCTGAGCTTTAAAGTTACTGGCTAGTATTCTGGACAATGCTGGGTTCCTCATTCTTAAGGAGCCCCCGGAAGAATGCAGTCAGGCTCCTTCCATAACTGCCCCCGAGTGACTCAAAGTTGATATTATCAGAAACCCTCAGGGAGGAGTTGGCTAAATGATTTCTACTGGAAAAGGCAGGAGCTATACAGAACTAGATCTCTTTACTCAAATTTTGTATTAACCAAACTCTCAGCACAGTTGAGGGAAGATCTATCCAGATAAAAACATACTTTTGGAAAAGAAAGCTGCCCTATTCCCTGACATGAAAAGGCATACATATTGAACTATGGCACTCCTGCCATTAACAAGCTGTTATAAAATCCCACGGTTCAATCAAGTTTCATTTGCATATTTGTGTATTGCCCACAAGAAACTCCCAGATTTTAATCAGAAAATCTCAACTTTCCTAATACAATCCCATACACCAATTGACACTCTGAATGTTACAGTAGCCCTTGAATTCTCAGCCTTATGATCTCTCTGTCCCTTTCATGTATCTATACATACGTGTACATGCACATGTGCACATACTTACACACAAGCATATAGAGACATATGTGTAGTTATATGCCCTGAATCAAATTATCCACGTCTAGCTATTGCTTAGTCTCATAGAGAATTCAATATTTGCATTCTTAATTTATGTACTACAGACATTTTTGGTCAGTGAAAATCATTATTTTATAAATAAAATAAGAGACTACAGGCATCTTTGCTTCCTGGGATAGCTGTGTGGTGAGTCAGATTGCTCATTCACAAGCACAGCTTTTGGATCAAATGGCCCAACAGGTATTACAAAATCCTTCTTTAGGAAAATGGACAGCCTATTCACTGGGGATGGAGAGTGGTCAAAACACCTTCTCTCATAATCAGGGTTAAAGTTTTTATAACAATTACGAAAAGTGGAGTGGCCTACCTCCTCTGGTAAAGGGTAGCTTAATTTATAATTATAAAGAAAGACGTGTTTTGGTATCTTGAAAACCTAAAGGAATATGCACTGGACTCTATTTAAGTTTTTAATTGACAGCTCTAACTTGAAACTTTAGTATTATTAGTATAATGTCTTGTGCCCCAAGATGTTAAATACAAAAGGACCTTTATGTACTTTCCATTGCAAGGCCTCTCTCAATACATCTATATACTTTAAATTTCTTCCCTCTTTCTACTCATCTACAAATGCCACAACCTTTCCTTTTCCTGTACAAAAGGATATCAAACAAATTGCACTTCTTGATATATGTCGGTCCCTTCACTCAGGAAAAACGACATGGCTATTTTATTAGACAGGAGGTCTCCAGAGCTCCTGAACCCCACAGACAGTCTCGTAAATTACCAAGAGCCACACCAACGGAACGACAATAAACTTGAAATGGGTTAAGTGGTTTTGTTTCTGCCTCTCCCAAACATCTCTCTGTGGATCATCCTGTAACCACACAGCCTCATGGATACATAATTACTGAAACTGGGGTACCTGGGGTCCAAGCTCAAGAACACCATTACATTTGACCTTGAACTACAATCAGCAAATCAATTGCTTCTTTGGATAAGATTCCCTAGAAAGAGTTGCTATTAACTATCAAAGGGTTTATGTATAAATATATTACTTCACTGCTTGAAATTTTTATATTTTTCAACTCTGTAATGATGCAATTATTTCAAGAAACCTCTAACTCCATCATTTTTATGTGTAATAATGTTTCCTTTTATTTGACCTAAACTTGAAACTTTAAGAACTGACTTTGGATATGACTATTCCACATTGATCTAGTCAGGAACGATCAAGAAGACAGCTGGAATCAGATCATCAATGCTGCATTCCAGGGTACCTGTTGGGTGCAATCACAACTGCAGCTTACAGAACACGGAGAAGATTTGAAGAAGAAAAGTTCACTGGTGAATGCCAAGGACCTCTCATTCTTCTCCTTGGCTCAGCCCTGTGTATGAGATGTCTCTGGATTCAGACTTTAGCAGCTCGTTACAGCACAAGTCAATATATTGGTCTATGAAATGTTTATCTATAATGAGGCCTCTAAATAACAATTTAGTCCTCAAATCTGTGGCTTTTTCCAATGCTTTAACTGGTCTTCAGGAGGTCTAGGGGTCTGTGACTCCAGAGCCATAGGTCAGACATGAAAACAGGGTTCCATTCCCATCCTTGGTAATCAAATGGCCTTCCCTGTGTTTGCATCAGGTGTTTCGACACCTGAAGTATGTTCTTTTCCCCAATCTTTCGCCCTCTAAGAGACTGGAAGCCATATCCTTTTGAGTTTCTGGATACATATAGTTCTAACCACCTATACCACATACAAGTTTCTCAGCTGTTGTTGAAGCATTGTTTCCGTGTTTAGATTGCAAGCGCCACTCTGACAGCTATGTTGTTTCGGAAAAGAAATAATACCTTCTCTGTGGCGTCAGTAAGTATCAACTTCCCAAGGCCTTAGTTTTCATATCTGTAAGCTGGGAATGATATAACCCCTGTTTTAAGAAACTGTCACAAGAGTCAACATATGAAAAGCTTAGCATGCTACTGTGCGTATACTAACTGCTCAAAGAAATGGCGTTTGTTGTTATGTACTGTAGGATTGGTTATCGTGTGTCACGTGGTAGGAGTAACACAAGGAAGAAAACACATTTTCTTGCATGAGAAAGTTTACACATACCCTCTATTTTGTATTTGCTACAGTACTTCTCCACCTGTTTGCCTCACAAGGGCTAGGAAACCAAATACTGGAAAATATACATATGTCCAGTTGTGTTCAAAATCTCAAGCACGATAAATTTGGTGAACTATTTATATAAAACTTTACCGAAATCAACCTCAACCTCCCTCTCCTGAGAGGGAGATTTGGTCCCTCTCATAGAAAGGGACCCAGAGGCCCAGACAAATGAAACCATGACGTCCTTCCTAATGTTGTCTAGTAAACCTGATCTTTGGGAAAATTTANTATAAAATTTTACCGAAATCAACCTCAACCTCCCTCTCCTGAGAGGGAGATTTGGTCCCTCTCATAGAAAGGGACCCAGAGGCCCAGACAAATGAAACCATGACGTCCTTCCTAATGTTGTCTAGTAAACCTGATCTTTGGGAAAATTTAAATGCTTGTATCCATATTCAAATTGGGAGTTTGAAAAGCAGACAAAAGAACAAGGAGGGAGCTTTGAAGCAGTCAGGAACACAACAAAGAGCAGATTCCAAATATCAGTCACGGAATTCAAAGAAAATGGCCTTTCATGGATGCCTCAAAGGAATCATTTGAGTTTGAATTTTTTTTTTAATGCAATTATTTGGTGAATATGAAGTCAAGCAGTGTCAAGAGGAGCATGAGGGGGCCTGCAGGAAAGCACAGATGGCTGAAACCAAACTCAACACAGACCCAGCCCCACGAAGCCCCTTCTCTGAAAAGGCTGCGGTTGCCTCGCATGGAGGCCAGTCAGACATGTCAGGACAGAGAGCAGGAGGAAGCTGGAAGAGCCGAGATGAATGAGGAAGCACAGAGTGAGAAAGGGCAGCAACTGGAAACCCTTGTGGTGACATCAGGAACAGAGCCAGAGACGACAACCTTGTTATCGCATCTGCTCCGTCATTATAATTAAACGGTAATGCATGTCGTTTGTTGGTCACCAGGGGGAAATTCCAAGTGGGGGAGCCCCTTCCCACTCACCCAGGCCCCCAGCCACTGCCCTCCTTGTTGAAGTTGAGGAATTGTTCCGGGTGCTAATAGACTGGGTGTTGGGAGCAAGTGTTAATTTTGGATTACAACGGAGTGGAAATAAGATGAAGGTCTGGGGAATGCTTTGCCTTCACTCAGATGTTTCATTTCCATTTACTAGCACTGCAGAATACCCAGGGAGATGTTTTCATTCCAATTTGGAAGATTTCATAAACCTCCAAACTTTTAGGTATTGATCCAAGCTCTTGCACTTTGGAAACCTGCACACACGCTCTATGGGGAGGATCTGAAAGCTCCTGAGGAGAGAGGGTGGGGAGAGAGGGTAGGTGATGTAAATCTCATCTGGGGAGATTTGCTCACTCTCAGACTACCTGCCTCTCTGCTCATGCCAAAATTGGCTCTGCCCAACCCGGGGGCCCATTAGAGGCACTCAGAACCATTAGCTCCAACTGGCTCTGTGCTGAGTAAATACTCTCGTGTCCAACTAGAAACTAGGGCAGCTGCCTGTGTGTTTTTCTTTTTGCTTTCTTTCTTTCTTTCAAAATCAGCAAAGCAAAGTTCTCAACCCCAAATGCCTCACATGCACCTCTTAATAAGTATACTGTTTTATGTATTCTGTTAGTGGAGGTCAGTGGCAATTTGAATTTTGCTAAACTCTCAATCTTTATTCATTTAGTTTTGAATGTCTCCGATTTTTGTTTGATTTTTGGACAGGGTCATTTGCAGGGAGCATGCCAATAATCAGATTTCTGCCATCAGAAGGTTGGATATCTTTTACCGGCAGGAAAAGGCCTCTGTCTATCACCTTTGGAATCTATGAGCTACATAGCAGCTGTTTGTGAAGCCTCCCAAAGGAGGTTTTGAAAAACAAAGCACTTCAGTCAGTGAAAGCAGGGAGGCTGTGGGGTGACTTTGAGCTCATGCATTATTCAGCTCACTTTCAATCCCTGAGTATCTGGTTATCATAATGCCCTGGTACCTGGGCACTATGTGGCTGTGTTTTCAGGGCAAGAAGTATATATAATTGAGCCTAAAAAAAAAATTAATGAAAAAATAATATTTGCCTTTTCTTTTACATTTTAGGTTTAATAACAGCCTAGTGAATTAGAGAATAGAGAATCTGTGGAGATGTTTCTCTTGCGATTCAGAAAGTATTCTAACAACTTGGTATGAGTTATTACTACACTCCAAACAACAGAACACCAAGCAGCACAATCATGAGGTGGCCTTGTATGTTTAGTGTCTAGCTGACATTTAGAGATGCTGTGCTGGTAGGAGCTTTCACAATCAAGGCTCCTCAGACAAAGGCTAGGAATGTAGTGAGTGTTCAATAAATTCTGGCTGTATTGAATTGTGAGTGGTTCTGATTCTGTTTCTTTTTATCAAGGCTACACTTCTCACTTTACTTCTTTTCTAATACTGCCCTCTTCAGAAATGACCTAGGGCAAAAGTGCTCTTATCATAAGTGAAATAAACACATCACTGGCAAAGACCATTCTAGAAGCTCATCAAATGCGTTTCCTTTTACTGGATACACAGCTAAACTGTGTATCAGTTCCCTTGTGTCTCAGTGGAGGCAGAGGAATGTAAGAAAAATCGACTGGTTACCTGCAATCTGAGACGATGGGTTTTCTCTCCTTCAGCGGTGAGCTTGGAAGCCACATGTTGAATATGGCAGTGACAAAGAATGAAAACATCTTGAGTTCCTGTTTAACCACCTAGAGCACAGTCCTGTATCTCCCCTCCCCTTGCCAATCATGGGTGAGGAGCAACTCTTAATATGCTAAACCATTGAGAAATGGGGAGTTTTGTTACAACAGGAAGCATTTGTCATCTTAGTGTGGAAATTGATTCCTTGAAATAGAGTGTTATCATGATGAAAACAAAAATGAGGGCATTGATTTAGAAACCACATGACAAATAGCTGGGAAACTGATGTTAGAGGCCAGGAAAATGGTGACTCCTGTTAGGTAACTGCAACACATGCAGTAACTTGGGAGGAAGATTTCATATCCATCAAGCTTGGAAATCTAGGTGCAGTAGTTGGAAAGCCAGTAGGGTATTAGTATGTGTTTGCAATCATTGCTGAATTTAGTTTAAAAATTATTAAATTTTTAAACTGATGAGTTCAAGGGAAAACTGATAAGCTTATACAAAGAAATAAAGAGGAAAAGAGAAAAGTCCAGTAATAATGGAACCTTGAATTACAAATATTCATTACTTCTTTGATCCCAAGGAGAAGGTAAAAAAGATCAAAAGGACTTTGAGCAACATTCCACTAATTCCCAACTTCATGGAAAAGATCAGATGAAAGATAACCCAGGGGCCTCAGATAGCTGCCCTTAAATTGAAAGAGGAAACCAGACTATGAGNCTCACTTTCAATCCCTGAGTATCTGGTTATCATAATGCCCTGGTACCTGGGCACTATGTGGCTGTGTTTTCAGGGCAAGAAGTATATATAATTGAGCCTAAAAAAAAAATTAATGAAAAAATAATATTTGCCTTTTCTTTTACATTTTAGGTTTAATAACAGCCTAGTGAATTAGAGAATAGAGAATCTGTGGAGATGTTTCTCTTGCGATTCAGAAAGTATTCTAACAACTTGGTATGAGTTATTACTACACTCCAAACAACAGAACACCAAGCAGCACAATCATGAGGTGGCCTTGTATGTTTAGTGTCTAGCTGACATTTAGAGATGCTGTGCTGGTAGGAGCTTTCACAATCAAGGCTCCTCAGACAAAGGCTAGGAATGTAGTGAGTGTTCAATAAATTCTGGCTGTATTGAATTGTGAGTGGTTCTGATTCTGTTTCTTTTTATCAAGGCTACACTTCTCACTTTACTTCTTTTCTAATACTGCCCTCTTCAGAAATGACCTAGGGCAAAAGTGCTCTTATCATAAGTGAAATAAACACATCACTGGCAAAGACCATTCTAGAAGCTCATCAAATGCGTTTCCTTTTACTGGATACACAGCTAAACTGTGTATCAGTTCCCTTGTGTCTCAGTGGAGGCAGAGGAATGTAAGAAAAATCGACTGGTTACCTGCAATCTGAGACGATGGGTTTTCTCTCCTTCAGCGGTGAGCTTGGAAGCCACATGTTGAATATGGCAGTGACAAAGAATGAAAACATCTTGAGTTCCTGTTTAACCACCTAGAGCACAGTCCTGTATCTCCCCTCCCCTTGCCAATCATGGGTGAGGAGCAACTCTTAATATGCTAAACCATTGAGAAATGGGGAGTTTTGTTACAACAGGAAGCATTTGTCATCTTAGTGTGGAAATTGATTCCTTGAAATAGAGTGTTATCATGATGAAAACAAAAATGAGGGCATTGATTTAGAAACCACATGACAAATAGCTGGGAAACTGATGTTAGAGGCCAGGAAAATGGTGACTCCTGTTAGGTAACTGCAACACATGCAGTAACTTGGGAGGAAGATTTCATATCCATCAAGCTTGGAAATCTAGGTGCAGTAGTTGGAAAGCCAGTAGGGTATTAGTATGTGTTTGCAATCATTGCTGAATTTAGTTTAAAAATTATTAAATTTTTAAACTGATGAGTTCAAGGGAAAACTGATAAGCTTATACAAAGAAATAAAGAGGAAAAGAGAAAAGTCCAGTAATAATGGAACCTTGAATTACAAATATTCATTACTTCTTTGATCCCAAGGAGAAGGTAAAAAAGATCAAAAGGACTTTGAGCAACATTCCACTAATTCCCAACTTCATGGAAAAGATCAGATGAAAGATAACCCAGGGGCCTCAGATAGCTGCCCTTAAATTGAAAGAGGAAACCAGACTATGAGGAAGCAAAGAAATAGTCATATTTGGACTATACCTGGAGAAAGAACTCTGGATGCCTCCGTTACTCACATGAAACCAACTTTAAGCCGATAAGTCAACAGCCCACCAAGTCTTCAAGGGAATTGTGTAGCTAGAGAAATCACAAACCAGGACTAAAACAACCCCTTGATTATTTAAGATTTAAAACAATCCTTGTGATCTCAGCCTCAGTGCCTTTAAATGGGTTCTGAAAGCTCCACAGAAGCCACAGGACTGGAAAAAGTCAGTTTTCATTCCAATTCTAAAGAAGGAAAACACCAAAGAATGTTCAAACTACCACATAATAATGCTCATTTCACATGTCGGCAAGGTAATGCTCAAAATCCTTCAAGCTAGCCTACAATAGTAAGTGAACCAAGAACTTCCATATGTACAAGCTGGATTTAGAAAAGGCAGAGGAACCAGAGATCAAATTGCCAACATCCACTGGATTATAGAAAAAGCAAGAGAATTCAAGAAAAATATCTACTTCTGCTTCATTGACTATGCTAAAGCCTTTGACTGTTGTTCCACAACAAATTGTGGAAAATTCTTAAAGACATGGGAATGCTAGACCATCTTACCTGTCTCCTGAGAAACCTGTATGTAGGCCAAGAGGCAACAACTAGAACCAGACATGGAACAATGGACTGGTTCAAAATTGGGAAAGATATATGTCAAGTCTGTATATGTCACCCTGCTTATTAAACTTATATGCAGAGGACATCATAAGAAATGCCAGACTGGATGATCACAAGCTGGGATCAAGATTGCCAGGAGAAATATCTGTAAGGTCAAATATGCATATGATACCACCCTAATGGCAGAAAGTGAAGAGGAACTAAAGAGCCTTTTGATAAAGGTGAAAGAGGAGAGTGAAAAAGCAGGCTTAAAACTCAGCATTCAAAAAATGAAGATCATGACATCCAGCCCCATCACTTCATGGGAAAACAATGGATAAAGTAATAAACTTTATTTTCTTGACCTCCAAAATCACTGCAGATGGTGACTGCAGACATGAAATTAAAAGATTGCTCCTTGAAAGAAAAGCTATGACAAACTTAGACAGCATATTAAAAAGCAGAAATATCACTTTGCTGACAAAATCCATATAATCAAAGCTATGGTTTTTCCAGTAGTCATGTAAGGATGTGAGAGTTGGACCACAAAGAAGGCTGAGCACCAAAGAATTGATGCTTTCAAATCATGGTGCTTAGGCAGTAAGGAGATCACACTAGTCAATTCTAAAAGAAATCAGTCCTGAATATTCATTGGAAGGACAGATGCTGAAACTGAAGTTCCAATACTTTGGCCACCTGATGTGAAAACCTGACTCATTAGAAATGACCCTGATGTTAGAAAGATTGAAGGCAGGAGGAGAAGAGGGTGTCAGAGGATGAGATGGTTGGATGGCATCAGAGATTCAACAGACATGAGTTTGAGGAAACTCCAGGAGATAATGATGGACAGGGAAGCTTTTCATGCTGCAGTCCATGGGGTCTCAAGGAGTGGGACATAACTTAGCAACTAAACAACAAAAAGCTCCACACCCTGAGTAGAGCATACATCCCAGTACCTACAGTGATAGTTAATTTTTTATGTGTCAACTTGATCGGATCAGGAAATGCCCCAATACTTGGTTAAACATTATTTCTGGATGTGTCTGTGAGGGTGTTTCTTGAAGAGATTACCATTTGGATTAGTGGGTTCAGTTAAGCTGATTGCTGTCAATGAAAGTAGGCATCATCCAATCTGTTGAGGATTTGAATAGGGGAAAAAAAAAAAAAAAAGCTGAGGCAGGAACTTGGCTCCAGCTTTTTTCTGCTGGCTTGATGTTCACATTGGGAAAACACTTATCCCTCTCTTTTGGTGATTGTGGTTCTAGATTCTAAGTCTTGAACTTTACCAAGATTGATTGCATTAGGCTACAGAGATTTGCTTGAGGCCAATTCTTTGTCAAGGAAAGCCAATGTTATGGGTTGAATTCATACCCCTAAAAAGGATATGTTCAAATCCTAACTGTCAGTACCTGTGGAGCTTCCAAAGTGGCACTAGTGGTAAAGAACTACCTGCCAATACAGGAGACATAAGAGATGCTGGTTCAATCCCTAGGTTGGGAAATTCCCTGAAGGAGGGCATGGCAACCCACTCCGGTATTCTTGACTGGAGAATCTCATGGACAGAGGAGCCTAGAGATACTACAGTCCATAGAACCATAAAGAGTCAGATCTGACTTAACAACTTAAAAGGCATAAGTACCTATATATGTGAATTTTTTTGTAAACAAGGTCTTGTAAAAGTAATTAAGTTAACATAAGGTCATATTGAGTTGTTCTTGTTGTTTAATTATATCTGACTCTTTTTTAACCTCATGGACTACAGCCCATGAGGCTCCTCTGTGGCTCACTGGTAAAAAATCCACCTGTCAATACAGGAAATGATGGAGACATAAGTTCTCCTGGGTTGGGAAGATCTGCTGGAGAAGGAAATGACAAGCCACTCCAGTATTCTTGCCTGGAGAATCCCAGGGACAGTGGAGCTTGCTGGGCTACAGTACATGGAGTCATTAAAGACTCAGCAATGACTGAGCATGCACACACAGGTTTTGTGCACCAGGTACTACACTAGATGCTTTAAATGGATTTGGGCTTTCCTGGTGGCTCAGAGAGGTAAGAATCTGTCTGCATGCAAGAGGCTTGGGTTGGATTCCTGGGTCAGGAAGATCCTCTGGAGAAGGCAGAATTAGCCCAGGCTTTGGAGAACTGATGTAAGAACTGATGTCAGATAGTTATTTTGAGTATTCTCAACAGGCTAGGTTCTCTTTTCAGTGTAGTGTTTGACTTAATTGATTTAATTATCACAACAGCTAGACCCAGTGGGTACTATTGTAATCTTTATTTTACAAAAGAAGAAACTGAGGGTTCAGTTCAGTTCAGTCACTCAGTCATGTCCAACTCTTTGCGACACCATGGACTGCAGCACTCCAGGCTTCCCTGTCCAACACCAACTTCTGGAGTTTACTCAAACTCATGTCCATTGAGCTGGTGATGCCATCCAACCATCTCATCCTCTGTCGTCCCCTTCACCCCCAGCCTTCAATCTTTCCCAGCATCAGGGTCTCTTCAAATGAGTCAGCTCTTCACATCAGGTGGCCAAAGTATAGGAGTTCAGCTTCAACATTAATACTTCCAATGAATATTCAAGACTGTTTTCCTTTAGGATGGACTGTTTGGTTCTCCTTGCTGTCCAAGGGACTCTCAAGAGTCTTCTCAAACATCATAGTTCAAAAGCATCAATTCTTCAGCACCCAGCTTTCTTTATAGTACAACTCTCACATCCATACGTGACTACTGGGTTAGATGGGTGGGTCAGTTTTCCAAAGTTCCGCAGCTGGTTTCATATAGAGGCAGGACTAGTCCAGGCATTCAGACTGCAGAGCTTGAGCTTTCATCTCTTGCTCTTCACAGCTCTATGGCCTCCTGTGTATGTTGGCAAGGGGTGGGGAGTATGGGGGGAGGGAGTGGTGAATGGAGAGAGGGTACGGGAGCTAGCACTTCCCTCAGCTTGTATCTAGCCAGGTTCCATTCCTCCTCAACCATATTCCCTCTTCCACAGCCTGTTTATCAAGATGCTAACCGAGATGGTCTGTGGATACATCACTTAACCCCTAGTTCTCCTCCTCATATTCGCCTTAAAGAAGCTCCAAGCACCCCATCTTCTGCTTCATCCTCCTACTGTCAGTACTACATGCTTCTCTCTCCACTGCCTAGAACTTGCTGTAGTTCTTGAAGGCTAGAATTATGTCTATGAAGTATTATCTGTAGATTGCTACATGGAAATGGTCTTCATTGGCCCTCTAGCTGCTAAATTACTGTCCATTTTTAGCTATAAATCTTTCTTAGAAGGCCAATAATAGTATTGCTGTCCACCATGTTAATAATAGATGCATAATATTAAAATCAATCAAGCATGTTTACTATAACCTATGGCAAACACTACTCACAGAAATAAGCAAAATCTACAAGGAAAATGAAATGCACATAAAAGCACAGAGTAAATAGCAATGGAAAAACAATACATAATCAGGCTTATTTTTAGCAATGTTTGAGATACATATTAGCATTCCATGTAAATTTTTTGAAAAATTTATGATAAGTCAGCATAGTATTAATAATGAATTCAACAGGATGGGCTTAAGGTTGGAGGAAAGGTGGAAAGAATATTTTGTCAATCAGGCATTTTTCAGACCTTTTTCTAGTCACACTATAAATGCAGGATGTCTTTCCAAATATACAGCAATCCTCTCTTGCTGCTATGTTGGAGGAGATAATTGGATACAGTTTCAAGCTACCCTAAAATTTATTATTTATTTTAATCCCAGGTGCCTTTGAAGAACATACAGGTAAAGAAGAAGGATTTTATGTTTAGTTACTCATAAAGTAACTTTGATGATTCCTTCCAAATGCAAGATACTTTTCTGAAACATCTTTCAAACCCAAACATGTCCCAGTTTCCCAAATTACCCAGGAATTATTCTTTTGTTGGCTCTTTCTTGATCATGTATATTAAAGGCAAAAAGATAAAACATGCTCTCAAGCATTGCATAGTGGATAATTATATTTTTAAGGAGCTTCAGTTACACTATTTTAGCATCTGTGTAATTAAACCGAAGTGTGATTCTCAATTAGCAGGTTTTCTTTTCATCTCTTGGATATAATATCTTCATGGATAGAACAGTGTTTCCCCTCTTTGCATAGCTATATTTATGCCCATTAAACCAGGAGAAGTATGGTGCAGCTTTAATGAAGAAGTCCATCGGCCAGGCAGCAAAGCTGAGGGGAAATATTGAAGTTGCCCATCAACACCCGTTGAGCACTGCAAAGTAATAATGCTTTCTGGGGAGAGACTGACAGAAAATAACAAAGGTGTGAAATGAAAGATGAGATTTTCTTTGGAGCTTATCCAGATTTTGGTACTCTTATAACCTGCCTCTCCCCCACAACAAGTTTTTCCCAATCTGTAAATGCCAAGATGCCAGCTTGGCCAGCTGTTAATACTATTCCCCAAGAGAATCCCTGATCATTAAACACCTGTGGTGAGCAGAGTCTCTTGGGTTTCTGCCACATTTGGCTGAAATTTCCTTTTGGCTGTGGTAGAAAATTCAAGTCTAAATTTCAATACAAAGCAAAGGATCCACCATGATAATGGGAAATATAACATTACATTTTGATCAGCTTATGTTCATTTGGTCTGATACCTATGGTTTTTACTGGGATTATTACAGCATTCAGATACAATTCTTCACTAATTAATGGTTTTGAAGCAGCTGAAAACTTGGAGATACAACTTATGAGAAATGTTACAGCATAGAGTTCAGAGAGTTATTGTCCCAAATCTTGTCGTTGTTCAGCTGCTCAGTCGTGTCCAACTCCTTGTGACCCCATGGACTGCAGCACCCTATGCTTCCCTGTCCCTCAGTGTCTCCTGGAATTTTCTCAAATTCATGTTCATTGAGTTGATGATGCCATCCAACCATCTCATCCTCTGTCATCCCATTCTTCTCCTACCTTCAATCTTTCCCAGCATCAGGGTCTTTTCGAATGAGTCAGCTCTTTGCATCAGGTGGCCAAAATATTGGAGCATCAGCTTCAGCATTAGTCCTTCCAATGAATATTCAGGATTGAGTTCCTTTAGGACTGACTGATTTGATCACCTTGCAGTCCCAGGGACTCTCAAGAGACATCTCCAACACCACAGTTCAAAAGCACTGATTTTTCGGTGCTCAGCCTTTTTTATTTACTGAAAACTACTGCTCAATTATCCCAAATCTTATCCATAACTAAACCAGTCATTATGCAAGGCAGTGATTTTATTGTGATTTCTTGCACATACCTATAATATAGCCCTTCTTGTTTTGGTGAAGGAAAAGTAGTACTCAACATTTTTGCAGCTTGAAATAAATAATGCTGTGTGAATTTTGAAATGAAAAGAAAATGAATCAGGAAAAATATCCATTCCAGCCTGTTTTCAGGATTGAGACTTACAGCCTTCATTCTATGAATATGTTTATTACAAATTTTCCAAAGAATTTTGGGTTTCTAATTCTCTCATGATATTTTATTTTAAAAAATTTTTATAGGAAAACAATTTGAGAAATGTGGAATTTCATATAGGGTTTTGTATATCAAAGATGGAAAACTGAAAACTAACTGTATTTAAGCTACCTTTTTCAAACATATTTGGGCCTCAGGAAAAAANCTTTCTCTTACTAATGTTTTTGTCTCTTGGCCCTGCTTGTAATCCATCACTCCATCCTACTGGTTCTTAGATCTTAGCTCAGGGTGTATGATTACCTAGGAAGCTATTTGAACATGCACATTTGGGGATGTTTGCTCTCAGGAATTTTATTTCTATAAATAGACTGGGTGGGGTCCAGGAATCACCTGGTATTATTAACAGATTACCCCACCCCACCCCAGGAGATTATAGTGTTATTAGTCCTTGAGCTATATTTTGGGAACAGCTGATGGAGACCCATTTGCTCCCCCATGAGCACGGCTGTATGGTACAATAAGACTGAATCCAAGAGTTTCCAATAGTCTGAAGAGGTTTTATCACTGCATCAGTGGAATCCTTTTAAAAATCTTATGTAAGATTTTTTTCTTCAAATGAAATCAGACACGGATCCCCCAAATTAAAGCTAACCCAAGAGGAGGTGCTCTGGCCGAGCAAGGGGACTGGGAAACACTGGGGCTTGCTCTCTGTCCCTCATCTTCAGGTGCTCCTGGGCAGCTCTGCAGCCTTCTTGTGGTTCACTCTCCTCTGTCTTCCCAAGTGAGCCAGAGGAAGGCCCGAATCCCTGGGCAGAGGAAAGAACACCTCCCTAGGACATCTGAGTTCCGCTCCAGCCTCACTTCCACTTTGCTGCATGGCCTGCACCTCTGAGCTAAGGGAAAAGAAAGGTTTGAGCTAGATGGGTTTTTCTGGAAGTTCCCATGATTCACAGAACACCCTTGTGACTTTAGCTGTAGATGAGCAGCACCTGGAGTAGTATTTACTCCATGTTTGTCTTTATAATATAAAAATAGTATCTTCACTATTTCTTATCTAAATAGTCACTTAGGTTTGGAGCTAGGCAGTACTATTTGTGAATCCAAAAGTTTTATGTCTGCTTATGATTTTTCTTTGCTGGCTCCGGGAGT